>CM028382.1:68042168-68129110 GCA_013146195.2 Codonopsis lanceolata | reverse complement strand
CTAGAAGGGCAGTGATGGTCATCCCTTCCTTATTGATCCACTCCTCCCTCTTCCTCCCTCATTTTTCACCATTCAACCGTGAGTTTAGAGAGAGGGAGTGAGGAGCTTCCATGGAGATTTGCCGATTCCCGGAGTTCCCGCCCATGGATTGTCGAGCCGTGACCGCCATCGCGAAGCCCCGCCGAGTAGAGTCTTCCCCTTGGTTGTCTTCCACATCCTAGAAGCTCAGGGTTCTGACCAGGTATCGTTGCTTAAGCCTCTAGTTTCTCTCTACAAGTATCTTGATGATAGATTGATAGAAACTTGTTCCTTGTGATTTATTGTTATTATACATGTCAAAATGATATGTTTCCATGAATATCGATGGATTTTGTTAGGTTGAAACCTAATGGGTTTATTGTGTATATTGGAATTCTTATAATTTAAGATTGAGGGTTGTTGGGTTAGAAACCCTGATAAATTATAAATCCCGAAATTATGCTCGAAATAGAAATTTGGAACTTTGTAGTTTGACCCAAATGAAGTCAATTAATTATAAAATTGGTTATTTGAATCTTAGATAAATTCCTATATCTCCTTGTGTTCATTGAATCTCAATTGTAAACGATGAGAATTGTTTCTGGGTGAGACTAAATTGTTAATAAGATTGATTCTCTGGTTTAGGACTCTAATTGAGTCTCTTGAATGATGATTGAGTGCGAGACTATCGCTAACCCTCGGTGGTTTATGTGAATTGAGAATGCGTAACTCGAATGACGCATATTTTGAATGGGTTCAATTATGAACTAGAACCAATAATACTATCGACTCTTAATGAAGTCCCAAGATTGGTAGGAATGTAATATGTGACTTTACTTGGGAACCTTGTTACCCTCCTTGAAAATCCGGATTTCTTCACGCGACCATTCTTCCTTAGGGAGGATATTCGAACCGTATGCCTTAGTAACCTCTATGATTAACATCTTGAGTTGTCGTTAAGATGACCGAACAAATATCCAAGTCACGTGTGGTGATGGATTTATGAAATACCATAATATGGTTAATTGATGAATCTTGAGTAGTCTTTAGTCTCCCGTTTTTCAAGAAGTGCATGCTTGATCTTTAGTTCTTAAGGGAACCTCGAGGGGATTTTATTATGATTATATATATATCTTATGATTCTATAGAACTGAGCTTGATGAGATTGGTTTGTGAATGATGCATGAACTTCTATGTCTACTTGAGATTTGACCTTTAAGCACATTTGTGTGTCTTATCGTCACAATTATCTTCCTATTGAGTATCAACGCGTCGTAATTTATGATTCTAGTAACAAATGGAATTTCGAACTTGAATTTGATCTAAACTCAGCTTGGACAATAGTCAACTTAGGTTTCCGCCTTCTATACTTGACTTAGTAAATTTGAACTAAGGTTCCTAAGTGGAACGAGAAATTAACCCCTCGCCTCTTAAATAAGAACCTAGAAAGGAGTCTTGGAACACATATAGTGTTCAAACTCTATTTGACTGGAATTATAGAAATGACTCGACGGAGTCGATGCTAGTGAGTCATTTATCTATACCGACTCCACGATCAACCCCTACAACGCTTGAAACTGCTTAACTAGAATACTAGTTTCTGATTCTTAATTTAATCCATGCTCATGCTTGATTTCTAGTTGTAAAAGAATAACATGCCCACTGACTTGAATGAGACCACTATTATCGTGCTCGCCCTGCTTGATTTCTTAAATAAGTAAATATTACTTGTTTTCCCTCGATAAGTCCAAATTGCCTTGTCTTGCTTGTTTACCCTGCCTTGTCTTGCCTGCCTTGCCTTGCTTGCTTGTCTTGCCTGCCTTGCCTCGGCTTGCTTGCCCTGCCTTGCCCTGCCTTGCCTTGCCTTCCCCGGATTGACAATTGCTTCAATCGCTACGAATCATGAGATTCGTGATAGTGATGGGTTGCCGAACCGTAAACCAAACCCTCCATTCTTGATCACTTGGAGAAGAGTACCTTGTGTAACCATTATGGGCGCTTGAATAATATTATCCTCGGTCGACGTACCATCTCGCACATACGACGCTCCTCAAGCATCAGCTTATCTTGCAGAGCTACATGGCAGACTGTATTTATATCCTATCCTCTTATATGTGATTTCTTTCTAGCAATTGTGAAGACAAAGTGCTATCATGAATATGTAAACTAAATGCCTATATATATACTTGTTCTTGATCGCTTGACTTCCGTGATAGGCCTCCGTGAATTGTATGATAAGTATATATGCCAGATATACATACTCCTACTTGATTTCCTGACACTGCAAGATATGTATATATACGTAGATATACATACTCTACTTGATTTACCCCGATTGTCTTCAGTATGTATATAATTAGATATGCATATCCTTACAGATAAAACTTCCATGAATGAATTGCTTGGTACATAAATGAATTTACATACCACACTTGATAATCCTACGAGGGACTTGGTATATGTATATTTATAAATATGCATACTTTATTTAATCATTCTATGAGAGGCTTGGGATGTCCTACTTAATAGATATACATCCATAATCATGATTATTCTTGTGCCTTGCTTCTCGACTGTTGATCGCTTGCGAACGTGAATTCACCGATTCATCTTGGTAGTCCGTAAAGGACCGGTTTTCATTCAAGACAACCCGACTTTATCGGGTTCGCCGTAAAATGATATCTTTTTCCTCTTATGGCAATATTCAATTTATGTCATATTGTTTAGTAGTAACGCATCGGTCATTATGACTCATCCGCATTTTGTTTCTAGTCATAGCTCAGAGTCGCTTTTGAGGATGCATAGTACATGACCGTAGCGCATCACGCTTGATCGATAGCTCGAGCCTAGTACGTGTGTTCGTGATTGAACAAATAATAATTCCGAGTAGTAACTTGTAGACTCCTATCTCATCTAGTACCCTTCGATTTGTATATCATAATTTTCTATTCTTGTGAGCTCGTTGTATTGTAAGGTTATTTAGACTTTACAATGTAGAATACTTGGGTTTTGATTTGGTTCTCCTTGGGCCGACGTGTTGTGTTGTTGCTCCTAGTCTTGGTTTTTATATTCAGTTGTCTCCCATGCACGCAGTAGCTTTGGGTTTTTCTCTATCCTAGTTATTATTATTATTGTTGGTTAACCCCGATGCTTTAGCCGTGGGTGTGTGTTTTTTATCAGTTGGGTTCTTGTTGAAACGCCACTGGTGCCGATGGTTGGTCCAAATGTCGCAATGTTAAGCAAGACGCGAAGTTTTTTCTTTCCTTCTTGAGATTTAAGTCTCCCTTGGCATCTGGATCTTGGTTTCGAGCTTCATAGCTCGGGACTACTTTTCTTTTTCATTTCCGCATCTCCGAAATTTTGAAATATTTTTTAGTACTACTTCTTGTTTTGTCTAGAGCTTGTTAGCTTGATCGTCCGACTCGCACTATTATTTTATAAGTGCTTGTCCTCTTCTTGCCTTGTTCTTATGACGTGACCTTTGGATTCCGCTCCTAATCCTGTTTATCGTCGCCACAAGAAATTTATTTGGACAATAAATGTGAATGATAGATGCATATATCACCTTATTTGATACAAATGCAATGCAGAAAAATTTATGGGATACTTGCTTAATATGATGCCTGGGTATATTTTATCATGGATGCGAAGATGCAATAATGCGTTACATATATTCGAGTGCAGAACACCTTTTATGATGCTTAAAATGCCAAAATGCATATTTGAATGCAAAAAGATGTATATATATTTTTTATGATGATGCCGAGAAAATTTTTTAAATGCACTAATGCATTTTTATTTTTATGATGACGTCAAGGATGCACTTAAAATTTTCAAATGCAACACATATATATTTTTCTCTTTTTTTTTCGTGGTGCCAAAACATATTTCAAATGCTAAAAGATGCGTGTTTTTTTATTCTTCTCTCTTTTTTCTTCTCTTTTTTTTTATTGCTAAAGAGCAAAAAAAATTTATATGCAAAATAGAAGATTTTGAATTCATGCTAAGGTGCAACTGTATGAACGAAAATCATATATCACTTTCTCTTTTCTCTTTAAAAAATGTAATGATAATAATTTTCTTTTTGGAGCAAAAATTTTCATAGTAAAAAAAACAATTATGTGCATAAAAAACTTTCAATGCATGCCAAGATGCAAATGCGATAATGAAGAGCATACAACATTTTTTTCCTTTTTTTTTTTTTTTACAATGATGATTGATTTATATATTTTTTATTTATGCAAAAAAAATGCAAATGGAAATTCTTAAATACATGTATAGAATGCAAATGCATGAATGGAAAGCATACAACATTATATATATATATATATATATATATATATATATATATATATATATATATTTTTTTTTTATGATGATGATTTTTTTTAATGATTTTTTTATATATATACGCAAGAACACATATTTTATACCTTCATTTTTTTATTTATATAAAAAAAGTTGCCTAATGTACTGATATGCAAGAAAGGGTTTACGAGAATCGTACCTTTCCTCCCTTCTTCTCTTTTTTTTTTCAAGAGCGCACGTCCTTGACCCGGGTTCGGGCGAGCTGTGACATGGTGATAGATATTTTTCATTTGATGCCCGAGCCAGCCCGGATGTTGGTGGAGTCTACACTCTACAGGCCTTGGGGTATTCCTGCGTGTATTTTGTCCCTTCCGCAGCTACATGGCCATTTTCGATATATTACGGAACTACTGGTGGGATACTACCCACACCTTCCATTTCAGCTAGGGAGAGGTCACCATGACCCTGTGTGATTTTGCTGCTATCACGGGTATTTCCACCAGCATTGATCAAACTTTAGAGCCATATTACATTCTCCGTCATCATCATGATGTGGTGGAGGATCTCCTGGGCTTCGTGCCCGAATATAAAACCGCAGATGAGATCAAGATTGGCAGTGTCAAAAGATGGCCTTTGGCGAATGCTGGGACAGTCAATGCCGGGGATAGCATAGCTGTAGCTCGCGTTGCCAGAGCATTTCTATTTTTCTTTTTGGGAATGTCAATTTTTGCCAATTCATCAACCACTTTGAGAGTTTCCCTCCTGGGCTGCCTTCGGGAATTGGACTGCGTGATTGAATATGACTGGGGGCAGGCGGGCCTGGCTGAGCTTTATGCTTCCATGGACAGGGCGAGCCGGAATAATTCACCAGTTATGAATGGCTTTGCTCCTGCTTGGGAGGTATATTTCTTCTCCTCCTCATTTTTTTTGTCAGTATTTCTTTACATATATATATTTTTTATAGTTGACTTCCCCCCCCCTTTTTTTAGGTGTGGGCTTATTCCATTTTTGATTTTACACTGGGCCCACTGCGCAGCAGCATTTACGGACCACCTTATTTGGCTAGGTTCGTAAACGCAAACCGGAAAAAGAAAGATAGGGACGACCGTTTTCTGGAACGACTTGGGCTGTGTGACAGGATAGCTAGCTCGACCTCGGGCTCAGTGCATTTAGTTCCTTGGCAGAATTTGGTAGGGCCATATGAGGTCGCCCTAACATTGAGCCATTGCCGGATTCTCATGGTGTCAATTATGAATGATTCCTTATACATGGGTGAGCGAGTTAACCGTCAACATGTCATGTTCTCGACATTTCCGATGGTTCCTCCTGCACCTCCCCCTTGGGTAATCATTCCAGATCTTCTGTCGAACAGGTATCTTTACCTGTCAAAATTTTCATGCCGCCCTGTGATTATCCGGTGATGCTATACGAGGAGTTTATGAGGACGATTCTCCATCATTCCCCTCCTTCCCTTGCGGTTGCCAGGCATGCGTCCGATGCATATGATAGGCCAGGGTCCTCTCACCCAGCTCCTGGGACGTAGTCGGAGTTCTTTACGCCTGACGATGCCTTCTCTACCTTCCGATATCAGCGAGACGGTAGACTTATAGAGGAGGTCTTACCCGATGCGGACATCCCTGAGGAATACCGTGTCCCTGAGCACGCTCGCACGGTAAATATATCATCACTCATTTTTTTAGCATCATTCCCCCCTTTTTTTAGCATCATCATTTTTTTCTTTATCACTTTTTTTCTTAGACTGATGGATTTCTTTTGCTGTTTCAACACCCTCTCTCTTTTTTTCAGGTTAAGGTGTCGACATACAAGAGGTTGCTACGGGGCTTCGTTTGCATCAACAAACTTTATCAGCGGCTTATGGATGACTTTTCTTGCTGGGAAAATGATGTTATATGGCAGACCAGACGTCGCGATGATGACGAAAATGAAGCTGGCAGGTCGACTCGTCCTCGGGTGAGAGGTAGAGGTCACAGGCTTGGCGGCAGAACGGGCCCTCGAGTTTTGGGTGGAGGTTTTGACAAAGGCAGAGCTTCCTGCGACTATTAGCTCCTACTACCTGCACACATTAGTTTTTTCTCTCTTTTCTTTTTCTTCTATTTATTTTTTATTCGCACCAGAATCTGTACAAACATTTATTATGCAATGCAATATAACTTTATATGATGTGAGAAATAAAATGCGAACTCAAAATGCATGCAAAAAATAAAACTATACTGATATCTAATGGTAATGGCACGCTGCATCTTAGAAACGGATTTTAAAAGAATACACCTTCATGCTCGAGAAGGCTTTTCTGATGATATGCGGGGATGAAGAGGCAGCCACCTCCTTCTATGCTTAGGCTTATAATTGCTGCAAGGCTATCTCTCGTAGCCTCCTTACTTTCTTTCGTGCTCAGACAAGGGCGACAGTTGACGGTCGGAGAGGAAAACCATGACACCAAGCAGCACAACTTTCCAGGATAATGGGGATGCTGATGATGAGGACGAGGACACTTTTGGGGCTCTCATACTGGTGAGACTAGAGCCTCTTCTGTGCCTCGCAGAAGGAGTATATGGGCCCTGCTGGGCAGACGCCGCGGGCATTGATAGACCACTTCAGGGCTTGAGCTACAAAATGAAGGATAGTTTGGGGGAACAAAGGGGACAGAGGCAATAATAGATATGCACAGGAAAATAATGCATAACCTAAATTTCTTTAGCAATTATTCCTAAGTTGCACCTTAGGACCTGTAATATTATATTTTAGTGTTTTAATGAGAGCTTTTGTCGTGGTTTTTCTTTCTCTTTTATTAGTCGAGCCCCTTGCATGCTGAAGACTGGAGGTAGGATGCCGAGAATTCAAAGAGTGCATTCCCTCCCCTTTTTCTCATGATTTTTTTTATTCTTCATTTTTTTTATTCTTGCTCTAACTTTTACCTAGGCCGCCCTTTCGGGTTTTCAACCTAGCGAGCCCTTATTTCTCCTTTTTGCCTTCTTTTATATATATATATATATATATATATGTGTGTGTGTGTGTGTATATATATATGCTCTAATTTTTACCTAGGCCGCCCTTTCGAGTTTTCAACCTAGCGAGCTGGAGAGGGAAGCATCTGCCAGATAGGTTGGCTCAAACGAAATACCTTTTGAGCTTGTCAAGATTGAAAGGCTGAACGAGATCTTCTCCTTCTTGATTTGTGAGGAGTACGGCACCTCATGACCGGATTTCTTTGACAATATACGGTCCCATCCATGGAGATTTCCATTATCCCCTAGTATCAACATGAATAGGGGGTTTTCTCGAAGCACGAGATCCCCGATTTGGATGTCGCGGCCTTTAACTTTTTTATTGAAGGCTCAGGCTATCCGCCTTTGATACGCTCGGATATGCTCCAGGGCTAACAAGCGCCGTTCGTCGATGAGGGCTAATTTCTCAAATCGCCCTTTGACCCAATTAAATTCTGCTATGCCAGATTCCATCATCACTATTAGTGATGGAATTTCAACTTCAATAGGTAGCACTGCCTCCATTCCATATGCCAAGGAATAAGGGGTAGCCCCAGTGGGTGTGCGGACCGAAGTGCGATAGCCTCAGAGGGCTAGCGGCAATTTTTTTGGCCAGTCTCTTCTTATGTCAGCCATTTTTGTGATGATATTTTCAAGTGTTTTGTTGACTGCTTCAACGGCACCATTGGCCTGCGGCCGATAGGGGGAGGATTTATGCCTTTGGATCTTGAATTCGTCGAGCAGACGATTCACGTCCCCTTCAAAATGCGTGCCGTTGTCGGAGATTATCTCGAAAGGCACTCTGTAGCGATATATAATGTTGGTCCGGATGAATTCAGACACTTTTCGGGCATTCAAGATTTTGAGGCTTCCACCCATTTTGTGAAGTAATCGACGGCTACTAGAACGTATTCATGACCATTGGATCCCTTCGGGTGAATTTGACCTATGACGTCGATTCCCATGTTGAGAAGGGCCAGGGGGATGTGGAGTTGTATAGGATGTGCGGGGGCACGTGCTGTAAATTTGCAAAATGCTGGCACTTGTTGCAATGACGCAACCACCGAATGCAATCAGTTTTAAGGGTGCTCCAATAGTACCCTTGCCGGATAATTTTCTTGGATAGCATATGGCCATTCATGTGGGGTCCCGCAGGTACCACCATGAAGCTGGTCCATGATTTGCTAAGCTTTGGCTTGATTGACGCATAATAAGTTAAGGTCTTGATAATGCCTTTTATATAAGCTGCCACTGCCACTGCTGAATACAAATTGCGATACCCACCTCCACAGGGAGACTTTCCCTCTTTTGTCTAGGCCGGGAGGATAGATCCCTTTTTGAAGCAGATTTAAGATATCAAAATACCAAGGCTCGTGATCTGCTTCAGGGGCTGCATTTATTTTGAAGCAATATGCCGGAGTGACCTTTTTCCCAACTACAAAAGGTTGGACATTGGTTTCTGTTGGAATTGGGATCAATGATGCCAGAGTGGCCAAGGCATCGGCAAATTGATTTCTATCTCGTGGCTGATAGTGGAACGAGATAGAATCAAATCGGGCGGCAAGTGCTGTTAGTTTGGCATGATAGAGCTGCAGCCGGGGATCTTGGGTTTTCCATTTCCCTTCGACTTGATTTATAATTAGGGTAAAGTCTCCATAGACTTCGATATTTTTGGCTCCCCTTTGGAGAACTTCTTCTAGGCCAGCAATACAAGCTTCGTACACAGCCGTATTGTTTGAGCACTCGAACTCCAACCTTATGGCTAACGGAGTATGAGAATCTGCCAGGTCTATGAACAAGATTCCTATGCCAAAGCCTCTTCTATTTGCGGCCCCGTCAAAGAACATCTGCCAACTGGTGTCATGGTCGGTAATTTCTAGGACACCTTCGTCTAGGAAGCTAGGCTCAGTCCCATCTTCGGCTTTTAAAGGCAGATCGGCTAAGTGGTCTGCAATTACGATGCCTTTGATAGATTTGAGTGTGACATAAGTTATGTCAAACTCGTTGAGAAGAAAGGACCACTTAGCCAGTCGACTGGAAAGTGATGGCTTGCCGATGATGTACTTTATAGGATCCATCTTGCCAAAAACCATGAACCGAACCGAACCGAACCATGTGGTTTTCTAATTTTTGAAACCGGAACCAAACCGTCTTCGACCAAAACCGAACCAAACCGACTGGTTTGGTTTGGTTTTGTTCGGTTCCGTGGTTCGGTGGTTCCGACTTACACCCCTAGCGGACATCGAGGCGGATGTCAATCCAATAATTAACATTGTTGATCGAAGTGATGAAAAATCTAACCTAAGTGAGGATGAAGGCACCCAGGCAAAAGATAATTAGATAGGAATTTTTCTGAATGACTGAGCTAGTTTGGGAGATGACCGCCTAAGGTGGAATTTGGAGGACATTTTTTTCTTCTCCTTGTTGCTTTTGTTATTTGAACAATGGAACACACTTAATGCTTCCGAGTTTTGTTTATTAGACAATTAAATGAAAGTTGACATAAATGGATTTTAGCAAAAAAAAATTAGTATGAATGTGTAATCTTGTATAGTGTACTCCTTAGAACTTGACGGTGTTTACCAAATTGTCTTATGATGTCATAATGATCAAACTATGCCACTATAATAGTAGTGACCCTAAACCTTATTGACGTCTCAACGTTTCCATCTCAGTACCTAATGGCACGAGGAGGTCGCGCTGGAGCTCGTGGTCGTGGACGTGGTTGGGGTACTCAAGCTGCTAGGGTAACGGTGAACTCCACTTCAGAGAGTGTGGGTGAATATAGCTTATCTGCACCAAACGTAAATTCCAATGAACCCGTGCGCGTAGCAACCCAATCTAATGCAACGGCTGCTGGCCCAACGCTAGTAGATTCTACGCTCTTTGCGCTACTCCAAACTATAGCACAAGCCCTGGTGGGAAATAGGAACCAAGATAATCCAACACCTGGAGCACCAGAAATACTGCCGGCGTCGATCGCTACCCCACAACTACAGCCTGGAGCACATCAACCTGGGCCAATGGTAAAGGATCCATTAGACATTTTCCAAAAGAGAAGCCCTCAGACTTTCTCAGGCGCACCAGGAACCATTAAGCCGGAGCTATGGATTGAAAGCATGAACAAGATTTTTAGGACTATGACTCTCACAAGCAAGCAGAAAGTTACTCTTGCAACGTTCAAATTTGAGGGAGAAGCTAATCAATGGTGGGAATCGGAATTAAGGATTGCTGAAGCAAATGGGCTACGAGAATGCACTTGGGAATTAAACATTTCTTGAGGTCTTTAATAAGAAGTATTTCCCGGAGAGCGTGCGGGATAATAACTTGATAGAATTCCTCAATCTGGAGCAAGGAAAGATGACAGTAGATGAGTATGCCATGAAGTTCACAGAGTTGTCAAAGTACGCTCCAGGGCTCGCTGAGAATGACAAGCAAAAGGCCAGAATGTTCGAGAGAGGCCTCAATGGAGGAATTAGCCATCGGTTGATCGCTTTATAGTTGCAAACGTACGCTGAAGTCGTGGACCGAGCTAGGATATTGGAGCGATTATCAAAAGACTATCAGAAAAAGAAGGATGAGAAGAAGAGAAATTTTGAGAGTATTGGAAACAGCTCTCGGGATCAGTCGGGCTACCAAGGAAGTAATAGTGATAATAAAAGGAAGAACATAGAGAACAACAACAACAGGGGGTTCAACCGGACGAATCAGAACTTTAATCAGGATAATCAGCAGAATCGGTGGAGTAGGCAAAATCAAGGTCCAAACCAGCACCAGTGGCGTAACCAGAATCAAGGTCAAAACCAGAATCAGTGGCGTAATTCGGATCGGAATACCAACCAGAACAATAATCAAGCTTGTAGCAGATGTGGGGGAAAACACAGAACGGAGTCATGTTTTTGGACTAAGGGGGCATGTTTCAATTGCAGAAAGGTAGGACATAAAGCCAGAGACTGCTCAGAACCACCAAAAGCTGGCAATAACCAAGGAGCAAATGGGGAAGATAAGGCCAAACCAAGGGGACAAGGAAGAATTTTTGCTATGACAGCCCGAGATGCCAGAGCAACAAATGATGTGGTGACATGTACCGTTCGACTTTACTCTCGTGAAGTTTATGCATTAATCGATCTTGGTGCCACACACTCGATAATAAGTACCTCACTTGCACGTCGTATGGAACTGTCTTCCTAAAGCTTGGAAGTGGATTTAGTGGTAGATACGCCTATTAAGGAATCCATCCCTGTCACTGAAATATATAAGTCGTGTTCCTTGATGCTAGAAGATAGAGAGATGCCTATTGACTTACTACCTTTAGATATCCAGGACTTCGATTTAATTTTAGGCATGGATTGGTTGTCAGCGTTTCATGCTAAGGTTGACTGTTTCGAGAAGGAAGTGGTATTTTGCATACCAGGTGAGACATAATTTCGTTTTAAGGGATCTAAATCAACGGTTTTATCTGGTCTTATTTCTTCTCTGAAGGCAAGAAGACTTTTAAGGAAAGGTTGTCAAGGCTTCTTGGCCTCCATTATTGATAATCGAAAGGAAGGGGTCACACTAGAGTCGCTCGTAGTAGTTAAGGAGTTTAAAGATGTATTTCCTGAAGACTTGCCCGGTATTCCGCCTGAGCGAGAAGTAGAGTTTGGAATTGATTTAGCGCCTGGGACGACGCCTATTTCTAAAGCACCATATAGAATGGCGCCAGCTGAACTTAAGGAGTTAAAAGAACAGTTACAGGAGTTATTAGAAAAAGATCTGATTAGGCCAAGCGTTTCACCTTGGGGTGCTCCGGTGCTATTCGTGAAGAAGAAAGATGGAAGTATGAGGCTGTGTATTGATTATCGTGAACTTAATCGGGTTACGATAAGGAATAAATACCCACTACCTAGAATTGATGACTTGTTTGATCAGTTGCACGAAGCGTGCTATTTTTCAAAAATTGATCTTCGCTCAGGATATCATCAGCTGAGAGTCAGGAAGGAGGATATTCCGAAGACTGCCTTTCGGACTCGCTATGGACATTATGAATTTTTGGTGATCCCTTTTGGACTTACCAATGCCACAGCTGCTTTCATGGATCTCATGAATAGGATTTTCAGGAGATTCTTGGACCATTGTGTGATCCTATTTATAGATGATATACTGATTTACTCGAAGACCTGTGAAGAGCACGAGCATCACTTAAGGTATGTACTCCAGATCTTGAGGGAAGAGAAGATGTATGCCAAATTTAAGAAATGTGAGTTTTGGATGGAGGAAGTAACTTTCTTGGGTCATCTAGTGTCAAAGGGCGGCATTTCGGTGGACCCAGCCAAGATTGAAGCAGTAATGAGTTGGGAAAGACCAACGACCGCAACAGAAGTTAGGAGTTTCTTGGGCTTGGCAGGATATTATCGCCGCTTTGTTGAAGGATTTTCGAAAATAGCAACGCCTTTAACTAAGTTAACTCAGAAGAATGTAAAGTTCGTATGGACAGATGACTGTGAGTCTAGCTTCCAAGAATTAAAGAAAAGATTGGTTTCGGCACCAATTCTCACAGTACCGTCGGGCACAGATGGATTTGTAATCTATAGTGACACTTCCTTAAAAGGTTTGGGGTGTGTTCTAATGCAAAATGGGAAGGTGATCGCCTATGCATCGCGGTAGTTGAAGAATTTTGAGAAAAATTACCCAACCCACGATCTAGAACTAGCTGCTGTGGTATTTGCATTGAAGATTTGGAGACATTACTTGTATGGCGTGACGTGTGAGATCTACACAGATCACAAGAGTCTTAAGTACACTTTTACCTAAAAAGAGCTGAACATGAGGCATCGAAGGTGGTTAGAATTGTTAAAGGATTATGACTGCACCATTTTGTATCATCTAGGCAAAGCCAATGTGGTGGCCGATGCCTTGAGTCGTAAGAGTAGAGGAAAGTTGGCAAAGAAGCTGACTAGGGAGAAGGGTATTCTCGATGATATCAAGAACTTGGGTTTAGAAGTACGAGTAAGAGGAGGAAAAGGATATTTGGCACGTTTGAGCCTGCAACCGTCCTTACTAGAAAGGATTAAGATAGCCCAGAAAGTTGACCCGGCGTTAGTAAACTTTTTTGAAGGAGTAGAGATGGGAGCTCAGATAAATTTTCGACTCGGAGGGGATGGTATCTTACGCTTTGGAAGAAGAATTTGTGTTCCATCTGAACTGGAATTGAAAAGAGAGGTGTTAGAAGAGGCTCATAATTCTAGGTTTGCGGTACATCCGGGGAGTACAAAAATGTATCGAGATGTGAAAGAGACGTTTTGGTGGGAGAATATGAAAAGAAAAATCGCAGAATTTGTCTCTAAGTGTTTAGTTTGTCAACAGGTCAAGAGTGAACATCAACGACCTGGGGGAATGTTACAGTCAATGCCGATTCCCGAATGGAAGTGGGAACATATCACGATGGATTTTGTGGTGGGATTACCTAGAATGCAGAATGGGCACAACGCAATTTGGGTTATTGTAGACCGATTGACCAAGTCAGCTCACTTCCTTGCCTTTAAGATTACTGACTCCTTGGAGAAGTTAGCAAAGTTGTATATTGATGAAATTATCAGGTTACATGGCATTCCAGTTTCCATAGTGTCAGATCGCGACGCCCGTTTTACTTCAAAATTTTGGGGCAACTTACAGAAGGCTTTGGGCACGAATTTGAGTATGAGTACGGCGTTCCACCCACAGACTAACGATCAATCTGAGCGAACCATACAGACATTAGAAGACATGCTGAGATCATGTACCTTAGATTTGCAAGGGAATTGGGATGATCATCTGCCATTAATTGAGTTTACATATAATAACAGCTTCCATGCAAGTATTGATATGCCACCGTACGAAGCATTATATGGAAGAAAGTGTAGATCGCCTACGTGTTGGGATGAAGTCGGCGAGCGAAAACTTTTGGGACCAGAACTAGTACAGATTACGTCAGATAAAGTGCAGTTGATCAAAAAGAAACTTCTTATGACACAGAGTCGACAGAAATCATATGCAGATAAGTGTCGTCGTGAGCTTGAATTTGAAGTGGGAGATCATTTCTTTCTTAAAGTTTCACCGACCAGGGGAGTTATGAGATTCGGCGTTAAAAGGAAACTCAGTCCAAGATTTGTAAGGCCTTTTGAAATTTTAGACCGGGTGGGAGAAGTTGCTTATAGGCTTGCATTACCACCAACATTATCCGGAGTCCACAACGTGTTTCATGTGTCGATGTTGAGAAAGTATGTCCCAGATCCAAGTCACGTGATTGCTTTTGAACCCTTACAACTACGAGAAGATTTGTGTTACGACGAGAAACCAATTCGTATAGTGGATCGAAAGGATCAAATGCTAAGAAGACGAACTATTCCATATGTGAAAGTGCAGTGGACTAATCATACAGAGAGGGAGGCAACTTGGGAACTTGAGGAGGATATGCGAAGAAAGTACCCAAATATCTTCGACTAATGAGGTACGCTAAGTTTAGAGGACTAAACTTCTTTTAAGGGGGTGAGAGTGTAATACCTCAAATCTTTCTATATTAAAATAAAATAATTTTATTAAATTTTAGTGGGCTTGGTGTACATTACTTAGAATATTTTGAGGTTGGGCTGGGCCCATCAAATTTAAGTTTCTTTAATTTATAATAATTATAATTATAACTTAATGATAATAATAATAAAAATACTAATAATAATAATACTAATAAATAGATATTAATTATATAAATCAATATTGTAAATTGGGCTTTTTGGTTGTACAATGGATTCTAAGTTGGATCTGTTCTATTTTGTTTGGGTTTGATCAAGTGGACTTTTAATTAGAGCATGGCCAATTAGCAATATTAGTTAAGTGAAATATTGTAAAAAAAAAAAAAAAGGAAAGGAAGAGACAGAGACGGAGGCATACACCAGAAGAAGAAACAGGGAGTCATCTTTATGTTAAGGCCATCAATCGGCAACCCATAGATAACCTCTTCCCCTGAAATCAAAAGAAATATTTTTGTTCAAAGCAAAGCATTTAGAGAGAGAGAGAGTACGGAGGAAGCCATTGTTAGGGTCTTTGAAGTGAAGGAAGGAGGAGGATAGGTGGTGCACCGAAACATCGTCGAACGAAATCGCGAATTGTAATTAAAGGTATTGCTCCTTCTATTTCTAAATTGCAAGTAGTATGATTATTCTATTAAATTGGATAGGATGAATTTTGATTCCATATTCCAAGAATAAGGTGGGTTTGGGGATGATAATTGGAATTGGTTTTGGGTTGAAAGTTAATTTTCATGACTCAAATTGTTGGGGAAAGAATTAATCATCAATGGGAATTGGGTTTTCTACGGACAGTGTGTGCGTGAATGACTATGTGCGCTGGTGGGTATGAAACTGTGAGCACTGGTATCGACTATTGATGGAGAAGACAGTGGGTTACAAAAAAAAAAAAAAGAGTAACCCTTTAGAAAGATAAGAGAAATGGAAAGAAAGAGAGGAAACCACTATATATGAATATTATAATAAGAATACTAGTTTATGTTCAAAATAGAAAGTCAAAAATGTTCAAAAGTAAACCCAAAAGATTGAAGCTGGAGATTTGAGATTTGATTTCGGTAGGTGTGTGGGTGATGAATCTATTTTACAGATTCATCCCCGGTACTTTTGGGTTGTAACAATAATCTTCTTTTGTTTGATATATTTTTTGATATTACCCTCAAGCTACTTAAATTACAAATAGACATATATAATTGTATCGACTATATATTCTAAGAATTATTAAAATTATATGAAACTCTAAATGTCACTTAGAAGTCCCTAAAGTCAAAATTGGGTTTTGTACCTTGTTAATTTAGATTCGGATAAACGCAGGTAACGGTACGTTGTGCTCTAGCTAATTTTTTGCAGCATCACTAAGGTAAGGGATTATACCTCTAGTAGTCCTTATTTTTTTTATCATCCGTTAGAGTTCCAATTTATTTTATTAACATCGATATTCTTTTGAAACGTACGCCGACATGGGTCGGTAATTGATTTGAATTTCGTTGATTTTACTTCTTTGAAAAATCATGAATTGATTCACGTTTGACGTCACTTAATTATTGAATTTCATGTTAGTTATTCTTCCTACATGAAATATATGATTGTTGCGATACATAATATTGTGATGCATAATTTTTGTGATGCATGACCCATGTAGTAAAATTTGACTATCGTTTCCTTGAAACTCTACCATGATCATTTAAATGATTTTTATGACTAGTGAATGCCACATAAAATGTGAGCATATTGAATGATCGAACTTATCGAATACCACCTAGATAGTGGTATATGGTTATCCGGATATACCAAATATGATCGAATTATCGATACTCTTCGGAGTAATTATTGATCTGCTTATCGATACTCTTCGGAATAAATATTTAAAAATTGTTTTATGATCATGGGATTCTGTGAGTAATTTACTGTCTCCAATCGGTATGGGACGGTTGGTGACGGTTGATCACTCGAGTCGTTTTGTTGTTGAATTTTCATTTTGACTTCCTTTTTATTTTGAATTGAAAATTTGATAAATTGCTTCCGCTTATCGATACTTGAACTGTGAACTTAGAACATTGAAATTTATTCATCTCTGATTTATTCTGGTCAACTCCTCCTTAGTAACCGGAGGGGTTGTATATGATCTTGCTGAGCATTGTTCGCTCACCCTTTCTTTTTCAAATTCTCCTTTTTCAGGTAATGAGTAGGAATCATGAGAAGACTTAACTCGGACAAACCATGCTGACGGTTCGGAGAGATTTTGGATCTAGACATTATTTAAATAAAAGATGATTTATTAGGAATGATTGACTTTTATTTAGCATCAAGTTTGTAGTAAAGTTTATTGGGTTAATTGACTTTATTTAAAGATGTTTGAAGGTTCATTTATTTTGAGTTGGGAATATTTATGATTTTAAGATGTTATTGTAAGTGACGTGTTCAAATTGTGGGACCGTGGAGTCGGTAACGAGTTTGAGGCGTTACAGTTTGATTAGTAATTTACTATATATATAATTATATATACTTGCATAAGATGTTTTTATGGGAACTACGGTCTAATTCATTTTATTTGTGTTTGAACAGGGAATTATACTCTGGTTCATTTGGATGGTTTAGTAAGTAAGAAGAAATGGTTATCATGTGGAGTATCTAAATAATACGACGCCTCTTCACGGGTTTTTTGTCATTTGTAAAATGACACCATGATTTCTTTTATGTTATATAATTAAATGTTACATATCTCTTGTAGTAGCGTACTGGGTCATTATGACTCACACTACAAGAAAAACAGAGCAATTGAAACGGAAAATTTCGTTGCAAAAAATAAAAATCCGTTACAATTAGACGATTGAAACGGAAAAAGTTTGTTGCAAATTCGGTTTGGAAAACGCTCGTTGCAAATTTTGTGCAACCGTATGTATTCCGTTGCATGATATTGCAACGAAAACGGAGCGTTGCAATTTCAAAATTTTCGGTTGCAAATGTGTTTCCAAGAGAAATTGATGTCTGTTGCAAATAGCAACTAATTTTTTTCTGTTGCATTTTTGCAACAAACTTTTTCCGTTGCATTAGTGCAACAGATTTTTTTTCTTTGCATTTTTTATTGAATTCTTGTAACATACTTTTTCGTCGCATTTTTTTGTTGCAAGAATGCAACATATTTTTTTCGTTGCATTTTTTGTTGCATTCTTGTAACAGACTTTTTCGTTGTATTTTTTGTTACATTCTTGCAACAGACTTTTTCGTTGCATTTTTGCAACATACTTTTCCATTACAATGTTTATATATTTCCGTTGCTAGTACGTAATTGAATTTTTACAAAAAAATTATTATTGCAATAGAAGATATCGTTGCAAAAAAAAAAAAATAATAAAAAAAAAAATATATATATATATATATATATATATATATATATATATATATATATATATATATTATCGTACCTGATTGAACATTTTCATAATTCACATTTTACAAAAAAAAAAAAAATGAAATCTAAAATCAAACATTTAAAACAACTCAAGTTTAAGCTGCAGATTCAAAAGTAATTGTCGAACTGTCGGATTAATTACATGAAAGTGTAGAGAATGTTGAGAGCCTCCAAGTGATTAACTTTGGCAATGTCTAAATGTCAAACTACATAGACGTTGGTGGAGGTTGTGTTGGGCTCTAAGTGACCGAACCTCCTACTCTTGATGCATAGCCCTATAATCTTCCTCTTCTTTAGAAGATCCTTCAACCTTGTAAAATTCTCAATTCTCCAAGAGAATTTCCCCAGATGTGAGATGACCATCAGATTTCCTCGCACCACTGGCAATCCTCCCTCCAATCAACCCCCCATTCTTGGAAGACAAAGTAACGGATTGTTAGCTGCTCACGAGGTACATATCTGAGTAGCTGCAGAAGTCGATCCACATACACTAACTTTTTTCCACACCTATAGATCAGATATCAATAATGTATTAATCCTATCGAGAGAAGAAAGGAACTCTAGAGAAAAGAAAGCGGTTCAAGGAAGTTTACACATACCACAACATCAACAAACAGTTGGACTGCAAATATTGCGCTTTCCGGCCAAAGGTTGGGTGAAGAACATATATAGCCAAGACATATAGCAAATAAAAATTTCAACACAAAAAAATAAAAATAAAAAATAAAAAATAAAAAATAAAAAATAAAAATTTCAACACAATTAAACGCGTAGTTCTTACATATATAAACTTAGTGTTGCCTACATGAAGATTCCGCTGATGTTTCCATCCAAGTATGTCATGTAATCTCCTCATCCATCCCAGATCTGGTTGCCTGTTTAAGTCAATGAAATAAAATTTACAACGTAAGAAAGCAACTGGCAAGGGTTGCAAAAAGAAATTTAAGCAAATAATACTGACACTTTTAAAGATGTGGCATAGTGGAAGTAAACAATAGAGAAAGGCTTCTGTATCAAAGACTCGAACTCCTAAAATTTAATGTTTAACATGATGCTTATCCTAGCAATGTTGCATCCATACATTTTAGCAGATAGTAAGTTCTTTTTATGAGAAAGAAAAAACCCAAGATATAAAGTAAGTCATTGTATATTAGTGAAGCGTTCCCAGCTTAGAAAACAATCTTTGAAGCCCATTTTCAATGAGAACTTCAAGACAAGAACGATAGCAGTGACTCAAAGCATTTCTGCTACAATATGATATTTTACAGCATACTTGGGCCCAACAGTCTGAATAACCCTCCTACACAATATTTAAAAAAAAAGGTCATTCAGTTAAAAACTGGGAACTTAAATTGGAGTATGCTAAAAACTAATGGACTATTGGCAGCAAAGTGCACCCAAATAATAGATAAATCAATAGAAAGGATGCTTGAGGAACTTAAAGCAAAAAACTTCATGAGATGTGTCAAATCTCCAATACAAGCCTCACTTTGTCTTTCTACATAGAGTCACATGGCTTAGTCGCTTAGGCAATTCAACAAATAGACTGTACTCTTCTTTTCTTTTTTTAAACAACAAGAAGTTGCAAGACACATATTTATACTCCTGATGTGATTGCTTTCATTCAGGCATGACTTAATGAGGCAGGTTAGATCAGGATAGACTCAAAGAGAGAAAATGATATAGCCACAACAATTGTACTTGCTTCAGCAATAGAGTGAACTCTTGAAAAGACAAAGAATCACGGAAACCTCCAAGGTAAAACTATTGAATTACTGAAGGTACAAGTTCCTTAGAGAATGGACTATTTTTTGATAAGTATACCTGAAGAGCACAATTGCAAAAATCTTCAACAAAAGCCTCAGTTAGGAGTTGAGAATGGACCAATTCATCAAATATATGCTGGCTAATATCCCTTGGCAGCATTGAAAAGGTACTGTATTTTTCAATGTATTGTTATACAACAAAGCCTCAGTTATGATTTGAGAATAAACCAATTCACCCAAAACTCTGATAAAGGAATAAACATACCTCGCAAATTTTATAAATGCACAGTTCCATGAGAGATGGGCATTTCCCTTATCCGATTCCTGTTTATTTTCTACAGCAGCTCGGCAAAAGGAGGTTACCAGCCATTTTGAGCTATGACTTTTGCAATATCTCATCCATCATCCCAAGCAAAGAAACAAGTTAATGTTTATGTTCATTTTTACAAAAATGAGCAAAATCAAGAAACTTATTTGATTTAAATCCAAATTCATTAGTACATAAAGATCAATATATTCATGTAATCCATGGCGTTCTAGTGAATAAATAAGTATGCAAATCAGTTTATGTCTTCATTTCTGACAAAAATCAAACAGAGAATAGTGCATTACCTAATCACAATACGATAATAATGACTTAAATATACATAATTCAATTCTCTAATTTCCTTTAAAACAAAATTCTCGAGAACCAAACAGAAATGCACTAACTGACTTATTAATTTGCAAAACCAATGTTACCTGCAACAGCTACAAAAACTACGCACAAAATCACACTTCAGGCAAGAACAAAATTGCAATCCTGCAGCAGATTCTCATTCAAAAACCTCAACTCTGGTTCCCTGCAGACATTAAAAAATGGAAGAACGTATAATGTGAATTCATTAGGTGAAGCATATCAGTCTATCAGTCTTTTCTAATGAATTAAAATCACCACACAAACACCACTTTGAAAAGGAAGACCATGTAGAATGATATTTTTGCAAAATAAAAATATAAAAATGAGGAGAATCTCCAGAATCAATGGCAAAACCGACATAAACCGAATACGTTTCACGTATCATACTCATCCATTCCAAATTAAGATTATAAGCACACCAATTTGATTATAAAGTAATTCAAGGAAAATTTGAGATGAAAAAATTAGGTTGATGAAACTAAAGTGTGGCAAGTATATTGGGATGAAATGAGTAACAGACTTCTCACAGTAGCAGTACAAGTGAAGTATCTGTGAACTTTTAAACAAAATAACTTAATGCACCTAAGTTTCCATGAATATACCTAGTGAGCTAGTTTGCGTGAAACTTGTATGTTAGTTAATCTCCGCCTAACTTACATGTGATGCTACATAACAAATAAACTCATGATCAAGATTTTCTTGCAAGGGCAGAACAAGTGCCACATTGTTTATAAGCAGAAAGCAAGCAGAAGTTCAGATAAATATAAATTTCTTCTAAAACATGAAGTCAAATGGTATTTCCAATAATCTTTCAAACTACAGTCAAATAATTTGGTTTCACGACCTGGCCATTTGAAGAGGAAAGGAGCAAACCATTTTTCCATGTTTATATTTCTCCATTTTCTCTGTGCATAACATTTCCGCTGGTAGTTTCTGCTCGTGCCTATGTTCTGCTACATGTTTTCTTTCCTCCCCACTTCCTCCCTTAACCTTATTCTTCCTGCTACATTAGCATCTCTTCTCTTTTGTTCCTCCTGTATCTTTTTCCCTCAAATTTTCTTTCTCTAGTCTTGCTCGCTCAAGTTTCAGTGCTTCTTTCTTCATCCTACACTCATTCTCATTTTTCTTCAAGGCGCTTTCCAACCTTAGCAGCATTCACTTCAATGTCTCTCTTCACTGGAAAACAACCATAAAAGTTAAAAATTATGACGGTTTCTGATCGATGTTTTAATTAATCTTTTTCCTTGCAAGTGGAGAAGACTATTATAGAATAGACTTGGAAGCAAGGGTCGAACCCACAGAGACAAGTGATCACGAACAGTGCGATTATTGATAGCAAACTATTAACCTAAGGGGGGTTTTTATTGTTTAATTCTACTCTAAACTACTAGTTCTAGATGTTTAACTAATTAGACAGTAATAACAGATATTAAGATCTTATGGTGAGTGGAAATCTAGGATTCTGGGTTTCACTTATATCTCCTTTATGTTTAATTCATAATAATGTCATTCAATGTCTTGGGTTCGTTCACTAAAAATAGATATGGTCTGTTGAACAATTGGTTCAGCCTCCATCTCCGCAAAATTCACCCATTCCATATCCTAAGCACAGGAACTATCAATCTAGCTGTCACCTAGATTTATGATCTATCTGTCACCTAGATCATGTAAGAACCTGGTCCTAACTTATCACTCTCGTGCATCGATAGGTCCAATTTATTGTGTTGGTGAGCGATTACGACATATGCACTTGGTCATGCAGTTATCCGCACCTCTAAGCCTTTATTATTTGCGATTACATTCATTTGTTCAAAGCAAAATAATATAGGGGTTGATAAACAACACAATCAACAAGCATTGAATAGACATATATAAAAGAATCAAAACATAAATTCGATACAAGTTACCTCCCACCTCCTAGATTATGAATGATTTAGTTCATCATAGACAATGAACATCACATGGAGATGATTGGATACATGATTTGATCTTCAATACTTGAAATTACAAAACCTAACTATGTTATACAATCTAAAACTACCTAAAATCTATGTAAAGAGAGCTTCCAGCCGTCCTCCTTATGCTTTGGCTCGGTACCTGACTTCTATATATACTCGGGAGTTGTGATTGGATCGAATGACTGTGTGAAAATCCGAAAATCAAGCATTCTGCCTACCTTGCGGTCGCAAGGTGCTGGATACCTTGCGTCCGCAAGGTCTCCAGTACATCCGGGCTTCGATTTCTTTGATTGCTTCTTTTATGGTCAACACTGCCTACCTTGCGGTCGCAAGTGGGCACCTTGTCCGCAAGGTGTCCAGTTTCCTTGTTTCTTCAATTTTTCCTCTTTTGCCCTATCTTGTATTTTGCACTTAAAACCCTGGAGTTTAACATATTTTCACGAACAATCCTGAAACTTACAAAACTCACCGAAAACACATATTAATACTCAAAAGACTCGTGAAATAGCATAATTTAAGTCATAGAAGTATATAAAATCGACGTATAAAATACATCGATCAGTTTCAATAACAAAATAAGAGAACATTCATATGTTGACCCTTGACATGGTTGGCTTTTATTTGCAAAGACACCGACACCTAATTTTATTGATATCAATGCCCACCCAAATGTTTCCCGAACTTGGCGTTGGATATCCGGATGACATGGTCTAATGGTCTATGAAATCATAGATCAGTAAAACATAGATATAATGGAACTTTTCACAAGGAAAAAATTACTGACATATTTTCTTTAGGTTTCATTTTAAAATTACACTTGATAATGGAACTTTCCACGTTGGACAAGCACTGTACCTCAATTATGAAGATTATGGGTTAAGCCCACCCATCCAACATCTGACATTGAATTATACTTGATGAAACTCAAGTATAATACTTATTAATCAACCAACTCCATGAAGCTCAAGTACTGTAATTATTTACTATCCGCTGCGTGACCATTAAATTCATCAAATACACCACAAAACTTCAAACTTTACCAAACTTGCATATTATGAAACTAGACACTTTAAACTACAATTTAGCACTTTGAATCACCTAATTCGAGTCTATATTAATCAAGTTATAGTCATTCAAAACTCAGGTTACTAACCTGGATTTCTGCTAACAGTTTCACATGCGCAGCGGTGGTTCAAGACCCAATTGAGCAACTTCCCGACCTCGGAAAATTATGAAAATTTACAGCTAAATACCTAACACATATAAATACAATATATCCAAAATTGAGCATATTTCCATGCACGTATTTTCCACAGAAATTTACGGAAAATGGTCCAAAACAGGGTCTGCACTTGATTGAAAGTTGTGTTGTGAAGACCGAAACCAAAGTCAAATAACAGCACACAATATAATATCTATAAGAACTACACAAAGTCAAATAAAATACACTCTTAGACAGTGGGAACTGGGAACAAACCCCATCAACAATGCCCAGAAATTAAACAAGCACATCCCAACTAAACCATCTGAAATTAAGTGTGCATAAAATTAGAGGAAAACAATGATTACATAAACGCCAACAGGCAAGAAGTGGTCAGAAAGACATTAACTGAAAAACATTTTAAATTGGAAAGCTAATACACCATATAGTAAAAAACATCACCCAACAAATGGTTGCTAAAATTCTGCTAGATAACTAGAATATCTTTGATCCTAAATAATGCACTTAAAGTGCATTGTCTTTAATAAGTAACATATATTTGACTTATCTCAATGACTGGATCCTAAATAATGCCATTTTATCATGACAGAAACTCAATAAGGAAGAAATGAAATCTACTTCAAGTATGCATCTCAAGTAAAATTATAGTCTGTTGAAACTCTTACAAGGGTATTCAAAACAGAATATACTACTTAAATTTGAGTAAATGACCACTGAACCATGTGACACAACTCCGAATTTCAACACTGCAGCACAAGACAACGTTGCAAGTGTATTTATGAATTCTGCTAGATTAATAGCATAAAACGCTATGCCGCAGGTATGTACTACATTCATATAGCTATTACAGCAGAATACAGACTGTTGATTCTTATTGTATTAGATTTACATCTGCTCATATATTACACTAGTTTTATACTTCAGTGGCTAATCGGGCTGCGTATCGATTAGAGTGGCAACTGTGTATAGAACTTTGCCAAGTATAGCTTTGATAGGTTTTCAACAGGTTCAGCGGAAGACGTCTCCAAAGCTTCACCGGATGACCTGCTGCAACATACAAACGGCAGACCTTGTATACACTTGGTCAGTCATGACGTGTCCTGTCCAACAATTATTAATGGATCAATTTAAATTTATCTTCATCTATGTTTGAATTTAAATTGAGACATTTCCTGACATCTTAGACCCGCCGAAAGCAGCTTTCCGAAAAGCAATAAGACTTTCGCTGGCTGAACAGTGAAAGCAGGAAAGCAGACTGTAACATACTGTCTGCAACAACTCTTTCAGATCTGACATCCAAATTGCCCAACTTCCAGAAGATCTCAGTACTCATTCCCTGCTCGATATCTGTGAAGACGAAATTTCTGATTGACAGCCCCATGCATTTAATGCATTCAACCTAATAGAGCTGTTAAAGTCTTCGTCTTCTTCAACGGGTCTCTAGAATGCTTATGCTATAAATGCTACCATTAAAGACTGAAGAAACAGGCACGACACTTGACGAATTGCTCTGAAAAATCTACAACAACTCTAAGTCTTATTTCTCAGTGCATTCAAGAGATCCTCAACAGATCCAGAAGTCCTCGTCAACAATAAGAAGCCGTTCATCAACATTTATTGTTTTACTTCTTGTTGTTTTCATTCAATAGCTATTCTTCTGCACGAATTAAATATCCTGTTTACACAGATATTTAATTCCTTAACCCACAAACACAAGTCAATATTTTGTACACGATCCATTAGGAATATTCTTTGTAATAGATCTAGTGGAAAACATAGTGCACTATTTAAATCCAAGGTTGACTGCCTTGGTGGTGGACGTAGCACTCTTTATAGTGTGAACCATCCCAAAATACTTGTGTTATTTCCTTTACTGTTTGTCTGCTTATTTAATTGCTTATTACTGTATTTATCTTTACCCTTTTCAGCAAAACTTAAGTAACCTGTTAAGGTCTACCGGTAGTCCTTATCGACAGACTTGAATCAGCTTTATTGAAAGACTTCCGCTACTTCAATCTTTTTAATAGATTGAAAGTACCTTTCAAAGAACTTACTTAAAAGTTTTTAAGTGTATAATAAGCTATTCAACCCCCCCCCCTTCTAGCTTATTATTGTGCCCGTTGGGACCGACAATTGGTATCAGAGCTATACTCTTTGAAAACAAGTTTTTCTGAGATTAAACTCTTGAGAGATTCGATCCAATGGCATAAACACACTACATGCTGCCTACACCTAATACGAACCACGTCCCAATATTGGACGAAGGCCATTTCGATGTTTGGAAGGATAAGGTAATGCATTTTATGAACTCTATTGACAACAGATTATGGAAGTGTGTTACTATAGGACAACATGTACCAATGAAGGCCAACCTTCTAGCCTCCATCGCTGGGAATCCTGCAGAAGTTCCCAAAGAAGAATCAGAATGGACAGAGGACGACAGAAAACTGGTAGAGCTTGACAGTAAGGCAATCAATATCATTACTAGCTCTCTAGACACAAGCACATACCAGCAAGTGATCCGATGTACAACTGCAAAAGAGATGTGGGAAGCTCTTGTGGAATACTTGGAAGGAGACCAAGACACAAGAGATAACAGAAAATACATATACATCCAGCAGTTTGACTCATTCAAAAAGGATCCAAAGGAAACCTTGAGACAAGCATATGATTGCTTTAGTTAGGTAATAATTAATAAATATCTGTTTTTCTCTTGGTAAAACTTATGACAAAAAGGAAATGAACATGAGGTTTCTAGGCTCTCTAGGTAGCTTATGGCATGTTAAGACCACAGCTATGAAAGAATCCAAAAACTTAAACGAGATGACTCTCCGTAGTTTCTACGCAAGTTTGAAGGTTTATGAGCTCGAAGTAAATCAAGCTCTAGAGCAGGACAAACAGTTCAGAACTGTGTCCTTGCCAGCCATGGTCCAAGAAGAAAGCACTGTTGAAAACAAACCTTCCACTTCCTCCTATGAAAATGATTTTTTCTCAGATGATTAATTTGCTATGTTTGTAAAACGTTTTCAAAAATTTGCAAAATATGGAAGGAAGAACACACACCAACAACCTTTTAGAAAGACTGGTGAAAGCTCATCTAAGGAAGAGCTTGTGTCTTACAACTGTAGAAAACTTGGTCACTTTGCCTCCAAATGTCCATAGCCAAAATTTGAAGCATACCGAAAACTCTCTTATAAAAAATTTCAAAAACAAAAGGGTATGTTGGCAGAAGACATAGAAGACAAACAGGTTGCTACATGGTTTGAGACTGATTCAGAAGAGGAAGAGGATGATTGTGAGCAAGCTAACATATGCTTAATAGCTCATGATTCATGTCCCACCTATGACTCTGAAAATGAAGTCGAAATCTTACCTAGTCCCTTGGATAAAAGTGAGACCAATAGTGACATCTTCAGTAAGGAAGAACTTCTCAAGGATAATCAAGATATGCTTGAAGAATTTAATTCCTTTAGAGTAGCCTATGTTAAACTTGCCAAGAACTGTGAGAAACTTACTGCTGCGAAATCTCTGATGGCATCTGAGATTCAAACTCTCAATAGCTGTCAACAAGAAAGTATCAAGCTCAAAGGAGAAAACAAATTCCTTTGTGACAAAATTGAATGCTTAACTGAGCACATCAAAGGACTTGACCTAGAGAAAATTGCCTTGCAAAAGACAATTGACTCCTGGAACAGCTCCAAAGATGCCTTCGAAGAAATCCTTTCATGCCAAAAATCTAGTAATGATAAATCTGGGATAGGATATTCAGATGAGCCCAGTATGACATTCCCATCAGTCACAGAGAAAGGTGAATCCTCCGAGACTGCTAATGATATCTCCTTCTCTAAACAGACGTTCGGAAACAAAGGGAAACAAGGCCTTGGTTATTCAAGTGTTCCTTATGTTTACCCCAAAGCTCAGAAAGGGATAGCCAAGATGACTGATTCAAATGAGAAACCTGAGAAAGTAACGGTAGAGAAATTAAAGTCTGCCGGCAACAACTCTGTTAAGGCAAAGACTGCTGGCGGTAGACCTACCAAATCTCTACCGGTGACTATCAAGTTTGTCTATGAAACAGGCAAGACCCCTGTACCTGTTGAAAGTAAACTTAAAGGTATTCTACTAAATCCTCCTAAAAAGGTAATCAATAGACAAGCCAAAGCTAAGTCTAGCGGTAACCTACCTAGGAAGATTCAAAAGAAACCAATTAAGTCTACCGTCAACAAGCAAACTGAACCAAGAATGGATGTTAAGAAAAAGGATATTCATAATCACTCCTCAGTTAAGGACACTGGAAATTCTCTATGGAAGTTTCATTTATGTCATTCTTGCAATTGCCTAGGCCATCTGGCCCCAGAATGCCTGCTAAGGTTCATTCCAAAATCTGAGAGACCTAGTTCTCTCAAGGTTAGGCAGGTATGGGTCCCAAAAGGTTGCTAATCCTTAGGACCCAAAAGAAAATAAAGGGAACCTTGTTTCTTTAAATCTTTTTCAGGAATGCTTCATGGCTATAGATTTAGACAACAAAGACATCTGGTACCTGGACAGTGGCTGCTCAAGACACATGACAGGAAACAGAAGTCTACTAGCAGATATAGCTGAAGCCAAAGGACCCACTGTTATCTTCATCAACAAATTTTCTCTAGTGAGCGGCTTAAAGCACAATCTTCTGAGCATATCCCAATTCTGCGACAAAGGATTAATATGCCAATTCAACTCCAACCAGTGCCTCATCAAAGATCGTGAATTCTGCTCTACAATACTGACCGGCAATAGACAAGGAAACGTCTATGTCGTGGACTTAAATCTTCTAGGGAGATTCTCAAGCCTTTGCCTAGTGGCTAACAACGTTCGTGACAACATTTGGCTATGGCGCAAGCGTCTCAGTCACCTCAACTTCAAGCACCTCTCCAAGCTTTCCAAAAATGAGCTTGTCAAAGGTCTACCTACGGTGTCTGCCGACAATGACAGCAGTTGTAAAGCTTGCCAGCTAGGATAACTTTCCAAGTCTTCCTTCAAAAGAAAGTCTGTCTTGTCTACAAACTGACCTCTTCAACTTCTGCATATGGATCACTTTGGACCAATCACAACAGCCAGTACCTCTGGAGACAAGTATACACTTGTAGTAGTTGATGACTACTCTAGGTTCACCCGGGTTGAAACAATGACTTCAAACGATGAGACGTATGATCTAGTCATCGCTCTTTTCAGAAGACTTCAAACTCAAAAGCTTGAAGACATTAGTGATATAAGATCAGACAATGGCACTGAATTCAAGAACAATGGTGTAGAAAGATACTGTGATGACCACGGGATCGGCCACAACTTCTCTGCTGCCGGAACTCCTCAACAAAATAGTTTAGCCGAACGAAAGAACAGAACACTAATTGAAGCAAAGAAGAACAATGGCGTAAGCAAAACTTCCCAAGTACTTCGCGTAAGCCGCAACACCGCATGTTTTACCCGCAATATCCCGGTAAACAAGTTTCATAATAAAACTCCATATGAAATATGGAGAGGAAGAGCCCCAAACATAGGATTTCTTAAAATCTTCTATCAGAATGTTTTATTCTTCATAATGGAAAAGAATATAGAGGAAAATTTGATGCAAAATCAGACGAATGAATTTTTCTGGGGTATTCCAAACATTCAAAAGCATTTCGCATTTTAGAATTTGTGCATGTTTCTTTTGATGAATATGACCTGTTAGAGCCTAAAAAGGCTCCGAATGTTGCTAATGATTCTGATAATGATGAGATAGGTACAAATACAGCATCTACTTCCACTCCTCTTCGTAATCCTCGTAACTTCCTCAGATCGCTAACCCGTCACCCAGCATTTCAACTCGCCGATGCCAATTCCAACTCTTCCCCCAACCCATCTCTTCTGTCTTACCCCAAACACCTTTGCAGATCACTCATCCTTCTTGTTCACCAGAAAATGAAAGTTTCACAGAGCCTATCTCTTCTGAACCAGATTTTGGTGAATCTCCTCAACCTACTCCAGAATTCTTAAGGGAAGAACCCACCAGAAGTGATCTTCCTCCAACCATTATTGAAACAAGAGATCATCCTATTTCTCAAGTCATTGGAGATCTCAACACAGGAGTTCGTACAAGGAATAGAGTATGAGAAGAGACTATGTTTGCATATGCATTCGTATCTGAACTCGAGCCAAAGAAGATTGATGAAGCTATTAGAGATCATAGCTAGATTAAAGCTATGCAAGAAGAGCTGAACCAGTTTGAAAGATGCAAGGTGTGGTTCTTAGTTCAAAAGGCCGACTGATCATCTAGTTATCGGCACCAAATGGGTTTTCAGAAACAAAAGAGATGAAGATGGAAATGTCACCAGAAACAAAGCTAGACTGGTTGCTCAAGGCTACCGACAGGAAGAAGTGATTGACTTCGATGAAACATTTGCTCCTGTTTCTAGATTAGAGGCAATCAGACTCTTTCTAGCCTATGCGTCGTTCATGGACTTCAAAGTGTATCAGATGGATGTGAAAAGTGCCTTTCTGAATGGTGATCTTCAAGAAACACTATACGTTGAACAACCTCCAGGATTTGTCATTCAAGACAAATTGGATCATGTCTACCGACTCAAGAAAGCTCTCTATGGCCTAAAGCAAGCTCTCAGAGCTTGGTATGAAACTCTATCCAAGTTCTTAATAGAACAAGGATTCATGAGAGGAAGGATAGACACTACTCTGTTCATCCTCAAGCAGAAAGGTCATACTCTTCTGGTACAAATTTATGTGGATGACATCATCTTTGGATCAACTAACCAAAGCTTGTGTAAGAGATTCGAGAAGCTGATGCAAAGCAAGTTCGAGATGAGTATGATGGGTGAACTTACCTACTTTCTAGGACTGCAGATTCAACAGACTTCCGAAGGAATCTTCATCAGCCAAACCAAATATGCAAAGGATCTAATCAAGAAATTCTTGATTCAGCTAAAGGATTTGAGACTCCAATGTCTACCGACTGCCATCTTGATAAAGATGAAAAGGGAAAGCAAGAGAACATGACCAAGTACCGAGGAATCATAGGTTCACTTTTTACCTTACCGCCAAGAGACCCGACATTATGTTTGTTGTTTGTGTTTGTGCAAGATTTCAGTGCATCCAAAGGAATCACATTTGCTTTGCCAAACGTATCATCGATATGTTTCAACAACAACAAATCTAGGCATCTGGTATTCCAAACGCAACAACTTCGATCTAGTTGGATACTCGATGCAGATTATGCACCGCAAAGTGAGCGTAAGAAGCACCGTGGGACTTGTCAATTTCTTGGAAATAGACTTGTCTCATGGTCGCAAGAAACAAGGATCGCTTGCAAACTCAACCACGAGGCGTAATACATTGCCGCTAGCAAATGTTGCTCTCAACTTCTATGGATGAAGCAACAACTAGTGGACTACAACATCAAGACCGCAAATTGTCCAATTATGTGTGACAACACATCGATTTCGCCTCCAAAAATCCAAAGTGATGCACTCGAAGACAAAGCACATTGATATCCGTTATCACTTCCTCAAAGATCATGTGGAGAAAGGTAACATCGCCTCGAATATGTTCCAACCGAGCATCAATTGGTCGACATTCTCACAAAGCCACCGGATGCCACCAGTTTGCTTATTTAGGAGAAATCTTGGTATGATTGATCCTACTGCTTAATTTCAAAGTTTTATTATTTTTCTTTCATACCGGTAGACTTAGTTTTAGACTGACCGGAAGACGTAATTTTCCCTTTAGCAGAAAACTTAAGGTTAGTATCTTTACTTAGTCTATTTTAGTTAAAGAGGTTTCTAAAGCAATAAAGGGGGTCAAGGGTAAAAATTGGTACTTAGAAAATATCTTAAGTTCCCGCTTTTGCCCTAAATTTTTTTTCTCTTTAAATAGACCTTGAGCCGCCCTTTCCAAAACTTTACGAAACCCCTTTGTCTAAAATATTGTTCTCTCTATCCAAACTCTCTCTATCTGTGCAACTGCTCTCTTCGTTCCCAAAATCTTCTCGTTTCTTCTTCTCATCAACTTCAATGGTATGTTCTTCTCTACTCTACTACTTGAAATTTATCGTTTACTATTTCACATCTCATTTCATAACCTAAATTGTTTTGGAATACAAACGGTCACTTTCGAGTTTCTAACAGTATTCACCATTGTTGTTCTTCAAAACCTAAAAACTAACAGTCGTTTATATGCTTTGAAATGCTTACTCTCTTGAAAAAACTTCTGTTAAATGTTTCTCTGGTTTGCTTACTCTAAACATTCTAGGGTTTCAAGTCTTCTTTTCAATATTTTCAATAATCTCAGAAAAACTTGAAATCTCTGCTTGTTTAGCTCTTGAGGTAAAAAGCCCTAATTTTTTATTGCATTTCTTTCAGGCAAAATCATCAAAATCAAAGCGTGACAACAAGAAGATGCTAGACCCAGAAACTGACATTCCTCCAAGTTTTGATGTCAACCTTCCGGGATATCCTACTTTTCCTGCTGCTCATGACGTCATCGTAGCCATAGACCCGAAACTCTATATACCCGGGATGTGCATTGACCTCCAATCAGTCTGCACTATAACCGCCGGAGTCAAGGCATGCGACGACATGAATGCCTCTAGAATTCTTCCACTATTCTGCCTCAACGACAAAGACTACAACATTTTCCTGGTTGAAGAGTTCTACCAAAGGATGGAGCTCAAAAACAAAAACGCTCTGCGTGGATGGATTAGAGGCGGTCCTATTTCCATCACCGCCAAGACCATCTCCACCATTATTGGTGTGCATTTCGGTGGTGCACTTGAATCAACCATTGCTGAGGCTGATCATGCCTGGGAAGCAATGAGGGGAGTTAATACTCCAAGAGAACCACAAGGGAAGATGCTGAGGAATCTCTTCTCGTTGGACGTTTACTGCACAAGCCACCTTATTGACAAGGGGCTTCTGTTCAAAAGTGGTGCACATGATATGTTCACGGTACAACAGCTGAACCTTACATGTGCCATCTTCATTCAAACTCGTCTCAACTACGGAGCCATTATCTTCAACGAGCTCAAGCAGTGGGTAGAACGAGTTAAGAACAACCCCACTTGCAAGCGGCCATTCGTCAGGCTGATCAACGCTCTTCTTCGAGACATAGAGCAAATCAACTCTTCCATCAAGGAAGATGAGCTTATATTTTTGTCCAAGGACAAACAGCTGACAGCTTCATTCTTCAACAAATATACTGAGTACGAAAACAAGCGAAGCCTGCAGAAAGGTCTTCCGCCCGTCTCCATCGACAAAGTTGCTAAGCCACTACCGATCATAGTCACTCGCTTCAACAAGGAAGCTTATGAAGCGGCTAGCAAGACCTTCAATAAGGCTTCTACAAAATTTGATGAACAAGTTGCTAAGACCCTCCATTAACAAGCCAAAGATCTGGCTGATGAGGCAGAGCAACTCTTACGAGCCAAGCTGAAAGCCAAGGGCAAAAAGGCCAGGCCGAAAGAAGAGGTAGCTACTGAGGAGTAGTAGGCCAAATGGATAAGAAAGGAGATGAAGGAAGGCCAAAAGGACAAGACTCCAGCCCAACCAACTCCATCACCTTCACCAGCCCAACCTTCACCAGACCTACCATCCTCTTAAGCTCAACCAACCTCATCTTCCGAGCCCTCTTCTAAAACCAAACGACCACCCTCACCCTCACCTACACCCACTCCTAAACCAAAACGTAGAAGACTTCGTAAATCCTTTGCAGACCAGCCAACCATCTACCGACACACAACCCTCTACTGGCACCCAACCATCTACCGCCACATCAAGCCAACCTATTCCTCCTGAGTCATCTACTCAGAGGAACTCACCCCCTCCGGAGGAGTCTATCCCTCAGGAGGAGCCTCAAAGACAGGAGGAGCCTACCCAAACCCAAAACCAGACTCCAACACCTCCTCCTTCACCATTTAACTACTCTCCAAACCCATCTACTCCCATCTCACCTCCTCCTACTCAAACTACATCATCCACACCATCACAAACAACCCAAATCCCTCCTACCAAGCCAATAGACTCTGCCGCTGCCAAATTTTTCTTTGAGCTTTCCTCAGTGGCAGATCTATTCTCTTCTGATCAACCACAACCTCCACCTCTCCTTCGTAAACCCAAATCCCTCTTCTATCCTACCCCCCCTTTTTGGTTCTCCATCGAACCTTTACCCGAATCCTCAATTGTTAGTGAAAATTCTGACACTGACATTGAGCTAGATTCCCCTCCAACCCCTCCTCCCCCTCCACCTCAAACCATCTCCTCCTCTACCAACACCATACCTACCCAGGACTCAACCTCTTCCGACTCAATCACTCCACCTCTCCAACAGCCCTTCCGACCCTCGTCTCCTGGAGCTACATCCTCTACCGCTCATGTTCACATTGGCCTGGAACCATTTTCCTCTCAGTCGGCCAATGCTGAAATTTTGTCAAGGCTGGACGCCATCTGTGAACGACTAGGCGCACTCATTAGCATATTTACCGCTACCGCTGAAATCGCCACTGCCGCGTCCAAAGCCAATGACCGCACTACTGCTCTTCTCCGGCAATTCCAAGATAATGTATGTACGCGTTTTGGACAGATGAGACACGAGTTCACAGACGTCAAGATCAATGTCGAAGCTCAACGCGACGAATGCATCCGGCTCTTCTCGTCCCTCTTCTACGAGCTGTTCCATGCCATCACACTGCATCTCGGCAACAACTGCCCTCCTGTCCTCGAGCTCAACAACATAGCTGGCGACACTGCTCACAACATCATGAATGCTTATCGTGATCGTGATCTGGCCATCACGGAGGAGAAGCAAATGAGATCTATCAACCGAATGCTGATGGAAGAGAACAGCCGTCTTCGTGAAGAACTTGAGTACCGCTCTCGTTCCACCAGACCTCCCACAGATGCCAATGACGAGTACGTACGAAGAATGGAAGAGCTAGAGAGACAGTGTTGATTCTTATGTTAGATTTATATATGTTCATTCATTATCCTAGTTTTATACTTCAGTGGCTAATCGGGCTGCGTATCGATTAGCGTGGCAACTGTGTATAGAACTTTGCCAAGTATAGTTTTTATTAGGACTTCACAGGTTCAGCGGAAGACCTCTTCACAGCTTCACTGGAAGACCTGCTCCAGCTCACAATTGGCAGACCTTGTGTCCACCTGGTCTCTCATGACGTGTCCTATCCAGCAATGATTAAATGGATCAGTTTAAATTTATCTCATCTCTGTTTGAATTTAAACTGAGACATTCCCTGACATGTCAAGCCCGCCGAAAGCAGTTTTTCGAAAAGCAGGAAGACTTTTCGCCAACTGAACAGTGAAAGCAGGAAAGCAGACTGTCACCTACTGTCTGTAACAACTCTAAGATCTGACGCCTAGATTGCCCAACTTTTAGAAGATCTCAGAAAACATTCCCTGCTCTAGATATCTGTGAAGACAAATTTCTTGACTGATAGCCCCATGCATTTAATGCATTCATAATAGAGCTGTTGAAGCCTTCATCTTCTCCAACGGATCTTTTGACTGCACCTGCTGTAAATGCTGCCATTGAAGACTGGAAAAACAACCTTGTACAGAATCGATCGAATACTTGAAAAATTGCTCTGAAACTCTACAACTCCAAGTCTTTCTACTCAGTTCAATCAATAGATCCTCAACAGATCTAGAAGTCCTCGTTAACAACAAGAAGCCATGCATCAACATTTATTTCTCTACTTCTTGTTGTTATTCATTCATTAACTATACTTCTGCACGAATTAAATATCCTATTTATACATATATTTAATTCCTAAGACCGCAAACACAAGTCAATATTTTGTACACGATCCATTAGGAATATTCTTTGTAATAGATCTAGTGGAAAACATAGTGCACTATTTAAATCCAAGGTTGACTGCCTTGGTGGTGGACGTAGCACTCTTTATAGTGTGAACCATCCCAAAATTACTTGTGTTATTTCTTTACTGTTTGTCTCTGTTTGAACTGTTTATTCCTTTAGTTATCTTTATCCTTAAACAGCAGAACTTAAGTAACCTGTCAAAGGTCTACCGGTAGTCCTTATCGGTAGACTTGAAACAGCTACTTTGAAAGTCTTCCGCTACTTTAATCTTTTCCATAGATTGTAAGTATCTTTAAAAGAACTTAAACAAAAGTTTTTAAGTGTACAAAAATCTATTCAACCCCCCCTTCTAGCTTATTATTGTGCCCGTTGGGACCCACAATTGGTATCAGAGCCTTACTCTTTGAAAACAAGTTCTTCCGAGATTAAACTCTTGAGAGATACGATCAAATGGCACAAACACACTACATGCTTCCTACATCTAATGCTAACCACATCCCAATATTGGACGAAGGTAATTTTGATGTATGGAAGGATAAAATAATGCGATTTATGAATTCTATTGACAACAGGTTATGGAAGTGCGTTACTGCAGGTCAACATGTACCAATGAAGGCCAACCTTCTAGCCTCCATCGCTGGGAATCCTACAGAAGTTCCCAAAAAAGAATCAGAATGGACCGAGGACGACAAAAAACTTGTTGAGCTTTATAGTAAAGCAATTAATATAATCACCAACTCTCTAGACACAAGCACATACCAGCAAGTGATTCGATGTACAACTACGAAAGAGATGTGGGAAGCTCTTGTGGAATACTTGGAAGGAGACCAAGACACAAGGGATAACAGAAAGTATACATACATCCAACAGTTTGATTCTTTCAAAAAGGATCCAAAGGAAACCTTGAGACAAGCATACGATCGCTTCAGTGAGGTAATAAATAGCTGCTTTTCTCTTGGTAAAACTTATGACAAAAAGGAAATGAACATGAGGTTTCTAGGCTCTCTAGGTAGCTTATGGCATGTTAAGACCACGGCTATGAAAGAATCCAAAAACTTAAACGAGATGACTCTCCGTAGTCTCTACGCAAGTTTGAAGGTTTATGAGCTTGAAGTAAATCAAGCTCTAGAGCAAGACAAACAGTTCAGAACTGTGTCCTTGCCATCCATGGTCCAAGAAGAAACCACTGTTGAAGACAAACCTTCCACTTCCTCCTGTGAAAATGATTTTCTATCAGATGAACAATTTGTTATGTTTGTAAAACGTTTTTAAAAATTTGCAAAATATGGAAGGAAGAACACACACCAACAACCTTTTAGGAAGAATGGTGAAAGCTCATCTAAGGAAGAGCTTGTGTGTTACAACTGTAGAAAACCTGGTCATTTTGCCTCCAAATGTCCAAAGCCAAAATTTGATGCATACTGAAAACCTACTTATAGAAAATTTCAAAAACAAAAGGGTATGTTGGCTGAAGACATAGAAGACAAACAGCTTCCTACATGGTTTGAGACTGATTCAGAAGAGGAGGAGGATGATTGTGAGCAAGCTAACTTATGCTTAATAGCTCATGATTCGGGTCCTACCTATGACTCTGAAAATGAAGTCGAAGTTTCACCTAGTCCCTTGGATAAAAGTGAAATCAACAGAGATAGCTTCAGTAAGGAAGAACTCCTCAAGGATAATCAAGATATGCTTGAAGAATATAATTCCTTTAGAGTAGCCTATGTTAAATTTACGAAGAACTGTGATAAACTTACTGCTGAGAAATCTATGATGGCAGCTGAGATTCAATCTCTCAATAGCTATCAACAAGAAAGTATCAAGCTGAAGAAAGAAAACAAATTCCTTTGTGACAAAATTGAATGTCTATCTGAGCACATCAAAGGACTTGACCTAGAGAAAATTGCCTTGCAAAAGACAATTGACTCCTGGAACAGCTCCAAGGATGCCTTCGAAGAAATCCTTTCATGCCAAAAATCTAGTAATGATCAAACTGGCATAGGATATTCAGATGTGCCCCTTACGACATTCTCTTCAGTCATAGAGAAAGGTGAATCCTCTGAAACTGCTAATGATATATCTTTCTCTAAACAGACATTCGGAAATAAAGGGAAACAAGGCCTTGGATATTCAAGTGTTCCCTATGTTTACCCAAAAGTTCAGAAAGGAAAAGCCAAGATGAATGATTCAAATGAGAAACCTGAAAAGGTAACGATAGAGAAAGTGAAGTCTGCCGGCAACAACTCTGCTAAGGCAAAGTCTGCTTGCGGTAGACCTACTAAACCTCTACCGGTAACTATCAAGTTTGTCTATGAAACAGGCAAGGCTTCTATACCTGTTGAAAGTAAACTTAAAGGTATTCTTCCTAATCCTTCTAAAAGGGTAATCAACAGACAAGCTAAAGCTAAGTCTGTGATAACCTATATAGGAAGATTCAAAAGAAACCAATTAAGTCTACCGTCAACAAGCAAGCTGAACCAAGAATGGATGTCAAGAAAAAGGATGATCATAATCACTCTTCAACTAAAGCCACTGACGGTTCTTTATGAAATTTCCACTTATGTCATTCTTGCAATTGCCTAGGCCATCTGGCCCCAGAATGCTTGCTAAGGTTCACTCCAAGATCTGAGAGACCTAGTTCTCTCAAGGTCAGGCAGGTATGGATTCCAAAAGGTTGCTAATCCTTAGGACCCAAAAGAAAATAAAAGGGACCTTGTTGCTTTAATTCTTTTTTCAGGATTGCTTCATGGCTATAGAATCAGAAAACAAAGACATCTGGTACCTGGACAGTGGCTGCTCAAGACACATGACAGGAAACAGAAGTCTTCTTACAGATATAGCTGAAGCCAAAGGACCCACTATTATTTTCAGAGACAATGCAAGAGGAAAGACAATTGGATATGGCTCAATCACTAGAGGAAGTCTCTCCATTAACAAAGTTTCTCTAGTGAGTGGCTTAAAGCACAACCTTCTAAGCATATCCCAATTCTGTGACAAATGATTACTATGCCAATTCAACTTCAACCAGTGCCTCATCAATGACAGTGAATCCTGCTCTACAATACTGACCGGCAATAGACAAGGAAACGTCTATGTCGTGGACTTAAATCTTTTAGGGAGATTCTCAAGCCTCTGCCTAGTAGCTAACAACGTTCGTGACAACAGTCGGCTATGGCACAAGCGTCTCAGTCACCTCAACTTCAAGCACCTCACCAAGCTCTCAAAAGATGGGCTTGTCAAAGGTCTACCTACGGTGTCTGCCGACCATGACAGAAGTTGTAAAGCTTGTCAACTAGGAAAACTCTCAAAGTTTTCCTTCAAAAGAAAGTCTGTCTTGTCAACAAACAGACCTCTTCAACTTCTGCATATGGATCTCTTTGGACCAATCACTACAGTCAGTATTTCTGGAGACAAGTATACACTTGTAGTAGTTGACGACTACTCTAGATTCACCTGGATTGAAACAATGACATCAAAAGATGAGACGTATGATCTACTCACTGCTCTTTTCAGAAGACTTCAAACTCAAAAGCTTGAAGACATTAGTGACATAAGATCAGACAATGGCACTGAATTCAAGAACAATGATGTAGAAAAATATTGTGATGACCACGGATCGCCACAACTTCTCTTTGCACTCCTCAACAAAATGGTGTAGCCGAACGGAAGAACGTAACACCGATCGAAGCAACAAGAACAATGCCGCGTAAGCTAAACTTCCAAAGTACTTCCGGCGTAAGCCGTCAACTCTGCATGTTTTACTCAAAACAGATCCCTGGTAAACAAGTTTCATAACAAAACTCCATATGAAATATGGAGAGGAAGAGCCCCCAACATAGGATTTTTTAAAATCTTTGGCTGTAAATGTTTTATTCTTCATAATGGAAAAGAATAAAGAGAAAAATTTGATGCAAAATCAGACGAAGGAATTTTTCTGGGGTATTCCAAACATTCAAAAGCATTTCGCATTTTCAGTAAAACTCCTTTAAAACTTTAAGAATCTGTGCATGTTTCTTTTGATGAATATGACTTGTTAGAGCCTAGAAAGGCTCCGAACGTTGCTAATGATTCTGATAATGATGAGGCAGGTACAAATACATCATCTACTTCCACTCCTCATCAGAAAACGGCAACTGCAGACCCTCTAGTACCGCTAACCCTCCACCGGCAGACCTAAACTCTGCCGGTACCGGTTCCAACTCTTCTATTGACCCAGAACCCATCTCTTCTGTTTTACCCCAAGCACCTTTACAGATTACTCATCCTTCTTGTTCACCAGAAAATGAAGGTTGTGAAGATCCTATCTCTTCTGAACCAGAATTTGGTGAATCTCATTCTCAACCTACTCCAGATTTCTTAAGGGAAGAACCCACCAGAAGTGATCTTCCTCCAACCATTATTGAAACAAGAGATCATCCTATTTCTCAAATCATTGGAGATCTCAACACAGGAGTTCGTACGAGAAATAAAGTTCGAGAAGAGACTATGTTTGCATATGCTTTCATATCTGAACTCGAGCCAAAGAAGATCGATGAAGTTATTGAAGATCATAACAGGATTGAAGCTATGTAAGAAGAGCTGAACCAGTTTGAAAGATGCAAGGTGTGGAGCTTAGTTCAAAGGTCGATTGATCATCCAGTCATCGGCACCAAATGGGTTTTCAGAAACAAAAGAGATGAAGATGGAAATGTCACCAGAAATAAAGCTAGACTGGTTGCTCAAGGCTACCGACAGGAAGAACGAATTGACTTCGATGAAACATTTGCTCCTATTGCTAGATTAGAGGTAATCAGACTCTTTTTAGCTTATGCCTCGTTCATGGACTTCAAAGTGTATCAGATGAATGTAAAGAGTGCCTTTCTGAATGGTGATCTTCAAGAAACTGTATACGTGGAACAACCTCCAGGATTTGTCATTCAAGACAAATTGGATCACGTCTACCGACTCAAGAAAGCTCTCTATAGCCTGAAGCAAACTCCCAGAGCTTGGTATGAAACTCTATCCAAGTTCTTAATAGAACAAGGATTCGTGAGAGGAAGGATAGACACTACCTTATTCTTCCTCAAACACAAAGGTCATTCTCTTTTGGTACAAATCTATGTGGACGATATCATCTTTGGATCAACTAACCAAAGCCTGTGTAAAATATTCGAGAAGCTGATGCAAAGCAAGTTCGAGATGAGCATGATGGGCGAACTTACCTACTTTCTAGGACTGCAGATTCAACAGACTTCCGACGGAATCTTCATCAGCCAAACCAAATATGCAAAGGAACTAATCAAGAAGTTTGGTCTTGATTCAGCCAAAGGATTTGAGACTCCCATGTCTACCGACTGTTATCTTGACAAAGATGAAAAGGGAAAGCAAGAGAACATGACCAAGTACCGAGGAATCATAGGTTCACTTCTTTACCTTACTGCTAGTAGACCTGACATAATGTTTGCTATTTGTGTTTGTGCAAGATTTCAGGCAGATCCAAAGGAATCACATTTGCTTGCTGCCAAACGTATCATTAGATATGTTTCTACAACAACAAATCTAGGCATCTGGTATTCCAAACACAACAATTTCGATCTAGTTGGATACTCAGATGCAGATTATGCAAAAAAGTGAGCGAAGAAGCACCGTGGGACTTGTCAATTTCTTGGAAATAGACTTGTCTCATGGTCTTGCAAGAAACAAGGTTCGCTTGCAAACTCAACCACGAATACATTCTTTTGCATTTGTTGCTCTCGGCTATGGATGAAGCAACAACTAGTGGACTACAACATCAAGATCGCAAATTGTCCAATTATGTGTGACAACACATCGCAATTTCAGGTCTCAAAAATCGATGATGCACTCCAAGACAAAGCACATTGATATTCGTTATCACTTCCTCAAAGATCATGTGGAGAAAGGTAACATCAGTCTGGAATATGTTCCAACTGAGCATCAATTAGCTGACATTCTCACAAAGCTATTGGATGCCACCAGGTTTGCTTATTTAAGGAGAAATCTTGGTATGATTGATCCTACTTCTTAATTTCAAAGTTTTATTACTTTTCTTGCATACTGGTAGGCTTAGTTTTAGGCTGATCGGATGACGTAAGTTTCCCTTTAGCGGAAGACTTAAAGGTTAGTATCTTTACTTTGTCTATTTTACTAAAGAGGTTTCTATGCTTTCAATGTTTACTCTCTTGAAAAACTTCTGTTATACATTTCTCTGGTTTGGATACTCTAAACATTCTAGGGTTTCAAGTTTTCATTTCAATAATATCAAATAATCTCAGAAAACCTTGAAAATTCTGTTTGTTTAGTTCTTGAGGTAAAAAGCCCTAATTTTTTATTACATTTCTTTCAGGCAAAAACTTCAAAATCAAAGCGTGACAGCCGGAAGAAGCTAGACCCAGAAACTGACATCCCTCTAAGTTTGGATGTCAACATTCCGGGATATCCTACCTTTCCCGCTGCTCATGACATCATCGTGGCCCTAGACCCAAAACTCTACATTCCCGGGATGTGCATTGACCTCCAGTCAGTCTGCACTATAGCCGCCGGAGTCAAGGCATGCGAGTATATGAATGCCTCTGGGATTCTTCAACTCTTCTGCCTCAACGACAAAGATTACATCATATTTCTGGCAGAAGAATTTTATCAAAGGATGGAGCTTAGGAACCAGAACGCTCTGCGTAGATGGATCAGAGGCCGTCCCATCTCTATCACCGCCAAGACCATCTCCACCATCATTGGTGTGCACTTCGGTGGTGCTCTTGAGTCGACCATTGCTGAGGCTATTCATGCCTGGAAGCAATGAGGGGAGTTGATACCCCCAGGGAATCGCAAGGGAAGATGCTGAGGAATCTCTTTCCTCTGGACGTATACTGCACAAGCCACCTATTGGACAAGGGGCTTCTATTCAAGAGTGGAGCACATGACATGTTTACGGCACAACAACTCAACCTGACCTGTGATGTATTCCTTCAGACCCGTCTCAACTTCGGTGCCATCATCTTCAATGAACTGAAGCAGTGGGTGGAGAAAGTGAAGAACAACCCCACTTGCAAGCGACCATTTGTGAGGTTGATCAACGCCCTGCTCAGAGACAATGAGGAAGTCAACTCTTCCTTGAAAGAAGATGAGCTGATAGTGGTGGCAAAGGAGAAGCAGCTAACCACTTCGTTCTTCAGTAAATACTCTGAGTATGAGAACAAGCGAAGGTTGCAGAAAGGTTTTCCGCCCATCTCCATTGATAAAGTGGCTAAGCCTGTACCTATCTTAGTAACTCGTTTCAACATGGAAGCTCATGACGCGGCAAGCCAAACTCTCAAAAAGGCCTCTGCTAAAGTCAACGAACAAATTGCCCAGTCTCTTCACCAGAAAGCCAAAGATCTGGCTGATGAAGCAGAACAACTCTTACGGGCAAAACAGAAAGCGAAAAGCAAGAAGACCAGGCCGGAAGAAGCCATTCTAACTGAAGAGGAGCATGCCAAGTGGATTCGAAAGGAGATAAAGGAAGGCCAAAAGGACAAGGCTCCAGCCAAACCAATTCCATCACCTTCCCCAGTCCAACCTTCACCAGCCCAGCCATCCCCTCAATCATAACAACCTCTTCTTCCCAGCCTTCTTCTCAAACGAAAAGACCACCCTCACCCTCACCTGCACCTACCCCTAAAGGAAAACCAAGGAGACTCCGAAAAACCTATGCCGACCAACCACCAGCAGACATTCCTGCCTGTACCGATGAAGCACCTGAGTCTCCTATTCAATTGCTAAGGAAAAAAAGGAGGTCTGCCGGTACCAAGCCAACTACCGCCGCACAACCCTCTACCGCCAGCCAACCAACTACCGACGCCCAACCATCTACCGCCACACTTACCCAATAACCTATTCCCCCTGAGTCATCTACTTAGAGGAATTCACCACCTCCGGAGGAGCCTAACCCTTAGGAGGAGCCTCATACACAGGAGGAGCCTACCCGAACCCCCACTCCTCCTCCTCCTTCACCATTCAACTACTCTCATGACCCATCAACACCTACTTCACCTCACCATACCCAAACCACCTCTTCAACACCAACAAAACCATCCAAACCCATAGACTCTGCTGCTGCCAAGTTCTTCTTTGAACTTTCTTCAGTGGCAGAGCACTTAACCCCTGACCAACAACAGCCTCAACCTACCCTTCGCAAACCCAAAAGCCTTTTCTACCCTGGCCCATCTTTCTGGTTCTCCACCGACCCCTTACCTGAATCTTCAATTGTTAGTGAAAATTCTGACACTGACATTGAGATCGATTCACCTCCTCCCCCTCCACCACAAACCATCTCTTCCTCTACCGACACCATACCTACCCAAGACTCTTCCTCTTCTGACTCTATCACTCCTCCACTCCAACAGCACTTCCGGCCAGTGTCTCCTGAAGCCACTACCTCTGCCGGAACAGCTACCTTTCACATTGGCCAAGAAACCTCTTCATTTCAGCCGGCCAATGCTGAAATTTTGTCAAGGCTGGATGCCATCTACCAACGGCTAGGCAAACTTACCAGCATCACTACGGCTACCGCCGAAATAGCCACTGCCGCCTCCCAAGCCAATGACCGAACTGCCACTCTTCTCAAACAATTTCAAGAATGTGTCCGAATCTGCTCATCTCTCTTCTAAGAGCTATTCCATGCCATCACACTTCATCTCGGCAGCGGTCGCCCTCCTGTCCTAGAGCTCAACAACTTAGATCGAGACTCTACTCATGACGTTATGAACGCTCATCGTGCTCGTGATCTGGCCATCACAGAGGAGAAGCAAATGAGATCTATAAACCGAATGCTGATGGAAGAGAACAGTCGTCTTCGTGAAGAACTCGACTACCGCTCTTGTTCCACCAGACCTCCCACTGATGCCAATGACGAGTACATACGAAGAATGGAAGAGCTAGAGCGACAGCGTAAGGAAAAGGAAGCAGCAGACAAAGGCAAAGGGAAAAGACCTTGGTAGATTTGTATCTTTTCCTCCCTTTATCTTTGTATCTATCTTATCTTTTGAAAACTCTGTAAAAAGTAAGCATCTTGTTTATAATACAGAAGATTATCTGTTTTTCAAAATTGTCTTGTTTAAATTATTGTTATTTCATTCTCTATATCTGCTTAGAATTTAAACACCCAGTTTAAATTTATATTTGAACTGTTACTGATCTGTGTGCTATTCTATGATTTCCTTATCCTTGTATGCACTTAGATTAGTCTTTACACTTGAGGTGTTCTTTTGTTTGATAGAGGCATGTCTTCCGCTACTATATATATAAATCTCTTAGACATGCTATTATCTATCACATAGTCGGTTATAGCCCTCATTTGTAGTAATGATGACTAGATATAAATAGGAGGAGATTGTTGATTCTTATGTTAGATTTATATCTGTTCATTCATTATCCTAGTTTTATACTTCAGTGGCTAATCGGGCTACGTATCGATTAGCGTGGCAACTGTGTATAGAACTTTGCCAAGTATAGTTTTTATTAAGACTTCACAGGTTAAGCGAAAGACCTCTTCACAGCTTCACTGGAAGACCTGCTCCAGCTCACAATCGACAAACCTTGTGTCCACCTGGTCTATAATGACGTGTTCTTTCCAGCAATGATTAAATGGATCTGTTTAAATTTATCTCATCTCTGTTTGAATTTAAACTGAGACATTCCCTGACATGTCAAGCCCGCCGAAAGCAGTTTTCCGAAAAGCAGGAAGACTTTTCGCCAACTTAACAGTGAAATCAGGAAAGTAGACTGTGACGCCCCGCTCCTTCGTTATCTCGGTTTGCGTGCTATACTTGCACTTCTTCCTTTGTTGACTGCATGCTTGGTTTTCGAGAGGGTCTAGAGGTGTTTGAGAGACCATATTAAGACCAAAACATTATTAAGAGACTTCATATAGTTGTTGACTTGCTAAAGTCACAAGTCCTGACTCGACGATAGTCGGAATGCGACGCGATTGAGGGTTTGCTTGCGTTTTGTGTTCGTGACCTCGGTTTGGGTCCTAGACCTCTTTTAGATGGTTTATTAACATGTTTAGATGCATTAGACTTCAAGTTGGAGGTGTTCCTTAAGTCTATCGATGAATTGGAAGTTTTGGAGATAGTGTTCGTCTCTATCGCGTAGTTTGGGAATCGAGTCGCGTAATCGCCTCTCCTTTGGGATTCTTATTTCCCTAGTTGTTATTCAACTTTCTAGAAGTATTTAAGCTTCTCCATTAGCCCTTAGACTTGCCTTAAAAGTCTCCTTTCGTTGCTCGTTCGATTGCGAGTTCATTCGTCGTTCCGGTTGCACGTTGTTGCACCCCTTCCCGGTTTCGCTCCGAGTTGTTTCGGGAGTTGTTCGGGTGTGTTTTAGACTTGTTTTGAGTTGGGTTAGACCTTAGAATGGTTGCCCATAAGTTTGGGATCGTTTAGGACAAGTTTAGACCAAATTCTGGAGGTTCAGGAGCCGAGGCGCCCGCCTGGCACATAGTGAGGCGCCCGCCTCAAGTACTGAGAGCATCCTTGTGCAGGGCAGAGCCCAGGCGGCCACATGGGAGGGAGTGAGGCGCCCGCCTCAACCTCTGGTTGCTGTTACGGGATTTTGCCCTGTTTTGTGTTTGGACGAATTATACCTATTCTACCCTCATTAAACCCCCTCTAAACCCTTCCTAACCACCCATACTTAACCCTAATCATGTCCTAACATTAGTTGGAAGTTAATTAAGGTTAGATTAGTGATTGATTAATCCTAATCTCTACTAATTGTACTTGGGAAAAGTCTATTGTGCCCTTGTTGTTGAGAAGTATAAATAGCCTAACCCTTCACCAATTCAGCCAAATCCTCTTCATTTCTCTTCCACAAACCGTGAGTTAGAGAGAGAGACTCCATGGGAGACTCTTGAGCCCTAGCTTCTTCTCTCTTCGATCCTTGATGATCCAACCACCCGATTTCCTTCAAACTTCGGAATCTTGAAGCCCTCGACGAGTAGAACAACTTCACCGATCGGATTTGTGTTCTCTTGAGTTTTCACTCAAGCTAGGTAAGTTACTTCCTTTTGATTTTGGTTCATTGGCCCTAAGGAAAACAATCTATATGCTATTTGTGGGCAATGAACACTTGTATGCTATGTTTGCCCAATTTTGGGGATTTTGGAAGTAAGAACTTGTTAGGAGTATTTGTAGATGACTTCTATGATTGTTGATGTATATGTTTATCCTTCATCTTGTGATTCTAGGGTTGTGAGCATGCTAGAAATCATGCCTATATGCTATTTGGGTTTATTGTGGAATTATGCCTATGATTGGGGCTTTGGATGTATGAACTCACATGATATCATGAGTAGGAACATTTAAGTGGGATTATGAGATTTATGAAATGGGTTTTGATTTATGTTGGGATTTTGTTGTGATTTTTAGGGCTTGAGAATTTAAGCCCGAATTATCGGAAATATTGTTGTTAAATAAAGTGGGTATTAACGTTGTCATGGATGAAAGGTTTAAGAATGAAACTTAGTGTTTAGACTCTACGGAGTCGTAATGGGTTCAATATTGTGTTAACGAACTCGGGTTGAAGTCCTACATCATTTGGGTTTCGTTGGCTATGTCTATGATGAATTCTTGGGTTTTAGGCTTAGGAAATAAGCCCGGATTAATTTCGGGATAATTTCTATAAACTTGAATGATGTGCTAAGTTTGGGTTGTATGAAATGTGTATTTAGTGTAATGCGATATTAAGACTCAATAGAGTTGTTATAGGTTCAATATTATGTTGGTGAGCCTTAGGTTTAAATCCTTGATGTTCGGGTTTGGGTTGGTTTTGATTGTGAGTACCCGAGCATCTTGAATTGTGTTCCATTTGTGATACCCACGATATAGAGGTTTATTGGAGATTTGTTTAGGGCGTGCTCGTTAGGGCACGGGGCATTAGAGATCAACCTATGATCTCATATTACTTTAAGAAATGATTATTTGAATGAGTTCTCTCTTAGGGAATTTGGTCGCGTGCACATGAAAGCACTTGCGAGAATAAGACTACGGCTTAGTTTTGGTAGCCTTGAGATTGGTTTGAGAATGTCGAGTATGTATGACAATTGGGACTATGGTTGAGTCCGGTGTACCTTTAGACAAAGCTAAAAATGCTAAGTCTTGATTTATGATTGTTCTTAGACTAAAGTAATAGTCTTTGGTTTAATCCCGAATAGAAGGCTATAGTAGACCCCACATTGTGATTTCTTGAGCTTATATGCTACGTTTGATTGGGTTGTGACTTGAGGGTTATGAATACCTCAATAGGTGGTTCTTGGACTAAACAGATAGGTTGGTTGGATTTGTTAAGCGTGTACAATATGTGCATTGTTAAATTGGTGTGTAGAACTTTATGTCCTACTTGATTTGATATGTCCGCTATGATCGGTCTTGGTTCTTGTTTGAGCATGAGAGTAATTATCTACTTGTGCATTTCATAAAAGCCCAGCTGGCAATTATTTGGATTGGTTTTTCTGTCAGGGTAGGACGATACATCGCCTATACGAATCGTAAGATTCGTATTCGCTATGGATCGCCGTACCTGGGACCTCACACACCCTCCACTGTTGGCCCCAGTGGGGAAGTTAGCCCATCTCGTAACAATAGAGCGAATGGATCACGCTAAGCTAGACTGAGAAAGGGCTGCCCTTGCGGTGTAGCCGCTCAGTATGTCGATGTAATCACGAGCATCGATGGTACAACCCGGTATTTATGTGTATTGCAGGAGCAGCACAACGACACGATTTGGGTATCTTCTCTATCCCTTACGTGGCTTACTATAAGCACTTATATGAAAGATAACGTGCTATGTGGTTTATGAAGTTTATGTTCCTTGAAGACTTAAAATAAGTTATTGTTGGTATACGATTAAGATGCCATGATTTTATATATGCTTGTGCATTATACCATGCCACGCCATGCTATGCCATACATTGCATTTAGTAACTTACTGGGTCATTATGACTCATTTCGTGTGTTTGTTTTCCTTAGTTTTTGCAGTAAGCTCGTTAGTACGCGTTGAAGCTTCGAGCGCTTGATCGATAACAGGTGGTCTTCCAGGCGATAGCTTGGGGTTATTAGTATTATTGTATTTGTTATCTTGTGAGATACGGACGTGAAGTTATGTAAACTTTACTTGGGTAGTTATGTTAGTATCTTATTATTGTTTCATTTTGGGAGCCGACTTGTCGGGTCGAGCTGTTGTATTTAATTAGAAGTTATTCCGTTGTCTTTCCGAGCAAGTTTTAGCTCGCTTATTCTGGTATTTTGCTATTGTTATTTCCGTCCCCGACAACTTTAGTCGAGAGACATTGGTTTAGTGGTTAGTATTTTATATCTTATTCGTTTAGTTGATTTGTCCCTCCGGCATGTTGTAGCCGTGGAGTGGTTGTTTATCAGGTTGGTATTCTGTTGATTCGCCGGCCTTAGGTTGCCGATGGGTTGTTGTCCGTGCGCATTGTTGCGTCACGCGAGTCGTAGATTTGTCGAGAGATAGTCGTCTCTCAGCCTTGTATTCCTTAGTTTATAATTATAGGCTTGGGTTCCACTTATGATTTGCTTCCGCAGATTTTAGTTTTAGTTGTTCCGTATCGCCGTTATGGCTTTACATTCCCGTTTAGAGTTTGTTGGTTCAACTCTGGACTCGCACCACTACGCTTAGCGGGTGCTTGTTCGTCTTTTAGCTTGTCTTGACGACACGACCTTGGGATTTCGCATTGGAATACGGGTCGGGCTGTCACATAGACTGTCACCTACTCTCTGTAACAACTCTCAGATCTGACACCTAGATTGCCCAACTTTTAGAAGATCTCAGAAATCATTCCCTGCTCCAGATATCTGTGAAGACGAATTTCTTGACTGACAGCCCCATGTATTTAATGCATTCATAATAGAGCTGTTGAAGCCTTCATCTTCTCCAACGGATCTATTGACTGCACCAGCTATAAATGATGCCATTGAAGACTGGAAAAACAACCTTGTACAGAATCAATCGAACACTTGAAGAATTGCTCTAAAACTCTACAACTCCAAGTCTTTCTACTCAGTTCAATCAATAGATCCTCAACAGATCTAGAAGTCCTCATCAACATCAAGAAGCCGTGCATCAACATTTATTTCTCTACTTCTTGTTGTTATTCATTCATTAACTATACTTCTGCACGAATTAAATATCATGTTTATACAGATATTTCATTCCTTAGACCCCAAACACAAGTCAATATTTTGTACACGATCCATAGGAATATTCTTTGTAATAGATCTAGTGGAAAACATAGTGCACTATTTAAATCCAAGGTTGACTGCCTTGGTGGTGGACGTAGCACTCTTTATAGTGTGAACCATCCCAAAATTACTTGTATTATTTATTTACTGTTTGTCTCTGTTTGAACTGTTTATTGCTTTAGTTATATTTATCCTTAAATAGCAGAACTTAAGTAACCTGTCAAAGGTCTACCGGTAGTCCTTATCGGTAGACTTGAAACAGCGAATTTGAAAGTCTTCCGTTACTTCAATCTTTTCCATAGTATGTAAGTATCTTTCAAAGAACTTAAACAAAAGTTTTTAAGTGTACAATAAGCTATTCAACCCCCCCTTCTAGCTTATTATTGTGCCCGTTGGGACCCACAAACAGCGTAAGGAGAAGGAAGCATCAGACAAAGGAAAAGGGAAACGACATTGGTAAATTATGTATCTGGTTTTCCCTTAACCTTTGTACTTATCCTATCTTTTGAAAACTCTGTAAACATTAAACATCTTGTTTATAATACAGAAGGTTATTTGCCTTTCAAAATTGTCTTTTGTTTAAATTCTTGTTATTTCATTTTCTATATCTGTTTAGAATTTAAACACTCAGTTTAAATTTATTTGAACTCTTTTGCTACTAATCTGTGTGTTGTTCTATGATTTCCTTATCTTTTTAAGCTCTTAGATTAGTCTTTACACTTGAGGTGCTCTACTATTTGATAGAGGCATGCCTTTCGTTATTAAATGAATAAAACTCTTCGACATGCTATTATCTATCACATAGTCGGTTATAGCCCTCAATTGTAGTAATGATGACCAGACATAAATAGGAGGAGATTGTTGATTCTTATTGTATTAGATTTACATCTGCTCATACATTACACTAGTTTTATACTTTAGTGGCTAATCGGGCTGCGTATCGATTAGCGTAGAAACTATGTATAGAACGTTACCAAATATAGCTTTTATAGGACTTCAACAGGTTCAGCAGAAGACGTCTCCAAAGCTTCACCTGAAGACCTGCTGCAACATACAAACGGCAGACCTTGTAAACACTTGGTCAATCATGACGTGTCCTGTCCAGAAATTATTAATGGATCAATTTAAATTTATCCTCATCTATGATTGAATTTAAATTGAGACATTTCCTGACATCTCAGACCCGCCGAAAGCAGCTTTCCGAAAAGTAGGAAGACTTTCGCAGGCTGAACAGTGAAAGCAGGAAAGCAGACTGTCACCTACAGTCTGCAACAACTCTCTCAGATCAGACATCCAAATTGCCTAATTTCCAGAAGATCTCAGTACTCATTCCCTGCTTGATATCTGTGAAGACGAAATTTCTGATTGACAGCCCCATGCATTTAATGCATTCAACCTAATAGAGCTGTTAAAGTCTTCGTCTTCTCCAACGGGTCTCTAGAATGCTCATGCTATAAATGTTGCCATTAAAAACTAAAGAAACAGACTCGACACTTGACGAATTGCTCTGAAAAATCTACAACAACTCTAAGTCTTATTTCTCAGTGCATTCAAGAGATCCTCAATAGATCAATAAGTCCTCGTCAACAACAAGAAGCCGTGCATCAACATTTATTGTTTTACTTCTTGTTGTTTTCATTCAATAGCTATTCTTCTGCACAAATTAAATATCCTGTTTACACAGATATTTAATTCCTTAACCCCAAACACAAGTCAATATTTTGTACACGATCCATTGGGAATATTCTTTGTAATAGATCTAGTGGAAAACATAGTGCATTATTTAAATCCAAGGTTGACTGCCTTGGTGGTGGACGTAGCACTCTTTATAGTGTGAACCATCCCAAAATACTTGTGTTATTTCCTTTATTGTTTATCTACTTATTTAACTGCTTATTACTGTATTTATCTTTACCCTTTTCAGTAAAACTTAAGTAACTTGTTAAGGTCTACCGCTAGTCCTTATCGGCAGACTTGAATCAGCTTTATTGAAAGACTTCCGCTACTTCAATCTTTTTAATAGATTGAAAGTACCTTTCAAAGAACTTACTTAAATGTTTTTAATTGTATAATAAGCTATTCAACCCCCCTTCTAGCTTATTATTGTGCCCGTTGGGACCCACATAAACACATTAACCCAACCAAATATATTGTAAGAATAAGTAATAAGTCGATTGCAAAACTAACTAATAGGTTAATTGGCCAACTATAATTAGTGGCAGACACAAAGATTTACTCAGATGGGGGCAACTGCCCCCAGACCATTAAACATGTGTCCACCTCTGACTTTAATACATGAATAGAGTACTTTATTAACCCAACCAAATATTAAATAAAGTCTTAATTGTTTTCTAGTATCAGTAAACCTTTTAAACCTTCAAATCTGAGAAAATGAAGGAATGGATCAAAATAGCCTAAAGAAGGTATGATGTTTTAGATAACAATATATAGGTGATACATAATAGCATAAATGCAGCCATTGGGCCCATTATACTATCTCATTCTATCTTATCAATAATGAACTATCTCGACTGATACTGTCAAGACTCGAGAGGGTAAAAATTAGTTATTAATATGCATAGCACCTTCGCCTCAAAACTAAAAAACAAACTGGATTATGAGAAGTTATAAATTACTCAGATTTGGAGACATACAACGTTAACTGTAAGTCTGATAACTGGGACTAACCTTGTTGTTATCAACAGCAATGCTAGAGCTAACATGAACAAAGACAAATGAGAAGGATTATAATCTTTCTTTGATATCCCTATGCAAGACCCATTTCTTGTGGCAAAAAGCGAGTGCTTTCAATGTCATCCGAAGGTATGACTTTTTATCAGTAGGTGAAAAAACAATGTTTCTATCCCTTACAATAGCTTCGAGATCTATCTCCATGAACTCAAAAACAAGATGCAAGTTCCCCTTATGAGGAAAAGAATCGATCAGCTCAATTATATTCAGATCCTTTAGCTCTTTCAGCAATTTTATTTCTCTTAGCGCTGTGAAATTCACCCCTTCTTTTTGCTTCCCCAGACGGATTTTCTTTATCACAACTGTTTGTCCTGTCTTCGTATCGATGGCGTTGTAGACAACACCGTAAGTACCTTCTCAGAGGACTTCACGCTTCAGATAGTGATCTGCAACTTTCTTTGTGAGCAAGTGATCCACTTCAGACATTTTTGTCGACGATACGTTGTTGTTAATCGTTCCCTCGAATACAGAATCGAGCAATAACATGTTCTAGAAAGGGTTTACTATTATTAATGCTGTTAAAATAAGTTTGTAAACCCTAGATATCCGAATACCTCCATCAAAGTGTTCAGTTTGAAGCCCCTGAGGTTAGGAAAGTGAAGGAGGAAGAATGGGTGGGGGCTTAATGCTAACCAATCATACTAATCATAACATAATCGTTTATTAACAACGATTTCAATATTTGTTAAAACTTAGAGTAGTGTTCCAATCAGCTTTCAACAATGTTTTACTCTAGAACTCAAGTAACTTGCCGGTAGGCATTTTTTGCAGATTGCAGATTGCAAGCATTTGACTCACAATCACCATTCAACGGAAGCACAGTCTAGATCAATGTTGTCAACGCACTTTCCCTTTCAGACACTTTGATCCAGTTAATCGAGGTAAATTTTAATTTTAATTGCTTTCTTGAATGCTTTTATAGTTAAATTCAATTCTATTTGAATTTTAGTTTTATATTTCAATCACCATCCTAGAACACCCTAGCTAACTCCGATTCAGACCCATTAATTAGCATAGCTTGACTAATTTTACCCTCAACGAACATACTCTTTAGTGCTCCTTCGGCAAGTAATAATTGTGATTTATTTTGTATATTATTCCAACTATTAGACAATGAATTTCTTACTAAAAAAACATACTTGACCATTTTTCACTACAATTGTAAGTAACAAGGGGTTGCGTACTGGGCAACAGGGCAAGTGACTGCAACAAGTGCATCAACCAGTTGCTCACTTCTAGCCTACAAAGTCCCCCAAATTGAATTCTACAGTTTATCCATTATAAATACACTCACACACACACACACATAGGGATGGCAATTTGAGGCACGATACGATTGACCGACACGAACACAACACGAAATTATAGGGTTTGGGCTAGGGCTTATCGGGTTCGGGCCGTTGTAGGGCCAGCACGTTAAGGCACGATAAAAAATGGGTTGTTATCGGGCAGACTTGATAAACATGGTAAGACACGATAACTAAAATATATATGTTTTAAAAATTTACTATGGGTTATTCACTTCTTTCGAACTATTTTCATGATTATTTCATAGTTTTATCATTTGAAAATTTATGACTTTTAAACTACTTGACTATTTATATTGATAAATTATAAAAATATGTATTAAAAAATCAAAATTATATATTTTATAATGGTTATTAGGCTTAACGTGCTTAACGGGCCTGACTAAATAAATCGTGTTTTTTTTTCTTATCGTGCCTATCGTGCCGTGCCGTGCTTTTTGTATTTTTATCGTGTCGTGTTCGGGTTTTAATATTAGGCACTATAAACTTATCGTGCCGTGTTCGTGTTCGTGCTTATCGTGTCGTGCTGTTACCGTGCCAGCCCGATAACAACCCAGCACGACCGATTTGCCACCCCTACACACACTTACTCTTCTTAATTTAGGGAAAGTATTGCAATTTGAACATTTCAAAGATGCTAATAATCAGAATACCAACAATTGCAACAATTTCATACATGATGGGACTTGGGAGTTTATATTTCATACCTTGTTTAATTCGGTAGAGAGGGAATGAGATGAGATGTTGTTTGGGCGTCAGAGGAGATGCCGGCACCACAAGTTTCGCTGGAAGAAGACGCACCAGTTCTGGAGAGAAATTGAGAGCGAGGTGAGGCGAGGGTGAGAGCGAGAGGTAGAGAAGAGAGAAGAGAGGGTGAACGATTTATAGGAATCAACAACCATAGCAAGAACATATTAAACCTTTAGAAATCTTAAGAGCATTTATATAGCAATGCTAGGAATCAGAACTGTTAACAGTTTTTTCAAGACAAAAAAAAATTCAATGATCCTGATGCCAATGCTATGCATCAGAACTGTTAATAAAGTTTTTTCAAGACCAAAAAAATCTAATAATGCTGATGTCAATACTAGGCATCAAAACTGTTAACACAATTTTTTCAAGACAAAAAACAAATTTCAAATAATACTGATGCCAATACTAGGCATCATAACTGTTAACACAATTTTTTCAAGACAAAAAAAAACCAATAATGCTGATGTCAATGCTAGGCATCAAATTGTTAACAGTTTTTTCATGACAAAAAAAAATCCAATAATGCTGATGTCAATATTAGGCATAAGAACTGTTAACACAGTTTTCTCAAGATAAAAAAAATCTAATAATACTGATGTCAATTAATGCTAAACATCAGAACTATTTTCTTCTAAAACATTATGAAGTGAAACTGGAGTGCCCAACATTTTTGTAATAAGAACATAAAGTATAAATCTCAACATTGTTCTCTGATTAAGATGCCATCATGCCAACACATTTCTCTGAAAGCTGAAAGGAGATATTCAATGGTGTATAGCCAGGGCCGTTCATGAACTTTTAGGGGCCAAGGGAAAAAAATAATAAAATGGGCCCAAATATATATAAAAAATAAATTTTTGAAATAAATACATTTTCAATTTTTCATCGTTCAAAGTATTCAATTGGTATAACATCTACGAACATACTAATATATAAGTATATGAAATATTAAAATTACTTTGTTTGCATATTCCGGTACACTAGTTATTTTCTATCTTGATTTGGTAATTTTCTAATATATTAAAATATACAAAATGTCTATAAAGCATATCTATAAGAAATTTCAGATGTATTCACTCTTCTAAGATCATTCTCAACTATATCATCAAATTATATCACCTTCTCTCATTTTTTGGCTCATTTGTTACATGTTCTTTTTTTTTTTGTTGATTATTCGATTATTGTAATCCATTAATCCATACTCTAAGATAATTAAGTTTTTTGTTGATTAGACGTGCCATTTTATTATTAATGAGCTACTAAAAATGTCATTTTTTTTAAAAAGTTTGACTTTCAAACAGGAACTTTTTACCCGGAACGGAGCGAGGGAATATATAATACTTGATAATTCACAACTCAAGAATAAAATAAATTTTACATAACTTCCAAAGAGTTGAACGCATGACCTCTCAACCAAATCAAAACAACTCATCCAATGGGCCACTAAATCACATATGAAATTCAAGTAGCAATAAAATATTTATATCTATATATGACTGTATTATAAGTTTGGGCCCCTCAAAATTGGGGACCCAGGGCGGTTGCCCTTCCAGACCATCCTCAGAGCCGGCCCTGTGTGCAGCCTTCTAGGTAGTTATAGCTGTAATTTCGATATATAATTGCTCCCTTCAATGTTTGATGAACGTGAAAATTCAAATATTCTATTAATCAAAATTTCTGAATTTTATACAAAACCCTAGGACTCTCTCTCTCTCTAGGAAAACCCTAACCGTTTAGGGCTGCGCCGTCTTTCTATGGCGGCTGCCATGGCGGCTCCGCCTCCTTCATCTCCTCCGGAGTCTATTCCGGCCACTTCCTTGCCTCCCAAATCTTTTGCTGAAGCACTTTGTTCATCCTCCGCAAACCCTACTCCTTCTTTCTCCATCCCGATCGCCTCCTATAATGGAGAGCCTTCCCTCAAGTTGTCTTTGGAGTTAATTGAATCTCTTGTGGCACCTTTTCGATTTGCCTTAATCAAAATTTCTCACATGGTCGACCCTCAATGGAAGCCACTCGAAAATACTTTAACACCATTGGCCTTAAAGCAGCCTTTACTATAGGGCATTTGGATTCAAAGCACGTTCTCATTAGGGTCGAAAACAATGAGGATTTCCAACGATTATGGATAAAAGATCAATGGTATTTAGGCCGGCATCCGATGAGGGTCTTTAAATGGTCCCCTAATTTTCGTCCGGATATTGAAAGCTCTATTGTGCCGGTTTGGTTCTCATTGCCTGGTCTTCCCATTCATTTGTTTAATAAGTCTGCATTATTCTCAATTGTTGTTTTGTTCGGTAAGCCTCTCATACTCGATCAGCCCACCATAAGCCTCTCTCGGCCTAGTGTTGCTTGTATTTGCGTTGAGATAGATCTGCTTCAAACTTGCCCCAACCGAATTTGGGTGGATTGTGGTTCAGCGTATCCAAGTTTCTGGCAGCAATTGAGGCACAAAACAAGCCATCTTATTGCACTCATTGTCTTCGTCGAGGGCATTCCGATCTTATTTGTAAAATTAAAAACCCTAGTATTCCCTCTCATGAAGCCCCTCCATCAAACCTTCAACCCGTCCCCAGCCTATCCCTCAACGTTGGACTCCCAAAAAACACCCCAAAACTCAAGACACAGCGGCTGCTACTATGCATGCAAGCCCCTAGGTTGATACTTCTTCAAATGGCAACGATCCTGAACTTTAATCAGATACAGACCCGACAACTATTGATCCTAATGTTATTGAGGACCATTCAGCCCCTTTACATGCTCATGCAGTTCACCAAGAGCCATCTCCAATCACTGTCGATAATCCTACAGCCCCACCCTCGGATCACGTGCATGCTCCTATTAATGATACTGCTCCCGATCAAGCCTTGGAAGGCAACAACAAAGTGGCAGATGCTATTCCTTCTGTTAATGATTCTGAGCCGGTCCAAGTAGTCTCCCCTAACAGATTCGCGGTGCTAAATATTCTGGAAGACGATGATGTTGGTGCCAATGTTACTCACTCATTCAGTGCCCTAAATGTGGAGACAGTCCACCTTCCAGCCAAGACAAATCAAAAGCCCCCTATCCCTATCTCTGATCGAATCACTCGCTCTCAGGCTTCAAAGCCATCTGCCGATCTTTCTGCTTAATTTTTTTATGGACATAAAACCCTTTTTTGGAACATACGTGGAATAGGTAACGACCCTTCTGTCAGTCGTCTTAAAACCCTTGTTAAGTTGCATAACATATCTATTGTTGCCGTTTTTGAACCCATGCTAGCTTCAGAGAAAGTTGCTCTTATTACCCGTCGTCTTCGATTCAGGTTTTCGGCTTCTAATTCATCAAGTTCAATTTGGATTTTTGTCAAATCTTCTTTTACTTGCAATTTACTTAATGACTCTGCCCAGCAAGTTACTTTGCAGATTCAATATTTCACTTGGTCATCGCCTGCCCTTCTTACCTGCGTTTATGCAAAATGCAATATTGATGAAAGGAAACTTCTTTCGGATGATCTCATTCTTATCAGTGCCTCGGCTTCTCATACTCCGTGGCTTATAGGGGAAGACTTCAACATCATTCTTCATCCCAATGAAAAGTCTGGTGGTGTGGGCTGGGACCGAATAGGAGCCCTTCATTTTCATGCTTGCATGGCTGTTACGGGCCTCTCTGATTTGGGTTATTCTGGCAGTGATTTCACTTGGTGGAACAAAAGGGATGGTAATGCTACAATTCATGAGCGTATTGATCGAGTTCTATGTAATGCAGCCTGGTTGGATAAATTTTCAGCCAGCACAATTCAGCACCTTAACCGTACTTGTTCTAATCATACTCCCCTTCTGACAACTATTTCTTGTCCTTCTGCTCAGGGTCCTGCTGCGTTCCGCTTTCTCAATGTATGGACAAGTCATGCTTCTTTTAAAGCCACTGTTTCAAATGCTTGGACCGGTTCCGAAAATATGAGGCCGATGGTTCGTTTTTCCCACAAGCTGAAAAATGTTAAAGCTGCCCTTAAACATTGGAATGCTACAGTCTTTGGTAATATATTTACCAATGTCAAAATGGCTGAAGAGGAGGTGGCTGAAAAGGAATTACTTTTTGAACTTAATGCTTCCCCTTCTAATCGGGAAGCTCTTATGCATGCTCAGGCCTCTCTTCGAACATATCTCTCTCAGGAAGAAAAATATTGGCAGCAGAAATCTAGGATAAAATGGCTTAAAGAGGGCAATGGCAATACCAAGGTTTTTCATGCTTCAGTTAAGCAACAGCAAAGGAATCTTTATATCCATTCCATCGATGACATGGACGGTAACCATCTTAATTCTGATCAGAGTATTCAGCAGGGGGCAGTTTATTATTTTTAGGAGCAGCTTCAATCTGATACTGTCTATAATCCTGACATTAATTTAGATGTAATTCCTCATCTTGTTCAAGATGAATGGAACAATCATCTTATTTCTCCTCCTTCTGCATCGGAGATTAAGCAAGTTGTTGTTAATTTAAAGGGTGATAGTGCTGCAGGTCCGGATGGCTTCTTTGGTAATTTTTTCTCATTTTGTTGGGATATAATTGAAAAGGATTTTTGTGAGGCAATTCTTGAATTTTTTTCTTGCTTCTCTCTCCCATGAGCTTGGTCTAGCACTCTTATTGTTGCTATCCCCAAATCAAACAAGGTCTCATCTTTCAAGGACCTTAGACCAATCAATCTCTGCAATTTTTGTAGCAAAGTTATTTCTAAAATTCTTTCTTCCCGCCTAGCCACTATTCTCCCCCATATTATCTCCGGAAATAAAAGTGCTTTTGTAAAAGGCTGTACCATTCAAGATAATATTTTGCTGGCTCAGGAGCTGATGTGTTTCTTAGGGAAAAAGGTTGCGGGCTCTAATGTTGTTCTTAAACTTGATATGGCAAAGGCTTTTGATAGAGTTTCCTGGATGTTTCTTATTTCTGTTATGCAGTGATTTGGTTTCCATGAAATTTTTATAGATCTTGTTTGGCGTCTCATATCTGACAATTGGTTTTCGATTCTTATCAATGGAACTCCTACCGGCTATTTCTCTTCTAGTCGAGGTCTCCGGCAGGGAGACCCTCTATCTCCCAGCCTGTTCATTAATGCAACAGATTATTTTAGTCGAAGCCTAAACCGTATTCAGCAACAAGTTTCTCACTCGATTTATTCATCCATTAGCGGTTTCCGAATCATTTCTCATCTTGCTTTCGTAGATGATGTTATCATTTTTTGCAATGGAAGTAAGAACTCAATTCAGCTTCATAAGGAGGTTATCAAAAATTATGAATATCTCTCGGGCCAGATGGTAACGGCTCCAAGAGTTCCTATTATGTGGCTTCCCAGTCTGATCCTAATCGAATGCAGATGCTCTCCTCTTCCTTGGGCTTTAATGATGGGACTCTACCTATTTCTTATCTCGGTTGTCCCCTTTACTATGGTCGCAAGAAACGTCATTATTTTGACAAGCTTCTCCTTAAATTGCAGAACCGAATCAATGCTTGGAATGGGATTTTTTTGAACTCTGCTGGGCGTATAACTCTGATAAATCATGTGCTTCATTCCATTTCAAGTTATCAATTGGCTTCCATTGATCCTCTGACCTCAGTTAGCTTGTTAATTGACAAGATGTGTTCTAATTTTTTCTGGGGTCAGCTAGAAGGTAGGAATAAAAGTCACTAGATTTCTTGGCAAAAATGTTGTAGACCCACTGATGAAGGTGGCCTTGGTATTCACAGCATGTCCAATATTGTTAAAGCTTTTGGAGTAAAGCTTTGCTGGTGGTTTCGATCTACTTCGAACCTTTGGACCTCCTTCTTAACTGCCCGATATTGCCGAAATACTCACCCTTCTCAAGTTAATTCAGGTGGCTCACACAGCTGGAGACGCATGATAAAAGCCCGTAATATAGCCGAGCCATATATTTTTTGGATTGTTGGCAAAGGTCATTGCTCTCCTTGGTATGATAAATGGATCTTTGATATTATTTTGGACAAGCCTCCTCACTGCTCCAGCAATACTGTGAGGGAGCTGTTGCTTGGCTCCGATGCTTCCCAACGAGATTGGTCTATGCTGCCTCATGCCGCTAAATCTCAGATTAAATCTCAGCTAATCTCTATTCATTCTTCTGATGATCGGCCTTTTTGGACTGCAACTGCTACTGGATCTTTCTCTCTTTCCTCGATCTTCCCTTTGCTTAGAGACCCTCACCCAAGGCTGCTATCTATTGCTTTTATCTGGCACAAGGCACTGCCTAAACATATGAGTATTTTCCTTTGGCGTCTTTTTGCTCGAAGACTTCCAATTGATGAAGCTCTATGTAAAAAAGGTTTCTCCTTGGCCTCTAAATGCTCTTGCTGTGACCAAAGCCATAAGGAAACATTCCAACATGTCTTCATAAACAGTCTGTTTGCTTCTTCCATTTGACAGCACTTCAATGCTCTTTTTGATGTTTCGGCCCAGCTTGGTTATATTCATAATCTTTGTTTCTCGTGGTGGTTACATAGTAAAGCTCTTCCTTTTTCTTTGCTCCCCTCGATTATTCTTTGGCATGTTTGGAAGCATCGAAATGCGGCGGTTTTTGATAATACTCCCATCTTAGTTTCAACGGCTATTGCTCATATTTCTTCTGATTATCAGAACATTCTTCAAGCTGCGGGTTATCACATCTCTGATCTATCTCGTTGCTCTAATATTCAGTTTGGTCGTAAAAAGCAAATTCTGGTTCAGTCTGTTGCTTGGTCTTCCCCACCTTATAGTATTGTCAAGCTTAACACAGACGAAGCTAGTCGGGGCAACTCGGGTTTAAGTGGCGGAGGGGGTATTGTTCGTGATTCTATGGGTCGTTGCATATATGCCTATTCTCATTTTTTTCATGTATGCTCCAACATGGTTGCTGAAGTTAAAGCTCTTTACTCTGGTGTTAAATGGTTGTTTGATAATGGTTACCATGATGCCATTGTAGAAACAGATTCTAAGGTCCTTTTTGATTGTTTTGCTCGAGGCCACAAATTACCCTGGGTGCACTCTTATATTGTTCGGGAGATTGTTCAATTCCAAGATGCGGGGAGATTTATTTTTTCTCATTGTTTCCGAGAGGCAAACAAGGTAGCTGACAGTTTGGCTAATCTAGCATGTGACTCTCTTTCGGATATGGTTTTCCACGACATTTCGACTATCCCTAGTCCTACTAGAGGAATCATTTTACTTGATGCCAGTAACACTCCCTATGTTAGAATTTCTTTATTTTTTATCCTCTTGTATCTCTTTTTCGAGGTTAGGCTCCTCTGTCCTCCCATTTATAAGGGCAAGGCTGGTTGTCCCCCTCAAGTTTGTATTTCTTTCTTTTATTAATAAAATTCCCGCAGGTGCCGCCCTGCTTTCCTAGAAAAAAAATAAAAAAAATATTCTATTAATCTGCTTTTGTAATTTGAGGAGTTGAAAGATTGATTAAGGTTACCAGATGTGACATCCATGCTGTTTCTTCTTTGTTGGAATGGCAAAATCAATTTCAAATGATCCTCACATTCTACTTCTAGCTTTCCATTTTTTTCCCCAGGACAACTAAGTGGTTGTATCTTAGTATCTTTGATTCTTATTGTAGCATAGCAATGATGACTCTTTGATTTGGTGGAATCTTGATGTTTAAAGTCTTTGCTTTTGGCTCTTAACATTGGCAGGAATACTCTAACGTGTGTCTACAAGTGTTTTTGGATCAAAACATAAGGTTGATCCTTGGTGTAGGTGACATTGAAAGTTGAAATTAATTTTGGGGGTTACAGAAAGTGTTGTTTTACCCCATCAGCTTGGTGGGTGGCGTGGATGAATAATTTGTAGAATTCATATGCACTCTGAGTGGATTCCCAATAGTAAGAGTTCATTTGATTATCTTGGTGTGATACTATCACTTGGAACTCCGATGAAGTACCAACTGGAGTGCTGTTTGCTTGGAAACTAAGCCATGAATGAAGGGCAGTGACGTACTTTCGTCTCAAAATTGTATCTAATATATATATCCAATAAATAGTTGGATTCATTTGAAAACATGTTTAAAAGATATACTGACTTGTAATTTGTCCTAATAATACTCCTGAAATTCTACTTACTTTTATGCATATCGTGTGTAGAAGATATGATTTAATTTCTGAATATAATTAACTATTTAAATAAAGCATCTAAAATTAAATAATGAAGTTTTTTGTTTGAACGGAAAGAGTAGTTACTAAATTATGTAGTTAGTGATAGTCAGAGAGGTTATTTCCACAACATTAATCGATTATCCACTACATTCATCAATAATTCTTCAAATTAGTTTATCCTAGGACATAAATACCCTTAAATTGTCACTTACATAAAATCTCTTTTCTAAATTTCTTCTACCTTCCTTATACTTGAACCAACTTAAATTATATTTTATTTATTTTTGGGAGAGTATTTTCTATATTAATAATTATTTATCCACTATATTTATATAAGATCATGTTATGTAGATGATAATAACACTTATCTTTCAAGATTTTAATGTCTTGAATTATATTTTTATTGGAAATGAAAAAAAGTTATAAAAATTATATAATCTATTATTGTATTATTGAGTAATATTTAAAAAATAATATTTTTTTTTGAAACTAATTATCTGACAACCCGATGATGATTTCCGGAACAGAATCCCAAGGTCACGCCGCAAGGACAAGGCAAGACAGGGACAAGTACTTGTAAATTCGTAGTGCGAGTCAACCAATAGAGCTATCCAGCTCTAAACATGAATGTACATCCGTACAAAAATACGGGTCAACAAATATTGAAGGTGCGGAAGCGATAATAGAGTGAAGACCCGAGCTAATAAACCTGAAATCAATGCTAATGAAACCAAGAGAGACTATTGTTTCGAGATGAGAAAATACAAAACTCGCGTGCCGCAACATTGCAGGCGCGGAACAAACCATCGGCACTTCAGGCCGGCGTTTCAACAAGGAACTAACCTGATATAACAATTACCTACAGCTAAAGCATACCGGCGTTAACCAACAATGAAAACAACTAGAATAAAGAAAAGCCTCAAAACTACTGCGTGCCCGGGAGACAACTGAATATAAAACCAAGACTCCGAATAACGGCGCGACACAAAACGTCGGCCCAAAGAAGAACCAAAACAGAACCCAAATGTTCTACCTGACTGTAAAGTCTAAATAACTTTACAATATAACGAGCTCACAAGAATAGTAAAGTACAATATACAAATCAATGATACTAGATGAGATAGGAATCCACAAGCTACTACTTGGGACGTCGGCTACTACAAACACGAACACACGAACATGTGATCACATGAACTAAGCTCGAGCTATCGATCAACTGCGATCTGCTACATTCACGATCTACTCGACCTCAACGTGGCGAACAGGTCACTGCAAGTAGAAAACAAAGTACGTGATGAGTCATAATGACTCAGTACGCTACTACTAAAAAATATAACATAATATGAAACATTGTTAATATAACAGTAACATCATGTTATGACGACGATACTAATGAAGACGTGTTGTATACTTTACAAGAAATCTCTCCTTCTCACTTACTAAACTCTCCAAATGAACTAGGGTGGAATTCCCTGTTCATCACAAACTAAATGAATTAGAAAGTAATTCTTATGAAAGCATTACATGTAAGTATGTATAACTTTATATATACATGTCAAGTCATTCATGAAACTAGCATGCATATTCATATATATGCATATCAAGTCATAGAATTATCAAGTATAAGTATGTATACCTACAGATATACACCAGGAAATTTAATAATGCACAATCAAGATAAACATGGTCACTTTCGATCCCATGTCTCAGTTAACACGTTGTTGTCACATAAGTTCTTGAAATAAATCACATAACAGGAGGATATGATATAGAGCTATTGCCGCAACGTAGATCCTGAAATGAAAACGGTTATCACGATTGTGGGTTGTCGGATGCACGTGAGTGATACATCGACCAAGCACGATAGTATTATTCCAAGCGCCCTAATGGTTACGAGAAGGTACTCTTCTCCACTGTGATCAAATAGTGGAGGGTCGGTGCATGATGATGGGCTGGCGACCCATCACTACCATGAATCTCACAATTCATGACAACGATGCATCGTTACCATCGAGACAAGACAAGTATGCCAACTAGACTAATGGTATGCCAAGTAGATATTTACTTCTCACACAAAATCATGTAAGGAATGAGTTCGACAAGAGCGAACTCGTCCGAGTCAAGTAGATGTTTACTCACGAAATAAATCAAGTAGGAAGCGAGCTCGACAAGAGAAAACTCGTTCAAGACAAGCAGACATGTTATTCACGACATGTTCACGATTAATCATATAGATTACAAAAGGGGCTCGATCGAGTCTCAAGTATAAGTATCAAGCTATCTACTCAATTCTATTCAAGTTCCAAAAGCTAGCAATCTAGTCAAATTGATTTCTAAGTGTCAAAGGATCACACCATGATCCTAGTAAGGTCCAATCGTTCCTTAATTCGACTCCGTTTAGTCATTGCTACAATTATTCCCAAATAGAATACAAATTCTATATGCATTTCTATCCCTTCTCCATGTTCACAGTTCACATATATCTAGGTTCGTATTTCATTAAGGAGTCCTAGTTCAACAAGTTCACCATTCCACCTATTAGTGGGATCCAAGTTCAATACACGTGCAAGAATCAATCTTTCAATAGGATATTCAAGAGTAAGTCTTGCTCTGAGCCAAGATATAAAATATGCTTATTAAATCATATTCGTAAAACAAGTAAGAAGAATTCAATCATTAACAAGGATCATGGTCATGCTCTCTTTCATATCACGATGTAAATTAGAAATAGGAATTCATATTGTCAAGACTGGACATAATTACGTCTCATAAGTCATAATATTGAAATAGACACGAAAGGTTATTCCTAGAATAATACAAGTTAAGTTTATAACTTAATACTCACAATTCGCATGATTCTCGAGGCTACCTAGATTGTCTAGGTTTACCAATCAACAAGGTCACACGCTATTCTTTCAACATTCAAGTCCTTGAGGGTTCAAGATAAACCATGTTATAACACTACGAGACTCCATTGAAGTTCTCTAAACGATAAGGGACATGCAATACCCTCAAAGGATAAACTCATCGGGCATAGTCAAGAATCTTTAAGGTGTCCAGGAAATACTAATCTCAAGACCGAGGCAATACAAGTGTGTCTTAGAAAACAACTTAGTTCTCTTCGCGACATTTTAGTAGACTCTAAATGTAGAGGGTTAAGGTATATAACATCACTAATTCCAAATCATCTCGTTGACGGATCCTCTAATTCATCATCGTGGATTTCAAAAGACGTTCACAAGATACTCAAGCAAGATTTCTAGTGAGTCAAGGTGGGTTCATACTCACAAGGCGACTCTCATGAGTCGGGGTTCCTATCATATTAAACTACAATTTCCATTTGACGTCCCCTACAGTCTAGATTGTGTTCTTACAAGACATAGGACTTCATTTGAAGTTCACAAAATATCAATAATCTTGGTTCATAATTTGACCATTTCGAATGTCCCTTATTCGAATCACCTATTTGTGTCCCAAGCCTACTCAATCCAATGACTAGCGATAAATTCACACTTAACATTATCCAAGGACTTTGATTAGAGTCTTAAGCCCTAAACCAATACCAAAACACCAAGTTGGTCTTACCCGATTAATTCTCGAGCTCTCGAAATTACTATCCGACGATCACGAAAAGTCATAGGAATTTATCCTAGAGCTCAAATAACAACTTTTATAATTAAATAACTTCATTTGGGTAAAATTACAAAGTCCCAAATTCTAGGTCAAGACATAAATTCGAGATTCCCAATTTATCCAGGTTTCTTAACCTAACAACAATCAATCTTAAACCATAACAACTCCAATATACCCAATAAAATCATTTGTGTGAGGCTCCAAATCCTTAAGTACTTGACTTAGTAGAACGTTTACGTACTTCGTTCTTGCTTGCGACCTTTGAGAGATCCTAGGTCCTGGTGTACTTGCTCAGATGCATTTACATTCGTAATAACCATGTTTACAAGTTTACACGTGGCCACGACGTTCAAAGTAGTTGTTGTTGTAAATTTGATTCCCCGATTCGCGATTTTAGTTATCGTGTTGTCGTATTACTCGGTTAGTATTATTTTGATCCTAGGTTTGGCCTTGGATGACAAGGGGGACCTTGAGTATTAACATGGTATTATTTTGGTTTGGTTGTGTGTAGGTTTGAACACGCTCGTGTTTCATTTTCGGTATGACTTGTGTATTCGCCTCGGCCATGATAGGGCAGTAGTAATTTGGCCATAGTATTCTGTAGACAACTTGGAATTGAGATCCGTTTGATGCATTAGAAACTAGACTCGAGATATTTCAAACCATACCTCTTGCGTAATTTTGGGAATTGTATTTCAGTACATGCACATTTTTAAAGTTGACTGAATCATTTATTCTCGATATTTCCAGAAATTTTAGTTTTGCCTTGTTTATTGGATTTACTTGGAGACCCTTAATGAATTTCACTAAACCTGGCCCAAGACCTTAATTAGACCTTAATTAGGGTGGATTAAGCCTAAGTGAAAATTTTGTCACTAAGTCCTCAATTAGGGACTTAATCTCACTTAAAAATTGACTTATAAGGGCTTGACACTTGGTTTCCACTCACTCCCTAACCTTTGTGACTTGAAATATCTGATTTCTTCTACTCCTTACACCTCCTACCACTCCTCATATTCCGCCATGGTTAGAGAACTCAAGTGTGGGAGATTCTTGGTGAGATTAGTGTGTATTTATTGATTTCTCGGAGATCCAGCCACCCGATTTTGAATTGGAGACCACCCAATCGTAGCTATCGGCGAGGAGACTACTAATCCTTGGTTTGCTTTATCATCCATTCTTTTGATCTAGACTGAAGGTACGTTACTAATTCTCAGAATTTTGTAGACTACATTGTTTGTCATGCTAGTCTTCATTAAACTTGTTTAGATCATGTTAAGGAAGAGTTTTATCAAGTTTATAAAATGTTTTGATGCTTCTATGAAATCTCAAAATTTTTCTATGGATCTTGACTTGATGATTTTGATATTGACTTGATGTTTAGGCTTTGATTTGGAATCATTGTTGTTCATGAACTTGTTGGAAAACAAACAATACAAATTCAGTCTCTATTTTGGGTAAATTTTGGGAAGTTACTGGTACTAATATACTAAAGGGAATTTTCTAAAAATTTAGTATGCTATACCTATACATGTTAGGTAACTCTCTGTAAAGTTTCATAAATTTTTGAGTTAAGGAAGTATTTTTCATCAGTCACAAATTGTGGCTGTTCCAGTAAGCTGTTACCAAAAAGTTAATCTGTTAACGTGAAATTGAGGTGACCATATTTCGATGAATACATGCCTGAATTGATTATTTTAAAATTATAAGTTGTATTTTCGAGAGTCTAGCTTCTGGAAATGTAATATTTATGATATTTGGATTTATGAAGAATATTTGATGAATTTTCTATGATAGACACTTAGTGTAAGTCATAGCAGAGAATCAGATTTATGTCATGAACTTGAGAGGGCCATGACTTGATGAATACAATTCCAATTGGAGTATTTTAAAATGGGAAACTCTAGATAAAAGAGTCGAGTTTCTGGAAATGTAAAATATGTGTCATTTGGATCAACGGGGAATTTTTGGCGAATTTTGTACGATAGTCATGCTGAATAAGTCATAACAGAAAACTAGATTTTTAACATGACTTGAGGTGACTGTATCTTGATGAATACAAGTCCAAATATAGTAATTTAAAGTTCTAAATTATAGTTGCAAGCGTCTAGTTTTTGAATATATAAAATTCATGAAATTTGGAGTTGTGAGGAATTAATGATCGAATTTGTAAGTTGACTAGGCAGAACAATCATAATAGAAAAACAGATTATTAGCTTGATCATGATATGATCATAGATTGATGAATACAAGTCCGAATGAAGTGATTTAAAAGGCTAAGTTATAGTTTAAAGAGGCTAATTTATGAATAAGTAAGATTCAGTACATTTGGATTTGAGAGTAATTTTTAATGCAATTTTCTAGATTGTTGCGCAGAGTGATCTGTAATATTTGAACTCGTTAAGGATAATTTTGTTTAAGTCATGGACTACTATGGATTCTGGACAATGGGATGAATTATCATTCTAGGATGAGTTTATTATTTATAATCTAAATGATTTAATGACCCTAGACTAACATAGTAGTCTTGGACAATATGTGATTTGGTATTTGTTAAGTTAAGAACTTAACTGGGATTTATGCTAGAAATAAACATCTATGCTTATTAGATATTATGACTTATGAAAGCATAATTGTGATACTTGTTAATGATTGATTTTCCATAGTTGATGAATATGACTTATAAGGCATATAGAGTTTCTTGCCTTTATGCATGTTCTACTATTAGGTTGTTAACTTGCAATGAAATTTGGATTCCACTAATAGGTGCGATTATGAACATGAATTGAACTAGGGCTTGATTTGATATTAATCAACTTAGGCTTATATCTTCTACTTGACTTATTGATACATGAACTAGGGTTCCTAAATGGAACGAGAACCTAGCTATGCCTTAAAGAAGAACATAAAAGGGCTAAAAATGCATATAGCATTTATACCATATTTGGTTGGAATTGTAGTAAAGACTCAACGGAGTCGAGCTTAAGGAACAATTGAACCTTACAAGTATCATGGTGTGATCCTACGACATTTATAATCCATTCGACTAGTCACTAGCTTTTGGATCTTTAATTCATTTAAGTGTGCATGCTTGACACTTGTGATCTAGAGACTCAATTGAGCTCCTATTTGTGGTTTTGTGATTATTGTAACAATGTGCATAATCGTATGAGTTTAGTAGATCATTATATCTACTTGAGTATTGACAAGTAAACATCTACTTGTGCTTTGCATGTAAGTCCAGCTGGCATTATTTGATTTCATGTGTTGATGGTGGGACGATGCATCATCTTCACGAGTTATGGGACTCGTGATTGCTATGTATCGCCATACCGGAGACAATTCACACACCCTCCATTGTTGGCCACAGTGAGGAAGTTAGCCCATTATCGTAACCAATAGAGCGTATGGATTATGCTAAATTGACCCGAGTATCCCTCGGTATGTCGATGTATCAATCACGTACATCTGACAGCACGAAACAGTTTAACAGTTGTGATTGCAGGAGTGACACAACGACAATGATTCGGTACCTTCTATATCCCTTATGTGGCTTACTATGGGCACTTATGTGATAACAAAGTGTTAGTTGAACATGAGATCTAATTGACCGTGTTTATCTTGATTGTGTATTATTGAAATACTTGAGGTGTATATTTGTATGTATACATAGTTGTACATTGTGATTCTATGAACGATATGATATATATACATTTAAACACACATATTTCTACTTGATGATTCTATGAAAGACTTGATGTGTATATATATAAATATGCACACTTATACTTAATGATTCTATGAACAGTTTGATTAGTATCGGGGCCGATCCTGAACTTTTGGGGGCCCAGGACGAAAAGAAAAGAAAAGCCCCCCCTAAAAATATGTAAAAATACAATTTTTAGACGAATAATTTTTTTTGACTTTTTATTGTTCATAGTATTGAAAATGTACAATACCTATAAATGTATAAGAAAAATAAGCATTAAAATTTTATTGAAAACTACTATTTTACATCGATTTAAACAATTTATGACAAAAATGATATACCCCATCAATCTTTTTCTTTTTTGACTTCCGGATAGATACTTTCTTGATAACATTTTTGTACTAAAAAATCAAGTTAAAAAAAAAAAGGCACGATCACTAATAAAGTTAAGAACTAAAGAAACATATGCAATAAAAATGAGTCAAATAGCAACAACAAAAAAACATGATTTCTGTTTGAAATGTAATAATTAAGTTAGAGGAGATGGATGGGCATGGGTAGGAAATTAGATTGGCAAAGAAGAGAGTGGGCCTAAAATGAAATAAAATAAAAGGCTTGGTTGAGACGTGAACTCATGATCTATGTATTCACATTACCCAACAAATTCCATTGAGCCAAGAAAACAATCATGTATTAGAATTATGTGGTATATAATATATTTTTAAAACCTGGCCTACACTTCTTTAAAATTAGGCCCACTAGAATTTTGGGTCCTGTGTAAAGGCCCATGTTGCACCTGCTCAGGGCCGGGCCTGATTAGTATATATATAATTATATATACTTGTATATGATGTTTTTATGGGAACTACGGTACGTCTAATTCATTTGATTTGTGTTTGAACATGAAATTATACCCTGGTTCATTTGGATGGTTTAGTAAGTAAGAAGAAATAGTTATCATGTGGAGTATTTAAATAATACGACGCCTCTACACGGGTTTTTTGTCATTTGTAAAATGACACCATGATTTCTTTTATGTTACATAATTATATGTTACATATCTCTTGTAGTAGTGTACTGGGTCATTATGACTCATTCCGTACTTTGTTTTTTAGTTGCAGTAAATTGGTAGCCGCGTTGAGGTCGGGTAGATCGTGACTATAGCAGAGCACAGCTGATCGATAGATTGAGATTAGATCGTGTGGTTCGTTCTAGTTGCAGCAGATTTTCCACGAGTAGTTGCTTGTGGAGTCATATTTCTTTTTAGCATCGTCACTTATATTATGTACTTTGCTATTTTTGTGAGATTGATTTTGTAAAGTTATTTAGACTTTACGGTCGGGTAGAGTACTTGGATATTTGTATTGATTCTTCCTTGGGCCGACATGTTGTGTCGTGCCATTATTCGTGGTTTTAGTATTTATTTCAGTTGTCTCCCGGGCACGCAGTAGCTCTGGGGATTTTCCTTATTCTAAATTGTTATAGTTGTTGGTTAACCCCGGTATGCTTTAGCCATGTGTAATTGTTATATCAGGTTGGCCCTTTGTTGAAATGCCAGCCTGGAGTACCGATGGTTTGTTCAGCGTCTACAATGTTGCGGCACGTGAGTTTTGTTTTTTCTCCTTTGTGAGATAATGTATCTCTTGGGTTCTTTGGCTTTGGTTTCGAGCTTCATAGCTCGAGCTTTCATTTGGTTAACGCTTCAGCATCTTCGACTTTTGTCAACCCGTATTTTAGTACGACTTTATGTTCATGTTTAGAGCTTGTGAGCTCGACTGTTCGACTGACACTACTATTTAACAAGTGTTTGTCCTCTTCTTATGTTAGTCTCAGCGGCACGACCTTCAGATTTCGTGTTGGAATCCGGGTCAGGTCGTGACAATTTAGGTCCAAACCCTAACTATCATATATTTATATCCATGGAAACATATCATTTTGACATGCATAACAACAATAAATCACGAGGAAGAACTCTCTAACAACCTAACATCAAAATAAATGTAGAGAGAGAAACTAGGTCTTGGGTAACATACCTCAATCTAGTCACAAACATCTAGGAAGAGGGAAACAAACCGAGGGGAAATGATCAACTCGACGAGGGCTTCGCGATGGCGCTCGTGGCTCGACAATCCGATGACTAGAACTCTGGGAATCGACGAATCTCCCATGGAAGCTACTTCTCCCTCTCTCTCTCTCTAAAACTCATGGTGGATGATGAAAAATGAGGATGGAAGAGGATGAAATCAGATCATAAAGGGTTAGGGAGGACAATCCTACCCTTCCTAGTTGTGGAAGGCAAAGGGGAGGGTTTAAAATGTGGGGTAGGATGGGTTTTTCACGCTCAAAATCACAAAATAGCAAAAACTGCTCGTTGCTGTCAAAAGGAGGCTTGCGACCGCAAGGTCCTTTTACCTTGCCTTCGCAAGGTCACTAGAATGCACCTCCCAAGTTTATGCCCTCCATGCGAGGGCAAGCCCAAACCACCTTGCGTTCGCAAGGTCTCTAGATCAAAAAGGCCTAAGATTTGGCCTAGCATGAACCCCAAATAACCCAAGCAATTGAAATGGAACAAATCAACACTCAAAATACAATCAAACCTCTCCCGAGACACAACAAAATGAAGGGAACGAACGTTAAAAACAACATAAACAACTAATGATCATCTGTGGCGACCCCGACCCCGGACCCGAGATGGAACCGCGGATCGGAGCGCCAAACAAGACAATACAAGAAGGGAAGAACATGCAAGGACACAAAATATTTTATTTTTAAAACTGACGTGACGCAACATTTCAGTCGCAAGAGAACTCGACACAAGAGGTCGGAAATTTTCAAAATCATTTCACCTGATAAACAGTTTAAGCAATAATTCCAAGTCTTCGGCGACACTACAGCCGGAACCCAAGCTAAGCAGTTAATACGACAAGGAAATAATTAAGAGCTAATAGGATGCTCAGCGGAAGACTATATGTAGTGAACAACACACGATATACAAGGCACGGCTAGTACAATTGCCGGCATCAAAAGAGAAGTAAGTACTACAAGTAGCTAACAGAATACACGAGTACAAGTCTATACAATCCCAAGCATAGTCTAGATGACTAGCTTATACCCATCTTCCTTGCAAATACAAAAGAAGAGAAGAGGACTTCTAAGAACCACCTCTTCGACTGCAATAACCTGAACAAAAGAGAACTAAGGCGAACGATCAATGCGAGCCTCAACGAGAAGGTCCTGTCCTGCTAGGATCTAAAAAAAGTACAGGGGAACGGGTAAGTCATAAAGACTCGTAAGCTACCAATCATGCATGACATGGCATTATGCAGCACGTTAGGCAAGACAATATTACAAGCATCTAGATCAAGTGTATGAGTTGCACGTTATTGCACAAAATCACATAATATGAGGATATAGAACTGGGCCGCTTCGTAGACCTGCAAAACAAACACTTTCGATAGCGTGCGATAATCGATGGTTGTGATAATACATCGATCTCCGAGAGATGCTCGGGAAAACAATAGTCATTCTCAATGGGCGCGTATTGGTTGGCCAAGGAGAGCTCTTCCCCACGGTGGCCCGCCGTGGAGGCGTGTGTGCGATAACAAGTATGCCAGCTGGACTTATGCAATGCCAAGTAGTATTTACTCAACAATCAATCAATATGGAACGAGTCCGACAAGAGCGTCCTCGTTCAAGATTAGTATATAATCTCATCAATAAACAATCAAGATTGAGCTCGACAAGAGCGAACTCAATTTATCAATTATCAAGTATGCATTCATTATGTCATAAAAATACAAGCATGACAGTCAATTCATTTCAATAGTCTAGAATTAGTTTTCTAGTGTAACGCATGTAATAACGTCGTAGGGATCGATCATTGAGCCGGTATTGTTTGATAGCTCACTAATGTCGACTCCGTTGAGTCATTTCTATAGTTCAAACCAAATAGAGTTAAACACTATTGGCATTTCCAACTCTTTTCTAAGTCATCGCATCAATTAATCTAGGTCATTAATCCGTATAACAATCATAGCCAAGAATAAACTTAAGTTCCTAAATCATGGAACCCTAGAATCACATTTTCCCCAAATAATGGTCGAAAGTCTATGACCCAAGAATAATAATTATTCCTAATATAGAGTAGAACACTTTTACTTCTAGGCTTAGTGTCCAAATCAAAGCATTTACATTCATGGTCAATAATTCCCAAAAATTCATACTCTCTAAAATGTATCAATATCATGGTAGAACACAAGGAGAACAATGATTTGGGCATGAGAGAAGGGAAGCAAGAGAGGGTAGCATGTTATCTCTAACATGGATCTAAGGGAAATTGATAGCTTACCTCAAGCCAAGCAATGGACGAAGCAAGAAAAACTGTCGGCAGTAATCGCACTACCCGACGGCGGCGATGCAACGGCTACCTTTGAATCGCAAACGGGTCTTGAATCTCTTGGAAGACAACCCCTCACGCACTAATCTCACCTACGCACTCACGCACAAGCTCGCTCAAGGCTGGAGAAGACGAAGCAGAGGAAATGAGCGTGAAATGGCAAGTCTCTTGCTGATGTAGTATATATCAGCCCAATTATGTGTTAATGAGGAACACTTGTCACTTGGTGAATGGTAGAAATAGGTTTAGAAATCTTAATTAGGATTAGATTAGGCTAATTAGACTCTAATACAAGTGGTTTAAGTCACTAATGGCAGAGGTTTAGTAAGGGCACAAGCGTAATCAGCCAAAATTGCAGAAAATCCCGTTCTGCTGGAAAATTGCACTGTTCGGTTGTGGAGGCCGAACAACCTTCATAATTTTCGGTTGTCATGGCCGAACAAAGCCCAAAATGTTCGGTTGGCAGGGTAGAACGATTCCTCAGGCCATACGTTCGGTCAAACAGGTCCAGATTTGCACGTATAACGCGTATAAGGCATGTACAACTCCAAGAAGCATTAGAATGAGTATCAAGGGTCCTAAAAACAATTATAAATGTCTCTCAAGGTCTTGGCTAAGTCCAAAAATCAAAGCCCGAGTAAGAACAAGTCAATCTAGAGCATACAAGGCAATAGGCGTTCGATACGACAATAACGGTTCGATCAAGGAATGCAATCGAGTCAATCATGTTAGGGATACTACTAGCATGTTAAAAACATATTCTAATCATGTTAAACATGTATGGAAGACAAGTATACAAGTAGGTTTCGGGTTCTCACATCCTCCCCCACTTAAAGGAATTTAGTCCCTAAATTCATACCTGAATCATCAAATAGGAAAGGATATCTTTCTCTCATATCGAGCTCGGTTTCCCAAGTAGCTTCCTCAATGTCATGGTTCTTCCACAAGACTTTCACTAACGGAATCCGCTTCGTTCTCAAGATTTGCTCCTTAGTGTCAAGTATCCTCACCGGTCTCTCGTCATAGGAAAGATCAGGTTCGAATGAAATCTCATCGTAAACGAGGACATGCGATTCATCTTTCAAGTATTTGCGTAGCATCGAGACATGGAATACATCGTGAACATCTGATAACGAAGGTGGCAATGCTAACCGATACGCCAAAGATCCAATCCTTTCTAAGATCTCAAATGGCCCAATAAATCTAGGTGAAAGTTTACCCTTCTTCCCAAATCGCTTAGTACCGCGATACTTTCAAGAATACATGATCACCAACACGAAACTCTAAGTCACGTCTCGGTTGTCTGCGTAGCTTTTCTACTTTTGGTAAGCAATCTGTCTCTAATCAGCTTCACACTCTCAGCTGACTGTTGCACCATCTCTGAACCCCATAACTTAGCTTCACCAACTTCATCCCAGCAAATCGGTGAACGACACTTACGCCCATACAAAGCTTCATATGGCGCCATTTCAATACTGGACTGGTAACTATTATTATAAGCAAATTCAGCTAATGGCAAATGAGAATCCCAACTACCTTTAAAATCCATGGCACAAGCACGTAGCAAATCCTCTAGCACTTGGATCAATCTCTCAGACTGACCATCCGACTGTGGGTGAAAAGCCGTACTGAAATTCAACTTCGTCCCCAAAGCTTCTTGTAAAGCACGCCAAAATCGAGAAGTAAACCTGGGATCTCTATCCGATACAATGCTCACTGGAACACCATGTAGTCTCACGATATCCTGAACATACAATCTTGGCCAAGCCGACTCAAACTATAAGTCATCGCAATAGGAATAAAGTGTGATGATTTAGTCAATCTATCACAACAACCCATACGGCATCAAAACCTCGGCAGTGCGTGGCAATCTGTCACGAAATCCATGGTGATATGCTCCCATTTCCACTCCGGTATCTCAAGTGGTACGTAATAAGCCGGCGGGTCTCACGGTGTTCGACTTTCACTGTTGACATGTCAAGCATCTAGATACATACTCTGCGATCTCTCTCTTCATTCCATTCCACCAAAGCGTGTCTCTTCAAGTCCCTATACATTTTAGTACTCACGGATGTATAGTGTACTTGGCCTTGTGAGCCTCGTCAAGAACCATACGCTTAACCCCATCGGTGGCGAGGAGCATAAACTCTACCTCGAAAAGTCAAAATCCCATCGGTGTTCATAGCAAACTCCGGTGTCTTACCATCACCCAAACCATCAATAATTTTCCTCAACTTCGGGATCGTGCTTTGAGCTTCCTTAATCAACCCAAACAAAGCGGGCGTATACCGCACACTAGCAAAGATAACACTATGCTTTCTCACAACTGGACTCCATTCGCGGACATCCTCAAGCATCTTCCACTCTCTCATCATCAAGCAAGACATGTACACTTTCCTACTCAAGGCATCGGCAACAACATTAGCCTTCCTGGATGATACAAGATAATGCGATCGTGATCCTTAAGCTTCTCCATCCATCGTCTGCATCGCATGTTCAACTCCTTCTGCGAAAAGAGATACTTTAAACTCTTGTGATCAGTATATATCTCAAACTTAGCTCCATAAAGATAATGCTTCCACTTATGAAGTGCAAATATGATGGCGGCTAACTTCGAGATCATCGCGTCGGATAATTACGCTCATGAGGTGATAACTTCCTCGAAGCATAGGCAATAACTCTCCCATGCGCGTAAGCACGCAACCCAAACCTTCTAGTGAAGCGTCGCTATAAATAACAAAGTTCTCCGAACCATTAGGCAACGCTAAGATAGGAGCTGTAGTCAACCTTCTCTTCAATTCCTGAAAACTAGCCTCGCACTTATCACTCCATATAAAAGAAGAATTCTTACGTGTCAATTTAGTCATCGGAGTAGCGATCTTGAAAACCCCTCGATAAACCTACGGTAATAACACCCAAGCCCAAGAAACTACGGACTTCGGTCACCGTACTAGGCGTCTTCCACTTAATGTCGCCTCAACCTTAGATGGATCCTTTGCTATACCATCACTAGACACCACGTGTCCTAGAAAAGCAACTTGTTCGGCCAGGAAAGCACACTTCTTGAATTTCGGCGTAAAGCTTCTTCTCACGCAAGATCGAAAGAACCTCTCTCAAGTGAATCTCATGCTCCTCTCGTGACTTCGAGTACACGAGGATATCATCAATAAACACAACCACAAAGCAATCAAGATATTCATGAAACACCCTATTCATTAAATCCATAAAAACTGCAGGTGCATTCGTCAAACCAAAAGGCATAACCACGAACTCATAATGGCCATAACGTGTACGAAAGGCTGTCTTAGGAACATCCTCCTCTCGAACTCTCAAGCGATAATAGCCACTCCTCAAGTCAAACTTGGAATAAACAAGCGAGCCTCGAAGTTGATCAAAGAGATCATCAATATGTGGCAAGGGATACCGATTCTTGATAGTAACTTTGGTTCAAGCTGTCGATAATCTATGCAAAGTCGTAAACTACCATCTTTCTTTCTCACGAATAACACCGGTGCACGGTGACACACTCGGTTTAATGAACTCTCTATCTAGAAGTTCTTGCAAGCTCTTTCAATTCTCTCAACTCACTGGAGCCATTCTGTAAGGCGCTCTAGATATAGGCGAAGTACCTGGCAAAAGCTCAATACAAAACTCTAACTCTCGGTCGGGAGGCAAAGCATAATCGGTTGAAAAGACATCTGGAAATTCATTAACTACCGGAACATCTTCTAAATTAGCAGTCGAGACACTAGTATCAAGCACGCAAGCTAAATACCCGTACAACCAGAGATAAGAGTTGTCTAGCACGTAAGCGAAATAACATGAATACCTTTCATAGCAAGATCACCCATAAACACGAACTCCGGAATACCAGGCATGGCAAAAGTGACTCTCTTACGACGGCAATCTACTAAAGCATGATTCGCACAAAGCCAATCCATACCAAGAATCACATCAAAGTCTCGAATAGGCAATACTACCAAATCAGCATGCAAGACTCGATCATTAACAAGCACGTCACAATCTCTATAAACCTCAGACGCCAATAAGCATTCACCCAATGGTGTAGACACCTCAAGCACGTAAGGCAAGCGGCGAGGCAATACACATAAATGCTCTATGAAATGCGATGCGACATAAGAATGAGTAGAACAGGGATCAATAAGAACTCGAGCTCTATGACCGAAGACGAGAGAGAATACCTCCGTCACATGTGTAGACTTCGGGAACACCTTGGCGATCAAGTGCAAAAACACGAGCTGCGCCTTAGGGCGCCCATCATTATCTCTTTTGGATCGGATTCTTTGAGCAGAACCTACGGACTGCGTCACTCTATTCTTAGGACAGTCTCCGAGCTTATGACTAGAGTCCCCACAACCAAGACAAGTGCCAAGCCTATACACCTTTGCTCGCTCGAATGCCCAATCTTATTGCAATAAGAACAAGTTAAAGGTCCACTACCCTGAGTCGGTTGCTCCTGAGGAGTAAAAGCACTACTACCACGACTCTCATTGTCGTCTAAAGCGTCCACCCAGGTGTCGTCTATTCGATAATGAAAACGGCGATTGCCACGATGGCGGATCGATTTCCACGAAGATTGACCCCTCACGAATCTTTGTGAGGTCACTGCGAAGGCTAGCTGGCGAGAAGACTTACATGCTGCTCATCGATGTCTCGCTCTATCTCAAAAGCACGATCTCTAGCGCTCACGTAATCCTCAGCGAAGAGATAACAATTGTCTCCTAAACTCGGTCTTGACCCCTTCACAAACTTATGAGTCTGTGTCTCTCATCGGCACGGATGTGCACAATAGCGGGATAATTCGGTGAACTTAGCGAGAATCTTGAGCTACGAGACATGGTTCCACTGCTCCAAATCACGGAACTCTTTCTCTCGTCGTCGTCTAACCACAACGAGGCACGTAAGAAGCCTAAACTCCATCTCAAAGTTAGGCCATACTTGAGCCACTCGATTCAACTCCCAACTATCACGTAAACCTCCCACCAATGATTGGCGGCTCCTCTAGCTTATACCGGCTAATACAACCTTCTCCTCATCCGTGCAGTCCAGAACTGCAAAGATCTTCTTCACGTCCTCTAGCCATAACTCGGCCATACTAGCATCCGATTCTCCTTCAAATGATGGAGGCTTCATTTTCAAGAACCTCTCTAAGATAGCATTATTTCGCACCCTTGCTTCAGGTATAACTTCATTCCTTGGTGGTGATACTCTCGCATTCGGTTCTGGCGGTGGCGGTGGAGGAACATTCTGACCTTGACCCATCTGAGCCATTTCAGTCATAAACTCTGTCATGCGTCGATACAAATCGCCATCGAGCATTCATGCCTCTTGGATTCGGTGGTGGAGGTGGCAACTCCTCCTCGGGTTCATCGGGGAACTCTCTGAGTGCGCCTCTACCTCGGCCTACACGATCGCTCTAGGATTCACCATCAAGCACCTATAAGAATTCACTCGGCGTTAGAATATCACACAAGAAAACAACCCACCTAGGCCATGGAACCTATCGACCAATAGCTAACGACGGCTAACCAATAACAAAAGCTAACGAGCTCGATACCAAGCTGACCCGACCGGACCGAGATGGAACCGCGGGCGAGCGCGTAAACAAGACAATACAAGAAGGGAAGAACATGCAAGGACACAAAATATTTTATTTTTAAAAGCGGCGTGGCGCAACATTTCGATCGCAAGAGAACTTCGACACAAAGGTCGGAAATTTTCAAAATCATTTCACCTGATAAACAGTTTAAGCAATAATTCCAAGTCTTCGGCGACACTACAGCCGGAACCCAAGCTAAGCAGTTAATACGACAAGGAAATAATTAAGAGCTAATAGGATGCTCAGCGGAAGACTATACGTAGTGAACAACACACGATATACAAGGCACGGCTAGTACAATTGCCGGCATCAAAAGAGAAGTAAGTACTACAAGAGTTAATACTACAAGTAGCTAACGAGAATACAGTACAAGTCTATACAATCCCAAGCATAGTCTAGATGACTAGCTTATACCCATCGTCCTTGCAAATACAAAAGAAAGAAGAGGACTTCTAAGAACCACCTCTTTGTGCAATAACTTTGAACAAAAGAGAACTAAGGCGAGCGATCAATGCGAGCCTCAGCGAGAAGGTCCTGTCCTGCTAGGATCTAAAAAAAAGTACAGGGGAACGGGTAAGTCATAAAGACTCGTAAGCTATCAATCATGCATGACAAGGCATTATGCAACACGTTAGGCAAGACATTATTTCAATCATGTATATCAATTATTTAAGATGCACAATATTGCACATAGTTCACATAATATGAGGATATAGAACTGGGCCGCTTCGTAGACCTGCAAAACAAACACTTTCGATAGCGTGCGATAATCGATGGTTGTGATAATGCATCGATCTCCGAGAGATGCTCGGGAAAACAATAGTCATTCTCAATGGGCGCGTATTGGTTGGCCAAGGAGAGCTCTTCCCCACGGTGGCCAGCAGTGGAGGCGTGTGTGCGATAACAAGTATGCCAGCTGGACTTATGCAATGCCAAGTAGTATTTACTCAACAATCAATCAATATGGAACGAGTCCGACAAGAGCGTCCTCGTTCAAGATTAGTATATAATCTCATCAATAAACAATCAAGATTGAGCTCGACAAGAGCGAACTCAATTTATCAATTATCAAGTATGCATTCATTATGTCATAAAAATACAAGCATGACAGTCAATTCATTTCAATAGTCTAGAATTAGTTTTCTAGTGTAACGCATGTAATAACGTCGTAGGGATCGATCATTGAGCCGGTATTGTTTGATAGCTCACTAATGTCGACTCCGTTGAGTCATTTCTATAGTTCAAACCAAATAGAGTTAAACACTATTGGCATTTCCAACTCTTTTCTAAGTCATCGCATCAATTAATCTAGGTCATTAATCAATTATAACAATCATAGCCAAGAATAAACTTAAGTTCTAAATCATGGAACCCTAGAATCACATTTTCCCCAAATAATGGTCGAAATTCTATGACCCAAGAATAATAATTATTCTAATATAGAGTAGAACACTTTTACTTCTAGGCTTAGTGTCCAATTCAAAGCATTTACATTCATGGTCTATAATTCCCAAAAATTCATACTCTCTAAAATGTATCAATATCATGGTAGAACACAAGGAGAACAATGATTTGGGCATGAGAGAAGGGAAGCAAGAGAGGGTAGCATGTTATCTCTAACATGGACCTAAGGGAAATTGATAGCTTACCTCAAGCCAAGCAATGGGCGAAAGCAAGAAAAAGCGATCGGTGTCGATCGCTCGTCTCGGCGGTGGCTACGCAGCGGTCTCGGAATCGCATAGCGGGTCTTGAATCTCTTGGAAGCCAACCCCTCACGCACTAATCTCACCTACGCTCACGCACAAGCTCGCTCAAATTTGGAGAAGGCGAAGCGGAGAAATGGCGTGAAATGGCAAGTCTGCTGGCGATGTAGTGTAGATCGGCTTGATTAAATGTTGTTAGTGGAATCCACTTGTCACTTGATGATTGGTAGAAATAGGTTTAGTAATCTTAATTAGGCTTAGATTAGGCTAATTAGACTCTAATACAAGTGGTTTAAGTCACTAATGGTAGAGGTTTAGTAAGGGCACAAACGTAATCAGCCAAAAATGCAGGAAAATCGCGTTCTGCTGCGTTTCTGCTCTGTTCGGTTGTGGTGGCCGAACTTCCTTCATAATGTTCGGTTGTCATGGCCGAACAAAGCCCAAATGTTCGGTTGGCGGGGTAGAGCGATTCCTCGGGCCATACGTTAGGTCAAGCAGGTCATTTGCACGTATAGCAGCGTATAAGGCATGTACAACTCAAGAAGCATTAGAATGAGTATCAAGGGTCCTAAAAACAATTATAAATGTCTCTCAAGGTCTTGGCTAAGTCCAAATATCAAAGCCCGAGCAAGAACAAGTCAATCTAGAGCATACTGAGGCAATAGGCGTTCGTTCGATACGACAATTACGGTTCGATCAAGGAATGCAATCGAGTCAATCATGTTAGGGATACTACTAGCATGTTAAAAGCATATTCTAATCATGTTAAACATGTATGGAAGACAAGTATACAAGTAGGTTTCGGGTTCTCACAACTTCTTCCAATGGCAAATCCAAAATATTGAACCATTTAACAACAATTGTACAACACATTCCATGTAATTAAGTAATTTTGGCCATCACGATGCATACAATCTTACATTGCAATGCATAAAGTGCGACTTTTCATTTAAAGACGAATATTGGGTAGCGGATGCGGTTACACACTTCGCATAATTGCATAATTGTCTCTTTCTATAAGTTTTTTCTTGTTACATTACCCTTTACATTTTTTCCTGTCAATTTTTTACCCTTTCCGATTTTTATAAATAACAAAGCAACAAAGTGTTTACATTTTTTTTTTAAAGTTCAGCCCCAAATTTCTTAATAAAAATATAAAGAAATGACATACACATATTTCGCCACGATACATCGATTGTACATCAAAATAGATGAAATTAGCTTATTTTGGGCACCACGATGCCGAAATTAATACAGTGCGATGCATAAAATGCATTTTTTCAATTAGAAAAAAAAAAATATCGGGAAGTGCAGCTGTTATAAATTTGGCATAATATACTTTTTTGGCACCTCGATTCATAAAATGTTGCATTGCGATGCACCGTATCAACTTTTCCACTTGAAAAAAAAAAGGAGTGAAAAGGTTAAAAACATAGGAAAGGCCTTTCCCTATTTAAAAAATGATTACAACCCATCTCCTTTTTTTTAAACCCAAAAAAGTGACTTCTTAAATTGTGATGCATACAATATCACTCCTCAATGCATTAATTTAAAATCACAATGCATCAAATTTATTTATTTTGTGCATTGTGATACAGAAAATCTTGCACAGGAATGCATCAATTGTACCTCACAATGCATGCAATTGATTATTTTTTGTCATAAACAAAATTTTGTATCGAGATGCAATAATTGACTTTTTCAAAAATTTTAAAAAGCATGTCAAACGGATTGGTTACTAAGTGTGAGAAAAGAACAAAAAATGACTTTGTCCCTAAAAGATTTAAGAAAGATCTAATACAAATTTCTCCTTCTATTAATCAAAACATGGGCCAAATGAAATGGGACATTTCTTAATTAGTGAGCCCAATTGAGAAAATGAAATAATTTAAGCTCGGCCCAAATCGGGTACCCTAATACTAAGAAGATCAGATCAAATGTGAAGTAAATATAAATAGAAACCTAGCAATCTAGGGTTGGAATCACAATGAGATTTTTTATTCTCTCACATCCCAAAGTAAAAACCCTCTCTACCGTTCTCTTCCTCTTCTTCGGTCGGTCGGTCCATTCTTACGTCTTCTCTTGCTCCCGTGTCCATCCTCTACATCAACGAACAATAAATTCATCCACTCTGGTTCAATTAACGATTGCTACGATTCTTCTATAAAACATGGTGATCGAACCATTTCATACATGTGTAAGTTATTTTCGGCTATTTTATTTATAAAGTTTAATGTTTGTTTTCATTCATCTAAACCTTCTACTCTGCTGTTGAAGGAATTGTGAATATTGATAGAGATAATCTACACAAAGGGTTTCGGTCAGTTGTTCAAAAATGAAAGAAAAATCAGTACAGATTCAACTACTTGGCGTCCACCATATTTACTTTACCATTTTGAAGGTAAGATCTGTATACATAAATATATATATTTTTTAAATTTTAATTGTGCTTATAATTTACTCCGATCTGACAAAATCGTTATTGTAAGTTTCAGATCTATAATTTTTTTCAACAAAATAAGATGACGTATATGAAATTTGTACATAGTATTAATTATTTACTCAGATCTAGTGATCGTGACATTTATTGCGATAGATTTGTTTTCTGATATGAAAAGTATTACAGATCTGTGTAATCAAGATACAAAAATGTTCAGATCTACAAAGAAATTCGAAATATTTCGTATTGGCAATGATTTATTATAAATTTCTTCATGTTTTTACATCAAAGTGTGTAACCGATATATGATATACCTTTATCGGGTTAAAAAATTATGATCGAGTTTTTTTTTTTTTGAATGAGCAATATATCTATCAACATGCCAATTTGTTTTTTAGCTTTGATTTTAGGATTTGCATTGTAATTATGTTTTGATAGATGTATTGGGTGATATTGAATGCTCTTCTCTTCATGAATGATTTTGATGAAATTTTTAGATGGCTGATTTGTATTCTGGCTTGGTTTTGAATTTTTAATGTATCTTTTTATTTATTTGCTATTATAGAGATTCAAGTCGGTGTTGATGTGGGCAGAACTCAATGCGGAATCCCAAGGTCGTGTAGTCCAAGACAAGCTAAAAGACGACAAGCACCCAAGCGTAGTGGTGCGAGTCAGAGGAACCAACAAACTCTAAACGAGATGTAAGCCATAACGCCAAAACAGAATAACCAAAAACTATATCTTGAGCCCATTATAAGTGGGACCAAGCCTATAATTATAAACTAAGGAATACAAGGTGAGACGACTATCTCTCGACAAATCTCGACTCGCGTGGCCAACATTGCGCCTGGACAACAAACTCATCGTGACTAAGGAAGCAACAAGAACCCAACGATGCTTGACAACTCTACGGCTATAACATCAGAGGAAATAAATCGACTAAAGAGTGAGATAAAATACTAACACTAACCAATGTCTCTCGACTAAAGTTGTCGGGGACGAGAAATAGCAATAATAATACTAAAACAAGTGAGCTAAAACCTTGGAAGACAACGGAATAACTTCTAATTAAATACAACGGCTCATTAACAAATTCGGCTCCCAAAATAATAATAGGATACTAACATAACTACCCAAGTAAAGTTTACATAACTACGTCCCAGTATCTCACAAGATAACAAATACAATAATACTTATAACCCCAGCTATCGGAAGACCACACAATTATGAAGCGCACTTCAAGCGTCTTAGCAACTTCTTGCCAAAAACTAAGGAAAACAAACACGAAATGAGTCATAATGACCCGATAAGTTACTAAATGCAAATGTATGGCATAGCATGTAGGTGGCATGGCATAATGCACATCATGTATAAAATCATGGTATCTTAATAGCATACCAATAATAAACTTGTATTAAGTCATTATGTAACATAAACTTCATAAACCATAACGTTTCTTTCATATAAGTGCTTATACATAAGCACGTAAACCAAGCTAGCCGCTTCAATGATCATAAACCTGGGTTTCAATCCTCGAAATGATCATAACTCATCGGTTTTTAGCACGAGTTCCTCGTTACCTTCATCGACCACGGGATGAGAAATGGGAGCGATATCGGTGAGGGGCTAATACGAGACCACGTCCCTATGGCCACATAGTGAGGATAAAGGGTACCAATGCGGCGATTCATAGCGAATGTTTCCAAAGGCTATGAATCGTCCCATTGCCGACAAAACGACCAAGGCGCCATTGGACTCAAATCAAGATGCTCAAGTAGATATTTACTTGATAAACCAATAGGACCAAGTCCATCATAAAAACTTATCAATTCAAGTAGGTCATAATGCTCTACAAAACCCAACATTCAATGCACATAATTGTACACACTAAACATGTTCAACTAACTTGTAAGTTTAGTTCAAAAACCACATATTGAGGTATTCATAATCCTCAAGTCATCACCAATTCAAGAATAGCTTTTAGCTCAATAAATCACAGCGTGAGGTCTACTATAGTCCCCTACTCAAGATTAAATCAAAGACTATATTCGGTCTAAGAACAACCACAAACAAGGCTTAGCATTTAAGCTTTTACATAAAGGCATACGGACTCAACCATAGTCCTAACCGTCGAGAGCATAATCGACCTCCTCAAAACCATTCTCATGAATGACAAGACTACACCGTAGTCCAAGACCCGCAAGTTTTCCATGTACGTTTCAAGCTGAATTCCTAAAAGAAGTCTCATTCAATAATCATTTCTTAAGGATACGCGGATCATTGATTGGTCTCTAATGCTCCGTGCTCTACAGCACGCTCTAAAAATCCCCAAATAGCTACTATATCATGGGTGTCACAAATGGGACACATTCGATATATTCGGTGCTCACAATCAAGACCAACCAAAACCGAACATCGTAGGATTTCAACATAGGGTTCACTAACATCTTGTTGAACCTAAAATGACTCCATTGAGTCTTAATATCGCTTAAATACATATTTTATAC
>CM028382.1:67970678-68042068 GCA_013146195.2 Codonopsis lanceolata | reverse complement strand
TGTTAACTAATTAGACGGTAATAAACGATATGAAGATCTTATGGTGAGTGGAAATCTAGGATTCGGGTTTTACTTATATCTCTTTTATGTTCAATTCATAATAATGTCATTCAATGTCTTGGGTTTGCTTCACTAAAAATAGATATGAATTACGTTGAACAATTGGTTCGATCTCCTCCACGCCAAAAATTCACTTCATTCCTGTCGTAATCTAGATTTAGATTTATGATCTATCGTCACCTAGATCATGTAAGAACCGGTCCTAACTTATCACTCTCGTGCCGATAGGTCCAATTGTGTTGTGAGCAGGATTAATCTGCGACATATTTGGTCATGCGGTATCCGCACCTCTAAGCCTATATTATTTGCGATTACATTCATTTGTTCAAAGCGAAATAATAAAGGGATTGATAAACAACACAATCAACAAGCATTGAATAGACATAAATATGAGAATCAAAACATAAATTCGATACAAGTTACCTCCCACCTCCTAGATTAGGGATGATTTAGTTCATCATAGACGATGAACGACACATGAAGATGATGGAAGACATGATTTGATCTTCAATACTTGAAATTACAAAACCTAATTATGTTATACAATCTAAAACTACCTAAAATCTATGTAGAGAGAGCTTCGGCCGTCCTCCTTATGCTTGAGGCTCGGCATCGACTTCTATATATACTTGGGAGTTGTGATTGAATCGAATGACCGTGTGAAACCCGAATTTTGCGCAATTACGCACCTTGCGATTCCCCGCAAAGGTGCTTTGGATACCTGCGCGTCCGCAAAGTGTGTGTCTTCTTGGCTCTTCGATTGCTGGCGAGGACGGTCAGCCACCTGCCTACTTGCGGTCGCAGCATGCTGAGGCACCTTGCGTCGCTTAAGGTGTCCAGATTGACAGACTTTCTTTTCTTCAATTTTTCTTTCTTTGTAATTTGCACTTACAACCCTGGAGTTTCGCGTATTTTCACGAACAATCCTGAAACTTACAAAACTCACCAAAAACATATATTAGTACTCAAAAGACTCATGAAATAGCCTAATTCAAGTCACAGAAGCATATAAAATCGACGTATAAAATACATCGATCAAATACCCCCAAACTTGAACTTTGCTCGTCCACGAGTAAACAAATAAACTTATAAATACAAAAACATCTAAATAACAAAAATTAAAATCTTTTCAAGTGAGGGTGACACTATTTACACTCCTCATAAACCCACAAACTCAAGGAGACTCTTCGAAGACTCAACTATGAGATAAATAAAAAACAACATAAATATAAACTAAAATACAACATAAAATCTTTTTGGTTTCATCCTCAAGTTATAAGCATATGGCATGCATGCAATCTCAGTTTGATGCTCACCACATATATGCAGACTTAGTTATATAGAACCAACTAGTCTTTTCTTAATACTGCTACTACTTTTAATTTCTCCGTGTGTGTGTGATCACCAGTCTTAAAGAATATCTTGACTAAAACAGTTTTATTGAGCTAAACACCACATTCATATGAAAATTACAGTTTAATAGAAAATTATGCATTGAGAAGTATGAGATCTACCATTCAAACACAGTCGATTCATGACGAAAGGTCCCAAGGATTCAAAAGATTTACATCCATCCCATGCACTTCTATGTATGTATACAATGCTCTCTATCCCAATGACTTGTAATAGCTAAGATTATGCTAACACAGTGAGCTTTAGGGTGAATAATAATGAATATGGAGTGTGTGATCAATTTCATGTTACTCACTTGACAATAAACATAACATAAGCATTGGCAAGAAGATCATTAGGACTTTTTAAGCTTGTAATGTAAGGCCAAGGTGTTGGGGGATTTGATGGAAAGGTATTGGAATTCAAAGTGAGAGAGTAAGACTACCCTTTATCCCTCATACTTCCAAGCAAAAGGAAGTTTTCCCTATTTAGGCTAGGACCTGCAAAGACCACAAGTGGAGGGGTACTTTGTATTACTTTTCACTTTTCTTCTTTATCCCCCCAAACTTGTTTTGGGCACTAGATTTTCTAAAAATATCACATTCAATCGAAGAATTTTTCTAACATATTTTTCTCTTGAAAGCTATGCTTCCATTTGAATCTTTGTTAACACTCTTCTTCTTAGTTTCATTTTTTTTCGACACATTTGTTTTTTTTTCTTTTTTTTTTTTTTTTTTTAAAGACGGAAAGAATTCTTCGAAAAAATAGCCTAGCGAAAGAAGTGGTCCTCCTAGATTCAATTTCCCACCCAATCCTACTCTCGAAAGGGTAGGCTAAAAGTGTATAGGCTTTTAGGGTTAAGTTAATGTGGGTAAAAGCGATGTCGAATGGGGGTTTAAATAGTGTGCTTAGCACACTCCATTCTTTTTTATTAGGCTCAAAGGGGACACTAGGGATATATTTAGTATAGGTCAGGGAATATTTAGGCTCTAACGATCCAAAGATGGCCTAAATCATTTCTTAATGCCAAATGCTCACATAATATTTAAAGCAAGTAATATAACACAAAATATCATATCAACTATGGGAATTGGGGTTGTGTGGGGACCCGACCCGGATCCCAAGACGAAATCCCAAGGTCGTGCCACCAGGGGAACAATTAATAACACACAAATAACAAATAATGGGTAGGGCCATAACGGCGATACACCGACAACTCAAAACATACGCGGAAGCAAATAACAATAAACAAGCAGCAAATAATGGGTAAGGCCATAACGGCGATACACCGACAACTTAAAACATACGCGGAAGCAAATTAAAATACAACAGTGGCGCCCGAGCTAACAAGCTCAAACTAAAACAACCAAAGAGATGATTAATCTCTCGGTCCAAAAATTCGATTCGCGTGCCGCAACATTGGACACGTAGGACAAACTCCCTGTTATGCAATTCAATAATAAGCATAAAATATACCAAGTCATCGGCGAAACTACGGCCGGAACCCAACATTAAACTAAGTCTAAGACTCTAGTCTAACAACTCAACGGCTAAAAACATGCCGGAGAACAAATATCATTTAAACTAGCAATATATACCATGCTAAACATAATCACCGATAACCAAGCACGACTAAAACCAGTCGGCTACCAACACATAAGTACTAACATTAACAAGTACTAACAACCATAAAGCATATGGAGATACAACCATAATATATACATCAAGCACAACCACCACCGGTTGGCTACCAAAAGAATAGGCTAACACATAATTACAACATTACAAATACATAAAGGTTTGCTACCCAACAATGAAGTTTATATAACTTCATCTTCCCACGACCTCACCAAAACAAAACCAACAACTAAGTAGCAACCTTTCCAAAAGAATTCCTTGCCAACGTAACCTTCGGTTTACTTGGATCCGCTAGCTCGGCTCGGATCTAGGGAAAACAACCAACAAATAAAAGTAAGTCACAATGACTTAGTAAGTTACTAACCATAACTTCCTACCATGGCATAATGCTCAATTATAAAATATATCATGCTATTGTCATGAAATAACCTCATAATAAATCATGTATGGCATCCATGCTCAACATTAAATAAATATGTTATCATCATAGTATAACATCTTACCAAAATCCATGTTAAAGCATCTAAGTCTTAACAATAATAATTTATACCTTTGGCATAAAACAATATTCCAATAAAATTCATGTGATAGCATTTATGCTTACAACATTAATCAATATGTTATCTATTAAGTATAACATGTAAGAAACCAAACCATCAACATATCATATCCAATTCACTAAGCACGTATTCACTTAAGTACTAGTGAAGCAATTCATATATATAAGGGATATGATACCATTACCAAAATTCCTCGGCGTGTCGCTCTGCAAAAACACGTGCAAAACCCTTATATTGCCCTCGATATCCCTCTCGTGAATATCGGCGTCCCGAACGATCTCGCTCGAGTTCCATAGTTATCAAAGCCATGTGTATTACTACAACTAAGATAAACTACTTCCCCACCGTGGCCATCGATGGAGGGTGTGTGCAACCGACGCGACGATACATCGAAATCACGAATCCCATAATTCGTGAAAACAATGTATCGACCCACCAAAGACTCAACAGGGCCAGAGCGCCCGGTGGACTCAAGACCCAAGCACAAGTAATATATACTCATATGCTCAAAACAAGTAGGTAAACACTCTACCATCAAACTAGTCATGCAATTAATCCACAACTAGCATAAACATCACAACCGAGAATCATATAAGCTCTCATAATCAAGTGTGCTTCACACACCTTAAAACTTCTTGGAGGCTCGACCCCCATGAATTCTACCCAAGATTCCGTAGGACTTAATATCATAGTTCCTAGGATTCAAACTAACCCAAAGGTTAACTCCGTTGAGTTAAATCTAAGTTCTCCGAAAATTCAAGGAATAGAAGCTTAGGCTTCATCATCCCCTAAGTTCATATCTATCGTCAAAACCATAACCCGACGATCAATAAACTCACATAAACCCCACACAATAATTAACAAGGTAACTTAGAACAAATTAAACATCTTGGTTATAAATTTATTCAAGTCACCATACCAACCAATAATTTCCAATTCATGATTAATTCACACAATATAGTTTAATATGCTCTACTAAACATATAAAACATTCTAATCATGCTCACATCAATGATTTTGCAAGCTAATCAAATTTAGGGCAAGACACCCTCCAAGCATCTCATCCAAACCAACATTAATCCACATTATCAATCAACATAAACAAGTTCATTAGGCTAGTTAGAGCATGAATTTTACAAATATCATAGTCTCACATAGGCCAATCGAGTTCTAGCATTCAATTGAAAACCTAGGGTTCATACATATTCTATAACCCTAACAATGGCTTCCATTGACCTCAAATACCACGAATGGCTGTTTCCCTAGGGTCAATGGAGCTCAAAAATCAAGGGAAGAGAGGTAGAAACTTACAATTTCTCACGCCCTGCCCAAAAATCGAACTCAACGAAGAACCGGTTTCTTCCCACTCCGCTCTCTTCAATCTTGCGGGTTAGATGGAGAAGAAGACACCCAGCTATGGCTTCCAAGCTTAGCCTCTTGAAGCCCTAGAATCGCCCCCCTCAAGCCCTCACTTTCGTCTTGGCTGAAGTGGTCGCAGGAACGCAAAGGGAGAAGTCGCAAAACTCTGTCGAACTGAAGAAGAGTGCGGCAGATTTTGGGTTTTATATGAGGGATTAATTCCCTAAACAAGTCACTAATTATCCCCTAATTCTCTTAATAGGTGATTAGGATTAGTATTAGGCTAATTAAGTGAGGTTAGAATAGGTTTAAGTTGGGTTTAATAGGCCAAAAGTTCGGACAAGAACAAAAATCCGTAAAATGACCCTTGCGGTCGCTTGAAAGTGATGCGACCGCATCACTTGCATTCCGGCATTCCATGTTTTACGCTTTCCTTGCTCGGTCCGGACTCTCCGCATTCAATCCCGAGTCCTTCCAAGCCAAAAATGGTCTATAAATCAACCTTAATAACCTCCAAACCATAACCAAAGTAATCAAGCCTCAAACCCCATCAAAACAATGCCAAGAAACCGAGGCGAGAACTCTCGACGACGGCCAGGAAAAGTTAAACTGAAAAGGGTTAACGCAAAAAAATCAAACTAGCAACCCAACCAACAATGCAACAAGCATCTAACCAATAACCAAGGCATGTTAGTGATATTATAAATGCCTTCTAACAATTTTCCATGTGTTAATCACATAAAACGTAAACCCGAGATTCAACACATCTCGCGAAAGAAAAATGCATACATGCATCTCCAACAACGTCAATGATCATGCTATTGACTCTAAACATAACCGGGAGCTAAATGAACATATTCATCATGATTATAAATATATGAATTCATGCATATCACAAGCAAGCGATATTTCGGAGGGTTTACATTCTCCCTACTTTAAGGAATTTAGCCCCTAAATTCTTACCGTAGTCATCGAACAAATGAGGATATTTCTCTTGCATCTCCAACTCGGTCTCCCAAGTTGCTTCCTCGATCTCGTGATTCTTCAAAGGACTTTCACCAATGGAATTTTCTTGCTTCTCAAAACTTGCTCTTCGTGTCAAGTATCTTCACCTAGGCTGCTCAACATAAGACAAGTCCGGTTTGAAAAGTAATCTCCTCATACTCAAGAACATGGGAATCATCCTTAAGATATTTCGAAGCATAGACACATGAAATACATTATGAATCTCCGACAAAGCGGCGGTAAAGCCACCACGTATGCCAAACTCCCAACTCGCTCCAGAATCTCAAAAGGTCCAACATACCTCGGTGATAATTTCCCTTTCTTTCCAAACCTCTTGGTACCCCTTCTAGGCGATACCTTAAGAAATACAAAGTCCCCAACCTGGAACTCCAAATCTCTTCTTCTATTATCCATAGCTTTACATCGACTTTGAGCGGTGAGCAATCTATCTCGAATTATTTTCACACTCTCAGCAAGGCTGAACAATTTAAGACCCCATAATTTTGCTTCTCCAACCTCGTCCCAAATAGGAGATCTACACTTCCTCCCATAAAGAGCCTCATACGGTGCCATCTCGATGCTCGTGGTAACTATTGTTATAAACTACGCCAAAGGAAGATGTGTATCCCAACTCCCTTTAAAATCAATCGCACAAGCCCGTAACATATCCTCAAGTATCTGAATCGTTCTCTCGGACTGTCCGTCGGACTGAGGGTGAAAAGTTGTACTAAAATTCAACTTGGTCCCCAGCTTCTTGCAAAGCTTGCCAAAACCTCGATGTAAACCTCGGATCGGTCGAAACAATACTAACCGGAACCCGTGCGGTCTAACAATCTCATCTTATGCTAGGCGACTCAATGAATAAGTCATCGCAATCGGAATAAAATGAGCCGACTTCGTGAGCCGATCAACAACAACCCAAAGCGACATCAAAACCTCTACGATGCATTGGAAATCCCGAAACAAAGTCCATCGTAACATGTTCCCATTTCCACTCCAGGAATATCCACGGTAACAACCTGGCCTTTGGTGTTCGCCTTTACTTGACAAGTGAGACACCTCGACACATAATGCGCTATCTGTGCTTCATGCCACTCCACGAATTGTTTCTTCAAATCTCTATACATTTCGTACTTCAGGATGTATAGTATACTTTGCTTTGTGAGCCTCATCCAATACAAGCCGTTTAACATCTTCAGCAGAAGGAACACAAACTCTACCCTTAAATGTCAAAATACCATCTTGGTTCATCGAGAACTCATTCTCTTTATTCTCACTCAAACCATCAATAATTTTCACCAACTACGGATCTTTCTTGAGTCTCCTTAATTCTTTCAATAAAATTTGGAATAACCCGTACACTAGCAAATAATACACCATGATTAACCTCGCTAGGATTCCAATCACGGACATCCTCCAACATTTTCCATTCCCGCATCATCAAACATGACAAGTGTACTTTTCTACTCAAGGCATCTGCGACTACGTTCGCTTTCCCCGGATGATACAGTATAGTGCAATCGTGATCCTTCAATTTTTCCATCCATCTCCGCTGTCTCATGTTCAACTCTTTCTGAGAGAAGAGATATTTCAAACTCTTGTGGTCGTGAAAATCTCAAACTTGAACCATACAAATAATGCTTCCACTTGTGCAAAGCAAATATAATCATTGCCGACTCAAGATCATGCGTAGGATAATTCATCTCATACGGAGACAACTTCCTTGAAGCATAAGCAATCACTTTCCCATTTTGCATAAGCACACATCCCAATCCTTCTTTCGAAGCATCACTATAAACAACAAAATTATCACCTCCGCTAGGCAAAGCTAACACTGGTGCCGTAGTCAACCTTCTCTTCAATTCTTGAAAGCTTTCCTCACATTTATCACTCCAAACAAATGCAATCTTCTTTTGAGTCAAATTTGTCATAGGCGTAGCAATCTTCGAAAATCCCTCAATGAATCTCCGATAATAACCCGCTAGCCCCAAAACTCCGTACCTCGATAGCGTGGTCGGTCTCCTCCAATTCATTACTGCTTCAACCTTGGAAGGATCCACCGCTATCCCGGCACTAGAAACAACGTGCCCCAAAAATGAAACCTCCTCTAGCCAAAATGCACACTTGCTAAACTTGGCATAGAGTTGCCTCTCTCGAAGAATAGACAAAACCATCCAGTAAATGTTGTGCATGCTCTTCAGAGACTTAGAATACACAAGGATGATGTCATGAAAACCACCACGAAGCAATCAAGAAAATTATGAAATACCGGTTCATCAAATCCATGAATACCGCCGGCGCATTAGTCAACCGAATGGCATCACCATAAATTCATAATGCCCATACCTCGTGCGAAAAGGTTTTGAACATCTTCGGCTCTAACCTTCAAGCGATGGTACCCAAATCTCAAGTCAAGTTTTGAATAAACCACCGATCCTTGCAATTGATCAAACAAATCATCTATATGTGGCAATGGATACTTGTTCTTGATCGTTGCCTTGTTCAACTCTCGATAATCGATACACAATCTCAAGCTCCCATCCTTCTTCCTTACAAATAATACCGCAGCGACCCTAAGGCGATACGCAGGCTTAATGAAGCCAATGTCAAGGAGTTCTTATGTAACGAACTTTCAACTCCTTTAATTCCATAGGTGCCATTCTATACGGCGCCTTCGAAATCGGTGTAGTCCCCGGCAATAACTCAATACAAAATTCAATCTCTCGATCTGGAGGCATCCCAAAATCTTTCGAGAAAACATCCGGAAACTCACACACAACTGGCACATCTTCAAGATTAGAAGAAGAAACCCGCTTGTCCACTACACAAGCAAGATACCCTGTGCACCCACGCGACAACATTTTCCTAGCCTTAAGCGCAGAAATGACGCGTAAACCACTCGGTGCATTATCTCCCAAAAACACAAACTTAGGAACGCCAGGCAAAGTAAAAGTGACTCTTTTACTAAGGCAATCCACCAATGCATGATATGTGCTCAACCAATCCATACCAAGAATAACATCAAAGTCACGAAGTGGTAACACCACCAAATCCGCATGCAACACATGTTTATCCACAAGTACATCGCATGCTCTATAAATATCAGAAGCTAACAAACACTCCCCAAGAGGGGTAGATACTTCAAGCACATATGGTAACGACTGAGGCATAACACATAGTTTATCAACGAAATGTGATGCAACATAAGAATGCGATGATCCAGGGTCTATAAGTACACGAGCCTCATTACCAAAAATAGAAACGGTACCTCCAATCACTGCTGTAGACTCAGGTACACCTCTCTGATCTAGAGCAAATACACGACCCTGCACTTTAGCTTTCCCATCGCTATCTCTCTTTGTTCCAGCTGTAGTCTGACTAGAACCTCCTGACTGATTGCTCTTCAACTTGGGACAATCTTTCTTCATATGCCCGGTAACTCCACAGTAGTAACACTCCATTGGTGCTCCATTCTTATTCCAGCACCTATCTTCTGTATGCCCAATCTTGGAACAATAAGAACAAACTAAAGCCACACTACGATCTCTCTGAGTAGACGTAGTACTAGCTCCCTTGCCACTTGACTGACTCTTCGCATGACCATCATAATGAGATTTTCCACCTCCTTTCTTGCGATCATTGCCTCCACTAAAATTCCCACGATTACCTGGTCCATGAATCCGCCCAGAAGACTGCTTAGGCTGCTGAGAAGAACCCGAAATAGGCATAGTACGATGCTCCTCTATATCTCTCTCAATAGTGTAGGCTCTATCAACGGCCTTCCTGTACTCCACAAACTGATGAGAAAGAAGCTGTTTCCTGAACTCCGTCCTCAAACCCTTTACAAATTTTTGTGTCCTCCTGGCCTCATCTGGAATCAAATGTGTGCAGTAACGAGCCAACTCCGTGAATCTGGCTGAATACTGGGAAACTGTCATACTCCCCTGCACCAAATCCAGAAATTCTTTCTCTCTTTTCTCCCTAACCACTTCCGGTACATAGGAAGCTCTGAACTCACGAACGAAATTAGGCCATATCTGTGGGACTCTATGCAGTTCCCAACTTTCCCTCAATACCTGCCACCAATGCTCGGCAGCACCCTCAAGTTTGAACACCGCTAATACAACTTTCTGTTCATCATCGCAACCCAATGGTGCAAATATTTTCTCCAAATGTTCAATCCAAAGCTCGGCTTTTGCAGCGTCCGGCTCTCCATTAAATTGCCTCGGCTTTAACTTCACAAACCTTTCAAGCATAGAATTATCATTATGCCTAGCCTCCTGCCTCGGCCTCTCTACCTGTGGCTCAGGCTGTGGTTCTGGCCGTGGTCCTCCTTGTGGTTCCACTCTACCAAAACCTCTCTGATTCATTTGGTTCATCATATCAAGCATTCCACGATACATATTTGCCATCGCCTCATACTGCTCTTCTGGTGTTCGCAGTGGAGGAATATTCTGTTGACGGTTATCATTAGCATTTCTGCCACCGCCAATACCTCTACCAGCACCTCTACCGGTGCCACCTCCGGAACTAGCTCCTGCTCTAGTATCCACCATTAACACCTACAATAACACTCGGCGTTAATAAAATAAATCTATCACACAAACCAACCCCCAAAGCCAAGGAACCTATCCCGGCTGAAAGCTAAATTTATAATCATAGCTCTGATACCAACTGTGGCGACCCGACCCGGATCCCAAGACGAAATCCCAAGGTCGTGCCGCCGGAAAGCAAATAACAACAAACCAAATAATGGGTAGCCATAATGGCGATGCACCGACAACTCAAAAACATACGCGGAAGCGAAATAAAATAAAGCAGTGGCGCCCGAGCTAACAAGCTCAAACTAAAAACAACCAAAGAGATAATAAATCTCTCGGTCCAAAAATTCGACTCGCGTGCCGCAACATTGGGCACGTAGGACAAACTCCCTGTTATGCAATTCAAATATTAAGCATAGTAAACCAAGTCATCGGCGAAACTACGGCCGGAACCCAACATTAAACTAAGTCTAAGACTCTAGTCTAACAACTCAACGGCTAAAAAAACATGCCGGAGAACAAATATCAATTAAACTAGCAATTTATCATGCTAAACATAAACACCAACTAACCACGCACGACTAAAACCAGTCGGCTACCAACAAAATAAATACTAGCAGTTATAAGTACTAGCAACCAGAAAATATATGGAAGTTTAACTACCAATATACATCACGCACGACTTTTACTTGTCGGCTACCAAAAGAATAGACTAACACATAATTACATCATTACAAACACGTAAAGGCTTGCTACCCAATAATGAAGTTTACATAACTTCATCTTCCCAACGACCTCACCAAAAACAAAAGAAGTCATCTAAGTAGCAACCTTGATCAAAAGACTTCCTTGCCAAAGTAACCTTCCTGTTTACTTGGATCCGCTAGCTCGGCTCGGATCTAGGGAAAACAACCAACAAATAAAAGTAAGTCACAATGACTTAGTAAGTTACTAACCATAACTTCCTACCATGGCATAATGCTCAATTATAAAATATATCATGCTATTGTCATGAAATAACCTCGTAATAATCATGTATGGCATCCATGCTCAACATTTAATAAATGTGTTATCATCATAGTATAACATCTTACCAAAAATCCATGTTAAAGCATCTAAGTCTTAACAATGATAATTTATACCTTTGGCATAAAACAACATCCCAATAAAAGTCATGCGATAGCATTTATGCTTACAACAATAAACAATATGTTATCTATTAAGTATAACATGTAAGAAACCAAACCATCAACACATCATATCCAATTCACTAAGCACGTATTCACTTAAGTACTAGTGAAGCAATTCATATATATAAGGGATATGATACCATTACCAAAATTTCCTCCGCGCGTGTCGCTCCTGCAAAAACACGTGCAAACCCTTATGTGCCCTCGATATCCCTCTCGTAGATATCGACGTCCCGAGACAGCGATCTCCGCCGAGTTCCATAGTTATCAAAGTCATGTGTATTACTACAACTAAGATAAACTACTTCCCCACCGTGGCCATCGATGGAGGGTGTGTGCAACCGACACGGCGATACATCGAAATCACGAATCCCATAATTCGTGAAAACAATGTATCGACCCACCAAAGACTCAACAGACCGACGCCAGCTGGACTCAAACACCCAAGCACAAGTAATATATACTCATATGCTTAAACAAGTAGGTAAACACTCTACCATCAAACTAGTCATGCAATTAATCCACAACTAGCATAAACATCATAACCGAGAATCATATAAGCTCTCATAATCAAGTGTGCTTCACACACTCCAAAACTTCTTGGAGGCTCGACCTCCATGAATTCTACCCAAAATTCCATAGGACTTAAAATCATAGTTCCTAGGATTCAAACTAACCCAAAGGTTAACTCCGTTGAGTTAATTCTAAGTTCTCCGAAAATTCAAGGAATAGAAGCTTAGGCTTCAACATCCCCCTAAGTTCATATCTATCGTCAAAACCATAACCCGACGATCAATAAACTCACATAAACCCCACAAAATAATTAACAAGGTAACTTAGAACAAATTAAACATCTTGGTTATAAATTTATTCAAGTCACCATACCAACCAATAATTTCCAATTCATGATTAATTCACACAATGTAGTTTAATATGCTCTACTAAACATATAAAACAATTTAAACATGCTCACATCATTAATTTTTGTAAGCTAATCAAAATTAGGCAAGACACCCTCCAAGCATCTCATACAAACCAACATTAATCCACCTTATCAATTAACATAAACAAGTTCATTAGGCTAATTAGAGCATGAATCTTACAAATATCATAGTCTCATATGGGCCAATCGAGTTCTAGCATTCAATTGAAAACCTAGGGTTCATACAAATTCTATAACCCTAACAATGGCTTCCATTGACCTCAAATACCACGAATGGCTGTTTCCTAGGGTCAATGGAGCTCAAAAATCAAGGGAAGAGAGGTAGAAACTTACAATTTCTCACTCTACAACCGCCCAAATTCGAACTCCACGAAGAACCCGTTTCTTCCCACTCCGCTCTCTTCAATCTTGCGGTTTAGATGGAGAAGAAGACACCCAGCTATGGCTTCCAAGCTTAGCCTCTTGAAGCCCTAGAATCGCCTCCTCAAAAGCCCTCTCTCACGAGTTTCCTTGGCTGCCGCAGAAGGTAGAAGAAGAAGTCGTGAACCGACTGTTGAATGAATGAAGAATGCGGTACATTTACTTTTATATGAGGGATTAATTCCCACTAATCAATCACTAATTACCCCCTAATTCTCTTAATAGGTGATTAGGATTAGTCTTAGGCTAATAAAGGGAGGTTAGAATAGGTTTAAGTTGGGTTTAATTGGCCAAAGGTTCGGACAGCGCACAGACCAAACCAAAATCCCGTAAGTCTGAATTAGGGACCTTGCGGTCGCATCCTAGTTGCTTGATGCGAGCGCATCAAGCTGTTTTCCAGCACTCCAACTTTACGCTTTCCTTGCTCGGTCCGGACTCTCCCGCATGAAATCCCGAGTCCTTCCAAGCCAAAAATGGTCTATAAATCAACCTTAATAACCTCCAAACATTAACCAAGGTAATCAAGCCTCAAACCCCATCAAAACAATGCCAAGAAACCAGGCAGAACTCTCCCGAACGACGACCGGAAAAGTTAAACTGAAAAGGGTTAACGCAAAAATCAAACTAGCAACCCAACCAACAATGCAACAAGCATCTAACCAATAACCAAGGCATGTTAGTGATATTATAAATGCCTTCTAACAATTTCCCATGTGTTAATCACATAAAACGTAAACCCGAGATTCAACACATCTCACGAAAGAAAAATGCATACATGCATCTCCAACAACGTCAATGACCATGCTATTGACTCTAAACATACCCGGGAGCTAAATGAACATATTCATCATGATTATAAACATATGAATTTATGCATATCACAAGCAAGCAGTATTTCAGGGTTTTACAGTTTCTGACTGCGGTATCTGGTAAGGATTTTGGGCAAGGTAAGGATTTTGGGCTGGATATGGATTTTGGCAGTATAGGGATTTTGGGCTGGTGGAATTTGGGCAAGTGGGTTATTGGCGGTTTCGGTTTGGTGACCAAGATCATTAGGAGGTAAATAAGTGGTAACTTGACACGGCGGGTTATAGCTTTTTGGGTCCATATGTGGGCTATTTTGGAATGGGTTGGTTATGGGAAAAGGAAGGTCAATTGAGTTCTGAGGGATATTGGTGTTTGGGAAAGGATATGAAGGATAGGATGAGTAAGGGTTGATATTTGGGTAGCAGGGACTTGGTGGAGGATTTGGATTTGGTGTAATGGCAGTATTTGGTGGGTTGGTAGCTTATGAAACTCTCTCGAGAGCGTTGATAGAATTTATTCCTCTAGTCCCGAAGCTTCACCAAATCTCCCCCAAACACTAAAACTCTCCGGCCAAAGTGAAACCTAATTACCCTGCTAGGATTCCGCCCTATTCCACCGCTCCAAAAATCCCAAAAAGAGTAGTTGCCCTGTCCGAACAAAGACGACAAATCAACCAAACGCAAGCAGTTGCTCTGTCCGATTTCCGCCGTCAATAAGCAAACAATAGCAAAAAAACAAGCAGTTGCTCCACCCGGATCCCGAGGCCGAAAAGAAACTTTTGGAAGCAGTTACTCTGCCCGAATCTGCGCAACAGCAAAGTAGCAAAAAAAAAAAAAAGACTTCCTCTACCTAAAGGACAGAGCAAGGATACCCTAGAATCTACTAGAAGGAGCTTGGTACGGGATAAAACCCCCACTCTTCAAGAGGTAGGCTATTTGAAGTTCTTATATATAAAAGTGTTATTTAGATTAGCCAAATGTCAAGAAAATAAGCCGTTATCCTGCCCGAATTTCTATAGGAAAATAGCACTAAAAAGAGCCGTTATTATGGCCAAAATTTTGTAAATGTATTTGTAACTCCAGAAAGGAGGTTGTTATATATATATATATATATATATATATATATATATATATATATATATATATATATATATATATATATATATATATATATATAAATGTTTTATTTCATCTGTTAAATAAATATAAAGAAACATATTTTAGCCAAAAACTATTTTGAGACTGAAAGGGCGAGTTGGGTGCCTAACCCCTTCCCACCTCGTAACTTAGCCTCCAAACCCATTGCAAATCTGGTTACATTTGGTTTTTCTTTGTTTTTCCTTAAAATAAATATGGTGACTATGTTTTTCACATTTTGAGTCCACAATTGAGGCCAGGCGTATTCCACACGCCTTAAAAGTTTTGAAACTACCCGCTCTCGCCGGCGTGGGAAAGGTTGTAAAAATATGGGGCACTTACAGCGGCACATTAGTACCTAATGCCTAGGGGACTAGTCGGGGTGGTATCGAGGCCTAGGCAGGGCCTAAAATTAAGACATAGTTACAATTTTTTTTAATAATTTACATCAAAAGTTCAAAAACACTGACTACAAATTGAAGTTTTTATTTATGTTTGTCATTTTATCAAACACTTGTCTATATTTGTAAAATGAACAAAAATATACAAACCTACCACTAATCCCAATTCCCAACAACCCCTAAGCAATAAACCAACCATGTTTAGAACTAAAAACAAAAAAAAAATTACTCCACCTACCTACTGCCCCTACAACCCACAGTCTAACCTATCCTCTCCAGCCCCTCCTCATTCTAAATTCCGAGTCCCGAGACAGCCCCTTTCTTCATCTTTTTTTCCTTTTTTTTTCTTGTTTCTATATGGCAGACCGGAAACCCCTTTTTCTTCCTTTCCTTTTTTTTCTTCTCTCTCTCTCCAGCATACCGACTCTCCTCTTTTTTTCATCTTCCAATCTCTTTCCTCCAAGATCTAACCCTTTAATTACCCCCTCTCTCAGCTAATCGAATATCCACAAAATCGAACCTCTTTTCTTTATACCTCATTCTCTTCCTCACCATTACCACTCTGCATTCCTTTGCTAGTTCGCCTCCCTTCCTTCTCCGGTCACCGTACATCACAAAATCAAAGGTACAAAAATAAATTAAGGTCGGCGGGGTTTGGCGTAGGCGCCAACTTGGCCGATTAGGCGGCGACTAAGAAACTCGCGGCGGTGGAGAGGCACCTAGCGCCTTGGTCGAGCTAGGCAGGGAGGTTTAGAACACTAGCGATAGGTGGTGCTCAAAGACCAAGAAGAAGACTCGACAAACTAATATAGGAGAAGCATGAATTTTCCAGACTCAAATATAGATAAATACTTTTGGAAAGCTCAATTTGAGGACTTGGTTGGATTTTTGAAATAACGAAGACCAAATGGATTAGTAAGCATTCTTTGCAAGGATGGGCTGTAGACATCAATATGGGTAAGAGAGACACCCCTAGGTGGTTTGAAAGCCCCAGTCCTGAATTGTTGCGTATGATCCTTGAGTTGCCTTGCTTTTCTGGATTTCCCGGCTTTCCAGATATTTTTGCTTACTTGGCTTTCCCAACTTTCCTTTCTTCCCTTGCTCCCTTTCGGTCTTTTTTTAATTTCTTCTTTCTTTATATTTCTTTATTCTTTTTTTTTGAAGTGGTAGATCTTGACATCATAAAATATGATTTACTGACATTTGTTTTTTTGAAATCGAGAGTGAACGATGCACTAATCAACTAGTGATGCATTTATGAAATGTTAAGAGGGAAGATGAATTTGGAAATGACAATTGAGTATAACGGTAAGGAGATTTCGTCCTGTCTTTACATGTTTTGAAAAACAAAAAGAAAATGCACAGAAAAACATCTTTTGTTTGAAGAGTAAATCAAAGCATTTGACCGGATTCGAAGGCTGCCTACGTTCCCCATTTCGAGGCTCAAGTCATCGTAGTTCAATTCTGTCAACTGGATTTTCTTCTTTTTTGAAGCAACCTCTTTTTTTTTTTTTAGTTTGAAAGAATAGAGGTTTTTTTTAGACAACGAAATCTTCTTTATTTTTCATTTTTTGAAAAAATTGATTTTTTGTTGTTGAAAAGAAACTATTTTTTTAATACTTATTTATTTACTTATATATTTTTTATTGAAAGAAAAAGATAACTAAGTATTACACACACAAAAATTAAAAAACGTTTTTTTTTTTGCGATCCCTAAAATGGGTTGTGACGCTTACGTACCTTCGGATAGTCTTCTAAGAAAAGTAAAGGATAAATAATCAACTGTTTTTTTTATTGCAAAATTGTAGCAATACCAAAGGAAAGAAAACTTTTTTTTTTGTTTTTGAAGATTTTTTTTTGAAAGGTGAGATAACAAGGAAAATGTACGTAACAATGGCAAAAACGAGCGACCCAACGGAAAAAATGAGCACAACATCATATAAAATTGTTCAAAATGAGAAACAGGTCGTGCTAGAAAAGTGGGTGCGGGCAAGGACAAATTTGGGCGATGCGCCCCTTTTGATGATTCATTTGCTACTTCTTCCTTTTTGCACTTTAACCTTTAACCTTTATTCCCTTTGTCATTTAGACCCCACTGAATTTCCTTTTAACGTTTTGGTCCGTATAATGTAATAAAATTGGTTTTTTTTGACAAACCTCCTTTATTTATTTATTATTTATTTTTTTAGGAAGCAGGGCGGCACCTGCAGAATTCTATTTAAAAGAGAAAGGGAATACAAACATGAGGGGGACAACCAGCCTTACCCTTTGAACGGGGGGAACAGAGGAGCCTTACCTCGATAAGGAAATATAACAAAACAAAATAAATCATTTGCACTTTCTGAAATTATGAAACCCTAAACGATCATGAATGAAAGCTTGTCGAGCTTCATGAGGAAGATCAACCGTGTTACAAAAACTCTGAAAACCTTGATGAACATGGGCAGCAGCAGCAAGCCTATCAGCAACACAATTCTGCTCTCGGAACACATGATGGATAGAATACGAACCAAGAAGAAGGCCACAATCACGAAGCTCATACTCAAACTTCCATCGAATTTTATGCAGATGAGTTAACACTTTAACTGCAACAAGAGAATCAGATTCAACAATGACATTTGTAATATTAAGGTTACGACAAATACGAAGCCCATCTCGCAGAGCCTTGATCTCTGCCCCCGTATTTGTGTCATTACCATAAAAGGCCGAAAAGGCCACAAACAATGCCCCCTGAGAATCACGTAAAATACCCCCACCAGTATGCTGACCCTGAACTGCAGAGCCATCTGTGTTAAGCTTGAAGCAACCAACTTGGGGAGGAAGCCAACAAACCCAACAACCTTTCTGCTAAACCGGATCAATAATAGGGAGGCTGAGACAATCCAAACTCACTTTGGCTGAGTTAGAAGGCTGAGATTTAGGCCGAACGATCATAAACATATCCAGGAGAATGCCTTTGATATGAGAGATGATTTGATCGGACTGCATAGGATAATCATCAAAAACTGCTTTACACCTAGCTTTCTAAATTTCCCAACAAGAAAAGAGGAGAATACCCAAGTTACAAGCTCCAGCCTGATTGCGGCATGAAATACCTGAGGACCAAGTCTTGATTAAATGAAGGAAAGAACCATAATTGTTGCCCTTATTAAAGTGGTTCGCAAAGAAACCCCATACAGCCTTGGCAATGTCCGAATGGAGAAACAAATGAACCAAAGATTCACAACTTGGCTGGGAACAGCAACGACATTTTGACACAATGGGAATATGCTTAATGTGGAGTTGCAGATCAACTGGAACCGCACCATTAAACAGCCGCCACATAAAGCAGCTAACCTTGGTTGGAATCCAAGGCTGTCAGAATTTGGACGCCCAAGTGATAATAGGAGAAGATGCTCGACAGTACTCCAGAAAATTCAAAGAGATGAAGGCTCCCGAGTTAGATAGAGAAAATATCAATTTATCCGGATATCGCTGATCACATACAATATTTCTAACTACCGAATGAAGCTGTGATGGGACCAGATGAATTAATTGATCAAGTTCTTGAATACCCTTCTGAACTGAGAGGGAGGCATCAATAGGACGCGGACCTTCCAGGATTTCCCCACACCAATTGTCTAGCCAAAAGGAAACCTGACCTTCACCAATTATCCAACGACCGAGATCAGACACTATCGAAAGTTGAGACATGATAACCTTCCATTGAGGGGCTGCCGAGATAGGACTTGAGAAGCCTTTCTCCCCTTCATACTTCGAGTAAACAAACCGAGCCCAAAGTGAAGTTCCTTGTATGGCACTCCAAGCCATCTTAGCGTGAAGGGACTGCATGACTTGACTGACCGAGCGTAGGCCAAGACCACCTTCACAAACAGGCCGACAAATGGAAGACCAAACAACCCAATGTGACCGAGGATTCCCAGCTGAGCTCCATAAGAAATTAGCCATATGAGATTCAATACGATGAATCACCGAAGCAGGAATACGCACCGCAGCCAAAGTGTGAACAGGAATACTACTCAAAAAAGGTTTAAAGGAGGTTTGTTTTTTGACAAACCTCCTTTAAACCTTTTTTCTTTTACTCTTTTTTATCTCTTATATATATATATATATATATATATTTGAATATTTATTTTCTTTTTTCAAATAAAACTTTATCCTCTTTTTTCTTTGAAACATATTATTTTTGAAACCTCTATTTTATTATTCTTATATATTTTTAATGAAAAACAAAAAAAAAATTGAAAAATGATTTTTTTGAATTTTTTTTTTGAAAAACGAAATTACTATTATTATTTTACTTTAATATATATCTTTTTTAAAACGATTTTTTTTTAGAAAATGAACTTCGTTTAAAAAAACAATTTGTTTATTTATTTTTCTTTTTTTATTTTACAAGAATGAAAATTATATACATAAAAGAAGTCAAAGAAATATAGTAGAGAAAAAATAAGCATTTTGATAACCCTAAAAAAACATGAGTCTAGCCCTCTTTTGTTTTAAAGAAAACAATAAAGTCCCCAGCAGAGCCGCCACTGTGAGTACCACATTCCAAACTGGTCCGAGCTATAAAAAAGCTGGGTGGTTTCAAAACATCGAAGCATCTGGAATACGCCCAGTCTCAATTCGTGGACTCAAAAAATGTGTTGCAGAGTCTCTATCTCTATTTGAAGGATTAACAGAGAAAAATAAAAAATATGAGATTGTATGGGTTCGGGGGCTATGTTACGAGTTAGGAAGGGATTAGACACCCAACTCGCCCTTTTCGGCCTCACAATGAGTTTGTCAATATGCTTGTTTTATCTTATACACTTTGGTTTAGAAAAATACATTTATATACGACATAAATAAATAAAGTGAAATTACTCTACCGTCCCGGTTTTTTTTCAAACCAAAAAAGGACATTTTGATGTCAAAAAGTCTACGATGCCCTTAGTAAAAATGAGGCGCACTACAGAAATGAATCGCGGTGCAATGACTATTGATCCGACCGCGATTCATCAATTTTATTTGCATTAATTTTATACTGCGATTTAATAGTTTAATTGTCTAGTCTAATTACACCGCGATTCATCAATTTTATTAAATTATTTTTTTTCACCTCGGTTCAATGTTTAATAGTCTAATTGTCTAGTCCTATTGCACCACGATTCATTAATTTTGTTGCATTAATTTTTGCATCGTGGTTCAAAAGTTTGAGACTATGACATTTTTGGAACAATATTTCGAAAAAGTAGTCTTTTGTGGTTGAAAAAAAGAACGAAGTACTGGAGGGGTTAGAAACTTTGGAAAAGAGACCGGCCAGAATTTTACCCTAAATTTTTCATTGCCCTTTACTTTTAGCTTTTGTAGAAACTCACCCATTAAAGGTATTCTTTCTTTTTTGGATGCTTAGTTCAGTTATTTGTAAGTAGTACTTGCTTTGTCCCAAAGTAATTGTCGTTCTTTTCTTTTTCGTCAGTTCCAAAAAAATTGTCTCGTTTGAAAGTTTAATTTTAAGAAAAATATTTTTACTAATTTACCCCTACATTTTCTCCCTACTTTAATTATGGGCCACTTATACATAAACTTTAAAGGAAACCAAACACTTCATTAATATTAATAAGGCAAAATTCCCCAAATGGTCCCTGAACTTTTTGTCGTTTTTGCGATTGGTCCTTTATCGACCTAAATGATCCCTGTAGTACATATTTGAAGGAATCGGTCACTCCGTCCAATTTCCTCCATTTGTAACCGTTAAGTTTGAACACGTGCCTCGTACGTGAATTTTCAAAAAAGTAAAAACGTAATTTACCAGGAGAAAGTTTGGGGACTAACTCTCTAGACCCCCATTGCCCCACACCCGCCATCATTCTGCACCTCTCCATTACCTCCAAATGCCCTAACCTCCTCTCAGTATCATCCTCCTCTTTCCACCCCCACCAAATCCACCAAAACCCAGAACACACCACCAAAGAGGTAAGAAGCCGAAGATTCTCCCCTTTTTGTTCGACTAGTGAAATGGATCTAATTATGGTAGGACTCCATGGCCAAAAATTCCTGCAAAGAAGCAACAAGACACACGACTCCTTTTTTCCACAGTTTCTACAAGCTCCACTACTACCTCCATTAATAATTTTGCTATAGCTACTACACTCATCACTACTTCTATCTTGGTCTTGCTCTACTTTTCTCTTCCACTCTACGGAAATGAAGGCTCTTATGTGACAAACAAAAAATATAGACTCATCCAAGCAAGCTCATCGGTACCTAGCTCATCGAAGTCCCAATTAGGCAACTCTCTGGGTTCATTACTCTAAAATCCTATAATTTGAAAATAATCAAAATCTCCAAACCCGTCTAAAGGTTGTGTATAATCATCCAAAAACAACAACTCAGTTTCATTCCCAAATCCAAACCTTGCCCGATCTCAGCCAAGCTCATCATATCTTCATCCAAAGATCCCAACTCAAGCGTTGGATTATCTTTATTCTCATCACCATTATCTATGACAGTCTCGACTCTCAATGACCTTGCTATTGCTGAGAGATTCCGAAAAGGAAGACTCCAATTCGAGTACAAAAGATGGAGACTCCAATGAGAGATGCTCTACTTTTCTCTCTCCTCCTTCCTTAAAATTACTTCCACAGCACGACTCAGCATCGTCGATTAACGTCGTAGCTTCCTCTACACATCTGACGACAGTACGATAGCGGTGCTCGTCTTCAAGCGCCCAATTCAATTTACATATCTTTTCCATTTCCTCTTTCTTAATAAGCTCTAAGCCTCTTCATTATCTCAATTCAAGTTACATTGTTTGTCTCCTCTCTCTTAGGGAATGAAAAAAAGGTGTGAGAGGAAGGAGATGAAAATTTTAACTTTTACAAAATAGTCCCTATACTAATTTAAAGGAATTGACTATTTTATCCTTGGGCAAAAACACGTGAGAGGCATGTGTACGTATTTAACGGCACAAATTTGACAAAATTGGACGGAAGAACTAATTGCGTTTAATGGCATACTTCAAGGATCTAATTTTTTTGAATTTCAGTAGATTGACCAATCATAAAAATGAAAAAAAGTTCAGGGACCATTTGGGGAATTCACCCTATTAATAATCAAGTCAATCACTTTTTTTTCTTAATCCATGTGTCGGGTCAAACATGACAATAATTTTTTGATGCAGAGAGTATTTTGTTTCCTTAAGTAGGCTTATCTTATTCATGTTGTAGTAATGAAAGCCATTTGAGATTTTATGACCAAAAATATTCTAACTCGTGTTATTCAAGGCAATTAAACTATCCACTAACTTATCAGTATATAAATACTTTAACACCAACCTTAACAAATGAAGATATAATTAATTAGAGATTTAGTGTTTCTTCTACTGGTTAGAACACTCATTCCCCTTGTTTTTGTTCCCAGAGTCGAGTCTCATTGGGGGGTCTTTGGGGGGTTTTGTTAGATTTAGGGAATAAAAAAAGAAGATATATTGAACTTGAAGACGATAAATTTTTTGTCATCCTCTTTGGTTGCACTGCCCCAGTTTCTTTTTGTGTAATTAAATTTTTATATTGGGCAAATTTCAAGTTGGTACAATTTTAGAAACATGTTTTTATCTAGGTCCATCAATTTTTTGGACATTTTATATAACAACAAATTGGTTGCCAAATGACAAAAATGTCATTAATTAAAAAAAATCCTATAATGTTGATACCTAAAGTTTTTTCAAGACAAAAAAATCCAATAATGTTGCTGCCAAATCCAGGCATCAGGTTGCTGATGCCAAACCCATACATCAGGTTGCTGCCAAACCCAGGCATCAGGTTGCAACTGCCAAAGCTAAGCATCAGGTTGTTGATGCCAAACACAAGCATCAGGTTGTCCACCGTGAATTTTCAAGCTCATAAAAACCTTCAGCATTGGCCATTTGACATCATTTGACTCGAGAATTAGCAATTTATCGAGAAACACAATTGCCTCTATGAGTTTTAGACCTTTTAGTTTGACTTCCATCAAGCTTCGAAGAGCTTCGATGTCGTTTGGGTTGGAAGCGACGAGTTCCTTGAGATTCAACTATGTTTCTTGATCGACGACAGATTCTGACTTAGTTTTGACAGCGGTGTCGGATTCTGATTCAACCGTCGCGGGTCGTGGTGGGGCGGCGACAGTGGCAGCGAAGACGGATTTGAGGTTGAATTGGGAGAGAAAGAGGGTAGTTGTGGCGACGGCGGCGATGAGGGTGGTTTTGAGAGGGGAGATTGGGAGTCAGTGTCCTCATTTCAAGAAAATACCCTCATTTTCTGATGGAGGGAGCGATACTTATGCTATATAATCAGCCAAGTAACAGTTGTTATCTAATGTTTTGATTACTGATTGGGCATGGCAGGAAAATTGGCGATTATCTCAAACAATTGTCCGCCACTAAGGAAATCTGAGATTGAATATTATGTAATGCTTGCCAAAATTAGTACCCATCATTATAATGGAAGTAAGTGGTTATATGTGAATTAAAATTTCTGATTTGTATTCTTATTAGCCTTTTATTTCTTCTTTGTTGTTTGAGTTTTGAATTTAGAGTGTTCATTTCGTTGATTTTGAGATGAAGGGATGGCGGTGATTGAGGGTGAGGGGAAGGTGGTGGGGGTAGTTGAGACGGGGTTACAGACTTACAAACTTAGACATAAAGGGTACTGACGTACTTTCGCCCCAAAATTGTACCTAAAAGACATGTCCAAAAAATAGTTGGATTTATTTGAAAACATGCTTTAAAAAATGTACCGACTTGTAATTTGTTCTTTTATATTTGATAATCATATTTTATCATTTTAGGGCCTAAAATTAATTTAAGACAGCCCCCCCCCCAAGTGTCAGGACCAGCCCAATCTACCCAATCTACTATTAATATTGTAAAAGGGAAAAGAAGGAAACAAAAAATCATTTTATCATTAATATATGGGCAAACTACACAATTGGTCCCTGTAGTTTCTGATTTTTTTTGCTTTTCGTCCTTGTACAAAAATCCGTTTGATAGTGGCCCTCGTACCAACAAATTTTGATAGAGTTGGTCATTCCATTTAGTTCCGTTATTTTTTCCTGTTAAATCAATACACATGCATTTTGGGTAGGGTAAAATAGTTATTTCTTATTTTGAAAAAGCATAGGGATCAATTGTGTAACGATAATAATTTTTGCTATTATTATTTTTGTATGGATTGTTGGTGAATTCTTAATAACAACAATGTCGAATAACTAGGATATATTATAGAATCGTGCACAGTGCACTTTCCTGCAAGAATTATTCGACCCTATCGAATGCCCTGGGTTACACGAATATTCTTGTGGGATAAGACTATAATTGCTCTCCTATTTTTGACATTCGAAAAACTGGAGACTACTGTTGAAGTATTTTGTATCTTTTGTAACGCAAAAAATGAAGACGATGGAACTGATATATAGTATTATATGTGTCCCTTGTAGATAATCAATTTTTTGTTCTAATGGTTGCAACCCTTGGAACAGTCACCAAGCAACTGCCAGGAAAATCTGTTGCAACCGATTTTTAAACATTGAAACAGGTCACACCTTAAAGTCGAAAGGAAACAGAACGCTTTGATTATTAACATTCATAAGCTCGTAAAACTTATGTCAATGTGCACTCCGCACCCCCAGATTCACAATGTAGTATTCCTGAGCTCACCCATCTTCGAAACATAAACCCCGATTATATCAAATGACCAATGATTTTACTTAAATCATCAACATGGATTGTTTAAATAATAATAAATTATTAAAATATATGTTCAATATTAAAAAGTTATTAGGGTTCAAGTTAGTCTATAATTAATTTTTTTAGCGAATTATTTTTTATACATTTCCACCTCTACCTTTATAAGAAAACCTTTTTTTTTTCTTATTTCTGGAAAAAAAAAACAAATTTTTTTTTAATGATGATGAGTACTAAAGTATAACTTTGATAATTTTAAATTTACCAACTATAATACTATAACTTAATATTTCTATTTTAATATTGTTCAAAAACTAATTGTATTTTAATTGAAATAAATATTTGACAGTTAGGATACACCAGTTGGGGCTCAGGTAGTAGGATGATGGCGAGATGGATTCCCAATGGTGAGATCTAAGTCAACTTCGTTGGCGCCGTCGATGGTGAGGTCGAGCTTCGGGTGGTCGTCTAGGATGGAGAGATGGATTCCCAATGAAACAGCCTGTTGTTGGGTACGCCACATACAATCAAAGGAGTAAATTTCCCCTTACCTACTATCATAATCGTCATGGATCGAGAAAGCTTGAAAGGGAATTCCGAGATCCCAAGTGGGGATGCTGACTATGTCTTTCAATTGGCCCAGGTTTTAGGAGCTCACCAAGCTTGTCTAACACGAAGGCGGCGGTGGAACCGGTACCGAGACCAAGGACCATGCCACTACTAACGTATTTGACAGCTTTGTCCGCGGCGAGTTTCTTGAGGTCTTCTTCAGTTAAACGAGGGGAAGGGGATGAGAAAGCCTTGATGGTGCAAAAATTGGAAAAGGTTGTGCGGAGGTTGAGGGATAGGGATGTTAGGATGAGGCGGGTGGTGGTGGTGGCAGCGTTGTGGGGGTGGTGGAGGGAAAAAGAATGAGGAGAGAGGAAGGATAGGGTGGCCATGGATAAGAGAGAGAGAGAGAGAGAAATATGAAGGGGGAGGGGTTGACTAATTTGTTGAAAAACTTCTTTTGTTTTAAAATTGTTCCCTATACTTTTAAGACAACGACTATTTTACCCTTTCTCAAACGCACGTACGTGTCATGTGAGCGTACTTAACAACCAAAAGTTGACAGAAGGACCAACGGTGTAAAAGTTTTCAGTTCATGGACCATTTGTGAGGTGCAAGAACAAATTGCAAAAAAAACAAAAACTACATGGACCAATTGTGTAGTTTGCCCTTAATATATTTGTTCGTTGTAACACCCCGTATTCTTGCATGTGCATTGTGTGCTTGCCTTCATGTTTTCTTGTTGATTGTGAGCATGTTTACTTAGTTTATAAATGTTTTAGAATCATTCATAAGTCATTCATGAAGTTCTTAACATGTTTAGAATCATGTATGCTTGCTTGTTGAATCGCCGGTTCGATTGCTTTGTTTTGGCCTTAGCGATTTTTCCCTCATTGCTCGTATTGCTTGTATTTCGTCGTGCGAAGTGTTCGTTGAGTTCTTGGCCTTGTATTCAGGTTATAACCATGTTTAGACAAGCCTTTTCCATGTCCAAGTTATCCTAGTTTGATTGGTGTTTGATTGGTGTTTGATTCGTTAACCATTCGTCGCATGATTCGAGCCTTGTTCTACCTTGTTCCAGATGTTGTTCGGGTGTGTTTCCGACTTGTTTTGAGTTGGGTTAGACCTTAGAATGGTTGCCCATAAGTTTGGGACCATTTAGGACATGTTTAGACCAAGTTCAAGGGTTAAACGAGGCGGCCGCATCGAATTTTGAGCACTAGCCTGCCTCAAGTGCTGAGAGCATTTCAAAATCAGCCCAGGCCCCAGCATTCCAGGTGCCCACCTGGGTTCTAGTGAGGCGCCCGCCTCAACTACTGGGAGCTCCTACGGGATTTTCCCCTGTTTTGCTGCTGGACGACTTTTGGTACCCAAACCCCTATCCAAACCATTTCTAAACCTCACTTAAACCTCCCTAACCCTCCTCACTTATGTCCTAACATTAGTAACAAGTTTTAAGGGTTGATTAAGAGACCATTAGTGATTAATTAAGCCACCAAAATCAGATATTAAGAGACCACAACATCATGACACTTGTCCCACTCAATTTCTAGACCAATTTAAGCCACAATCAGATGTTTTGACCTTCATTCTTCTCCCTCACTCTCCAAGAACGAATTTCATCTTCTCTCAAGTTCTTCCATGGCTTCTTAAAGCTACCTTCTTAGTTCTCCATCATCCCTTCTCCATTTGCTCAAGCCACCTTCATCAAAAGTGTAGAGCTTGAAGAATAGATCATTTGCAACCGATTAGTTTCCTTCTTTGCTTTCTTTGCTGAAGAACACAAGTAAGTTACTCTTCTTCTTCTTCTCTTTAGTTCTCATTGACCCTAAGGAAACAAAGTTTATGATGTATGAGGTCAATGAGGACACATATATGCTTCCTATGCTCTCTTCTTGTATTTTGAAAATATGAACTTGCTAGGAGCATGTATAGGATGATTTCTTGCCTATGAAAGTTTATAATACTCTTTCATCTTGTCTATTTAAGGTTTTGAACATGTTAGAAACATGTATTATATTTTTGATGGAAGTGTTGTTATATGAGAATGCCCTAATTTATGCCTTCATGATATGTTGTGAAGTTGTTATGTGTTCTATCCTCAATATTGGACTCTATGATGAACATGAATCTCATTGCTATGCCTTGGTGAATTTATGACCTTGAAGAACTTAGTAATGACCTAGGTTGAGTTATGAAGCACATAGCTTCAACCACCCGAAATTTGGAATTTTTAGTAAAGACTCAACGGAGTCGACTCTAGGGAAGATTTGAACATGTTAAACCCTAATTTCAATCCCTACGAAGTTTGGACACTGTTTGGTCGAGTTTACTCTATTTTAAGTTGAGTTTAATTATGTGCATTTGAACCCGTTGTGATTATTTGGTTATGAGCAATTAATTGCCTTGACATGATTTATTGTAGAGATTTATACCCTACTTGGTCGGTCGAGTTCGCTCTTGTCGAATTCGATCATTATTTGGTCTTAACGAGTAAACATCTACTTGTGCATTGCATTAAGTCCAGTTGGCACTATTTGGTTTGATTTTTATGTCAGGGTAGGACGATGTATAGCCTTCACGAATTGAGAGATTCGTGTTCGCTATGGATCGCCGTACCTGGGACCTCACACACCCCTCCATTGTAGGCCGCAATGGGGAAGTAGCCCTTTACCGTAACAATACGTGCGTCACTGGCTGCTATTAGCCGACGGAGTTCCGTATATCGATGCGAAGTCACGATATTGGGTTAACAAACTATTTTGCAGGAGCTACGAAGCGGCCATGCCTATATCATATCCTACTTGTATGATTTACATCCGCACTTACGTGAAAAATGTGCTAAGTGCTATATGAATAACATGAGCCATAATTGTGATAAATGTCATGCTATAACATGAACATGCATTTTTAGTAACTTACTAAGTCTTTCGACTTACCCTATTTGTTTGCTTTGTTTTCCTTAGATCCGAGTCGAGGAGACGGTCCACGATAGACTCGCCATACTCGCATTTGGTTGCTTGCGAGCTAGAGGTTGTTCTTTTGGGTTTAGTAGTTAGTCTTTTGTTTTTGGCAAGGACGTTGGGAAGCAAGTCATCTAGACTTGACTTTGGGTTTTGTTGTTGTTGTAAACTTGATACTTAATAACTTTTGTATGCCGACTTATATGTCGTGCTTGTTTATATGTTAATGGTTCACTACAGTTTCTTCCGCTAAAGCTCTTTTAAATATTGTTGTTGTTGTTGTCTCCGGCATGTTGTGGCCGTTGAGGATATTGTAAGCATGTGTTAAAATTGTAGGAGTAGTTGTTGGGTTCCGGCTGTAACGTCGTCGATGACTTGTTTATTTTAAGTTGTTTTTTCGGCCAAGTGTAGCCGAGTTGTTATTCGTATGCGATGTTGTGCCACATGAATTTTATAATCCTACTTGTGCATGCTTGTGTTATTGACTATTTGGACGGCACGATTCGGGATCTCGCATTGGGGGTCACACTTGGTATCAGAGCTATAGGTTAGCTGTCGGCCAGGATAGGTTCCATGGCCTAGGTGGGTTGGTTATTTGTGTGTTGATTCTAACGTCGAGTGAATTCTTGTAGGGGTTCGATGGATAATCCTAGGGATGGCAATGGCCGTGGTAGAGGTAGGCCCAGGAGAGGTCCGGTTGAGCCTTAGGCTGAGGTACCGCCGCCACAGAATCTGGTGGGTCTGAATATGGCAGAGTTACACCGTAGGTTGATGGCTTTTCTGGCAGGCCAGGGAGGTCAAGCTGAGGGAGCACCACCACCACCTCGACAGGAGGAAGTTGTACCACCACCGAGACCGAGGAATGACACCACTCTTCTAGAGAGATTCCTTAAACTGAAGCCTACTGCATTTCTTGGGGAGCCGAAACCTAGGGAGGCCGAGTTGTGGATGGAAGAAATGATTAAGGTATTATCTATGTTGGGGTGTACCGATGAGGAGAGAGTCATGCTAGCGATGTTTAAGTTTAAGGGAGCCGCCGAGCATTGGTGGACTGTGTTGATGGAAAGCTAGGAGATTCAGCAAGTTCCTATTACTTGGGCTAACTTTCAAAGGGAGTTTAAGAATGAGTATGTACCGGATGTAGTTCGCAACAAAAGGGAGAAAGAATTTTATGATCTTGAGCAGGGTAGCATGACTGTAGCGGAGTATTCCGCGAAGTTCACTGAATTGAGCCGCTATTGTACGTATCTGATTCCTACTGAAGCACGGAGGACACATAAGTTTGTTAAAGGATTGAGGACTGAATTTAGGAAACAAATTCTAGCACTTAAGCTCACTGATTATCGGAGTGCAGTTGATAGAGCTTATGAGGTGGAGCAGGATATTGAGGAACACCGGGTCAAGAATAATTCGGGTAATGCACGACAGACTACTCAAAACACTAATCAGGGAAATAATTCAGGTAACAGAAGGGGATACCAAGGAAACAGAGATAGGAGAGGTGGAGGTCAAAGTAAGCCACAGTCTGGGAAGCAGGGCAACAATACTTCTTCATCTCAGGGGCAACAAGGTCAGCGTAGTGGGAGTATGACTTGCAGCTATTGTCAGAAGCTAGGACACACAGTTGATTGGTGTTGGGCAAAGCTAGGAAAGTGTACTCTTTGTGGAGATGGTACTCATTTTAGGAAGGAGTGCCCGAAAGCTGGAGCAACTCAATCGGGGAACGTGGCTCAGTCTGGAGCCAAGAGAAGTGTAGATGGGAAACCCAAGGTTCAGGGCCGTGTGTTTGCGCTTGATCAGCGCGAGGTTCAGGGGTCTACGGTAGTGATAGGAGGTACTCTTTCTATATTTGATCATAAGGCTCGAGTTCTCATAGATCCAGGGTCTTCGCATTCTTATGTTGCTTCGCACTTTGTTGAGAATCTATGTGTACTGCCTCAACCTTTGCCATATTTGCTTGAAGTGTCTACCCCGCTCGGGGAATATATGCTCGCATCTGAAGTGTTTAAATCTTGTGATGTATTGGTGGGTGACCACACTTTGCATGCGGACTTGGTAGTTCTACCTATACGTGATTTTGATGTGATTCTTGGCATGGACTGGTTATGTGCTTATCATGCTATAGTTGACTGCCATAAGAAGCGGGTTACTTTTTATATGCCGGGTGTGCCTGAATTTACATTTGTGGGTGATCATGCATCGAGTGATTTGCATTTTATTTCTGCTCTAAGGGCTAGAAAATTATTGTCTCAAGGGTGTACGGGTTATCTTGCATGCGTTGTTGATAAGAAGAAGTCTTCGCCGAAATTAGAAGAGGTTCCGGTAGTATGTGAGTTTCCCGATGTGTTTTCTACCGACCATGCTATGCCACCCGATAGAGAGCTAGAATTTTGTATTGAGCTTATTCCGGGGACTTCACCGATTTCTAAGGCACCGTATAGGATGGCGCCCGCGGAGCTTAGGGAGTTGAAAACTCAGTTGCAAGAACTCCTAGAGATTGGCTTTATTAAACCGAGTGTGTCGCCTTGGGGCGCACCGGTCTTATTTGTGAGGAAGAAAGATGGGAGTTTGCGGTTATGCATAGACTATCGGGAATTGAATAAGGTGACCATTAAGAATAAATATCCACTACCCCACATTGATGACCTTTTTGACCAATTGCAAGGGTCTATTGTCTATTCTAAGCTTGATTTGAGATGGGGTTACTACCAATTGAAGGTTAGAGAGGAAGACATTCCAAAGACTTTTCGCACTAGATATGGGCACTTTGAATTTGTAGTGATGCCGTTTGGGTTGACGAATGCACCAGCGGTGTTTATGGACTTAATGAACCGTGTCTTTCATAGCTATCTTGATTGTTTCGTGGTAGTCTTTATTGATGATATCTTAGTGTATTCGAAATCTCGGGAGGAGCATGAGAAACACTTGAGGATTGTCTTGTCTATTCTTCGGGAGAAACAACTTTATGCGAAGTTTAGTAAATGTGCTTTTTGGCTTGAGGAAGTATCTTTCTTGGGGCATATCGTTTCTAGCGCAGGGATAGCCGTTGATCCTTCTAAGGTTGAAGCGGTGATGAATTGGAAGAGGCCTAGTTCAGTTACCGAGGTTCGGAGTTTCTTGGGTTTAGCGGGTTATTACCGGAGATTTATTGAGGGATTTTCTCGGATTGTGACTCCTATGACTAGATTGACACAAAAGAATGTGCCATTTGTTTGGAGCGAGAAATGTGAGGCTAGTTTCCAAGAACTTAAGAAGCGGTTGACGTCGGCACCTATTTTGGCTTTGCCTAGTGGAGGAGATAATTTTGTGATTTATAGCGATGCTTCTAAGGAAGGTTTGGGATGTGTTCTGATGCAAAATGGTAGAGTTATCGCCTATGCGTCGAGGAAGTTGTCTATTCATGAGCAGAATTACCCGACACACGATTTGGAGTTGGCTGCGATTATTTTCGCGTTGCATAAATGGAAACATTGCTTGTATGGGGCTAAGTTTGAGATCTTTACCGACCACAAAAGTTTGAAGTATTTATTTTCTCAAAAAGAGTTGAACATGAGGCAAAGAAGATGGATGGAGAAATTAAAAGATCATGATTGCACTATTCTGTATCATCCGGGGAAGGCAAATGTAGTAGCGGATGCCTTGAGTAGGAAAGTTCACATGTCTTGTATGATGGTTAGAGAATGGAAGATGTTGGAAGATTTGCGAGATTGGGGTCCTAGTATTTATGATAGAGATGTGATTTTCGCAAATGTTCGTGCTACGCCAGTTTTATTTGGGAAAATTAGAGAAGCGCAAGGGAATGATCCGGAGTTGAAGAAAATTATTGATGGGTTGGATGAAAATGTATCGCCTGATTTTGTGATTAATGGTGAGGGTACTTTGACATTTCGAGGTAGAATTTGTGTTCCTTCTAATACTGAATTGAAGAGGTTGGTTCTTGATGTGGCTCATAAAACGAGGTATACCATTCACCCGGGGAGCACAAAGATGTACTTAGATTTGAAAAGACAATTTTGGTGGAAAGGCATGAAGAGGGAAATTGCGGAGTATGTATCAAAGTGTTTGACTTGTCGGAGTTAAGGCCGAACATCAAAGGCCTGCGGGATTTCTACAACCACTTGAGATTCCTGAATGGAAGTGGGAGTTTATTACTATGGATTTTGTGACAGGGGTACCGCGCACGCGGAGAGGATTTAATGCAATTTGGGTTATAGTTGACAGATTGACTAAGTCTGCACACTTTATTCCGATCGCGATCACTTATTCATTGACTCAGTTGGCAGCCTTGTACATTCAAGAGATCGTGAGACTTCATGGCGTACCTGTGAGTATTGTATCCGATAGAGATCCGAGGTTTACATCTAGATTTTGGAGGTCTTTGCAGGAGGCTTTGGGAACGGATTTGAAATTCAGTACATCTTTTCATCCCCAAACGGATGGTCAGTCCGAGCGATTGATTCAGATTTTGGAGGATATACTGCGAGCTTGTGCCGTGGATTTCAAGGGAAGCTGGGATTCTCATTTACCTTTAGCCGAGTTTGCGTATAATAACAGCTATCAGTCGAGTATCAAGATGGCGCCGTATGAAGCTTTGTATGGGCGTAAGTGTAGATCACCAATTTGTTGGGACGAAGTTGGAGAGGCGAAACTTTGGGGTTCCGAGTTAGTGCAACGATCGGTTGAGGCGTGAAGTTGATTAGAGATAGATTGCGCACCGCTCAAAGTCGACAAAAGAGTTACAGCGGAATAATCGTAGACGGGATCTTGAGTTCCAAGTGGGAGACTACGTGTTCTTGAAGGTGTCACCAAGAAGAGTGCGAAGAGATTCGGCAAGAAAGGGAAGCTTACACCGAGGTACATTGGCCCATTCGAGATTCTTGAGAAGGTTGGGTCTTTCGCTTATCGAGTTGCGTTACCACCTTCACTTTCGGAGACTCATAATGTCTTCCATGTTTCCATGTTGCGAAAGTATTTGAAAGATGAGTCCCATGTACTTGAGTATGAGGAGATAACATTTGAGCCGGATATGTCCTATGTTGAAAAGCCTGTGAAGATTTTGGACACCAAAGAGCAAGTGCTACGAACCAAGAGGATTCCCTTAGTCAAGGTGCTTTGGAGAAACCACAACATTGAAGAAGAGACTTGGGAAACAGAAGCGGAGATGCGCGAGAAGCATCCACATTTGTTTGATGAACTTGGTAAGAATTTAGGGACTAAATTCCTAAAGGAGGGGAGAGTGTAACACCCCGTATTCTTGCATGTGCATTGTGTGCTTGCCTTCATGTTTTCTTGTTGATTGTGAGCATGTTTACTTAGTTTATAAATGTTTTAGAATCATTCATAAGTCATTCATGAAGTTCTTAACATGTTTAGAATCATGTATGCTTGCTTGTTGAATCACCGATTCGATTGCTTTGTTTTGGCCTTAGCGATTTTTCCCTCGTTGCTCGTATTGCTTGTATTTCATCGTGCGAAGTGTTCGTTGAGTTATTGGCCTTGTATTCAGGTCATAACCATGTTTAGACAAGCCTTTTCCATGTCCAAGTTCTCCTAGTTTGATTGGTGTTTGATTCGTTAACCATTCGTCGCATGATTCGAGCCTTGTTCTACCTTGTTCCGGATGTTTTTCGGGTGTGTTTCAGACTTGTTTTGAGTTGGGTTAGACCTTAGAATGGTTGCCCAGAAGTTTGGGACCATTTAGGACATGTTTAGACCAAGTTAAAGGGTTAAACGAGGCGGCCGCATCGAATTTTGAGCACTAGCCCGCCTCAAGTGCTGAGAGCATTTCAAAATCAGCCAGGCCCGGCATTCAGGCGCCCTGGGTTCTAGTGGCGCCGCCTCAACTCTTGGAGCTCCTACGGGATTTTCCCTGTTTCTTTGTTGGACGACTTTTGGTACCCAAACCCCTATCCAAACCATTTCTAAACCTCACTTAAACCTCCCTAACCCTCCTCACTTATGTCCTAACATTAGTAACAAGTTTTAAGGGTTGATTAAGAGACCATTAGTGATTAATTAAGCCACCAAAATCAGATATTAAGAGACCACAACATCATGACACTTGTCCCACTCAATTTCTAGACCAATTTAAGCCACAATCAGATGTTTTGACCTTCATTCTTCTCCCTCACTCTCCAAGAACGAATTTCATCTTCTCTCAAGTTCTTCCATGGCTTCTTAAAGCTACCTTCTTGGTTCTCCATCACCCCTTCTCCATTTGCTCAAGCCACCTTCATCAAAAGTGTAGAGCTTGAAGAGTAGATCATTTGCAACCGATTAGTTTCCTTCTTTGCTTTCTTTGCTGAAGAACACAAGTAAGTTACTCTTCTTCTTCTTCTCTTTAGTTCTCATTGACCCTAAGGAAACAAAGTTTATGATGTATGAGGTCAATGAGGACACATATATGCTTCCTATGCTCTCTTCTTGTATTTTGAAAATATGAACTTGCTAGGAGCATGTATAGGATGATTTCTTGCCTATGAAAGTTTATAATACTCTTTCATCTTATCTATTTAAGGTTTTGAACATGTTAGAAACATGTATTATATTTGTGATGGAAGTGTTGTTATATGAGAATGCCCTAATTTATGCCTTCATGATATGTTGTGAAGTTGTTATGTGTTCTATCCTCAATATTGGACTCTATGATGAACATGAATCTCATTGCTATGCCTTGGTGAATTTATGACCTTGAAGAACTTAGTAATGACCTAGGTTGAGTTATGAAGCACATAGCTTCAACCACCCGAAATTTGGAATTTTTAGTAAAGACTCAACGGAGTCGACTCTAGGGAAGATTTGAACATGTTAAACCCTTATTTCAATCCCTACGAAGTTTAGACACCGTTTGGTCGAGTTTACTCAATTTTAAGTTGAGTTTAATTATGTGCATTTGAACCCGTTGTGATTATTTGGTTATGAGCAATTAATTGCCTTGACATGATTTATTGTAGAGATTTATACCCTACTTGGTCGGTCGAGTTCGCTCTTGTCGAATTCGATCATTATTTGGTCTTAACGAGTAAACATCTACTTGTGCATTGCATTAAGTCCAACTGGCACTATTTGGTTTGATTTTTATGTCAGGGTAGGACGATGTATAGCCTTCACGAATTGAGAGATTCGTGCTCGCTATGGATCGCCGTACACGGGACCTCACACCCCTCCATTGTAGGCGCAATGGGGAAGTAGCCCTTTGCCGTAACAATACGTGCGTCATTGGCTGCTATTAGCCGGCGGAGTTCGGTATATCGATGCGAAGTCACGAGCATCGTAGTCACGATATTGGGTTAACAAACTGTTTTGCAGGAGCTACGAAGCGGTCGTGCCTATATCATATCCTACTTGTATGATTTACATCCGCACTTACGTGAAAAATGTGCTAAGTGCTATATGAATAACATGAGCCATAATTGTGATAAATGTCATGCTATAACATGAACATGCATTTTTAGTAACTTACTAAGTCTTTCGACTTACCCTATTTGTTTGCTTTGTTTTCCTTAGATCCGAGCTGAGGAGACGGTCCACGATAGACTCGCCATACTCGCATTTGGTTGCTTGCGAGCTAGAGGTTGTTCTTTTGGGTTTAGTAGTTAGTCTTTTGTTTTTTGCAAGGACGTTGGGAAGCAAGTCATCTAGACTTGACTTTGGGTTTTGTTGTTGTAGTAAACTTGATACTTAATAACTTTTGTATGCCGACTTATATGTCGTGCTTGTTTATATGTTAATGGTTCACTACAGTTTCTTCCGCTAAAGCTCTTTTAAATATTGTTGTTGTTGTTGTCTCCGACATGTTGTGGCCGTTGAGGATATTTTAAGCATGTGTTAAAATTGTAGGAGTAGTTGTTGGGTTCCGGCTGTAACGTCGCCGATGACTTGTTTATTTTAAGTTTTTTTTCCGGCCAAGTGTAGCCGAGTTGTTATTCGTATGCGATGTTGCGCCACATGAATTTTATAATCCTACTTGCGCATGCTTGTGTTATTGACTATTTGGACGGCACGATTCGGGATCTCGCATTGGGGTCCGGGTCGGGCTGTCACATTCGTTCTTCTAATCTTTTTTACTGTAAATATTGCGGTTAATCTACCATATTCTGAGATCTATTACTGGAAGTACCAAATTTTAACGAACCAATAATCATTTACATATAATTTAGATATGAGAAACAATCTCAAGCTTTGAACGAAAAATATTTAAGATCATAATTTCAAACGTGTAGCTCCCTTGTGTTATACAGATCCCATCTATTACTCAAGGCTTTCGTAAGAATGCCTTAGTTTTATAGTATTACAAGTTTATTCTTTAAAACAAATTATAAATTAGAAATAATATGGGCCTATCTAGTTATTTTTGAATCCTATGGTTTCTTTCGAAAAATGTGTTACAATGTTAACTTTAATTTGTACAAATGAGCCTATGAAAATTGATTTGTGTTAACTTACGTATTATATTTTGAAATATCAAAAAATATGAATCAAGCATATGAGTCTCTACAATCAACTTTGATTTTCGAATTATTGTTATTGTTTATTTTTCTTGGATTTGGTTATTGAAATTGGAAAGTTATGAAAGTATTTTTGATGGCTTGACTACATTATCGAACATCGAACCTTGGACGAGCTTTAGCAATACTCTGATTTGGGACGACAGTGTTTTTTATTTGTTTCAACAGAAAGTTTTTTCTAGGTAAGGATTGAAATATCGTTTATGAAAATATGATTTCGAAATGCTGTTTGTGAAAATATGATTTTGAAATGTTTGTTGTAGCTTTATCATAAAAAAAAATATTTTCAAAATTAATTCTCTAGATACTGTGGTTAGTACCTTGTTGAGTTGTTAGATCACCGGTTATTTATACACATGATTAACAATATCAAGTTGTCGATCCGTCTCGAAAAATTAATCTCTTTTTGCTTTTAAAACTCAACCGAACAAACCTTTTTAAGATAAATATTTAGTTCAACATATTTAAAAAAAGAGTAGATCTCCTGTATGACCATCTTACATAGCTTAATTTGTAAGACGGGGCTTTACTTTTTCACATCTCAATCCACCAACATACGGTGGATCGGGTGAAGAGGATCCGTCTTACAAAAAATATCTGTAAGCCCATCTTACACATATAGGCAGATTCATGTGTTCCTAATTGGGTGCAAGTGCACCCAATTTTTTTTAAAATAATTTATTTTTACCTTGTAAAATGATGTTATTTTATAAGGTGACTCATCTTTCAATATGAGTTAACTTTGATGAATCCACTTTAGAATTTTTCTGGATTCGCCAATACTTACCCAAGTATTTGCCTTAAAATCATAAACTTGTTGGTAATAACTCTTACAAAATATACGTTTAAACTAAAATGTGATACAACTCTGAGCTTCTCAAAAGAACCTAATAGTAAGATTTCAGACAACATCATCAACTGGGGTTACTTGTTGAGCTTCCCTTCTTAACCTTATAGATTCGGAGATGGTGGAACAGACCATCCAACAAATTGATAAAAATGGTACCATGAAAAGTGTCACCAGGAAAAACCCCAAGAGGATGTCGTATCTTGACAAAAGTTTGCCATGAGTTATTGAAGATCTAATATCGTTCGACCAAGTAATCATACCATAAAAACCAATTACCATGGATACTCCATAAACGATAAATATTAGACATTGTGTGGTCTCTGGTAGAAAACTAGACATGACTCCAAGCTTGATCCTCCTGTTTAATGTTAAGCAACAAACAACAACCAATCAGATTAAAGACATGCATGCATATTACTACACTCATTCTATCATAACTCAACCCACATACACGCGGTAGGTCGATCCAATGCGATCCGTCTTATATAAAATACCCAAAATATCAAGTTTTTTTTCTACGTTGTTGCCCCCCCGCCCCCTACAGCATTGAATTTGTAGAAAACAAACAAAAATAAATTTTTAGTGTTCTAGAAAAATATAATAATTGTCTTACAATGTTTTTTTAGACCATTTTATATTTTATATAAATGATTCACCGTTTAATCTTCTCATTTTTGAGATATTACTTTTTCATATTTTACCCTTAATTTGATTTTTATTTCAATTGATAAGTCTGAATCTTACAAGAATATCAATTATATACACACAGCCAATCACTTTTTCTTTATTCCTATGCCGATTACAAAACAAATTTTATTTTTTCTTTTTTCTGGAGAATATCAGGAAATGTGTGATTTACCCTTTTAAAATGTTGACAATAGCCTTCTTACCCTACCCGCTTTATCGTAACCCGTTATGACCCAATAATAAACAATACCAAGTAATTTTTGTAAAGAAAATGTACCTTTGTCTTCTCGATACTGAAAAAAGCTTTCTCTCTCCAAATCCGATGCTCTCTCTCTTCACTTTTTTAAGCCTCCTAATAACTCTCCCTCCCTATTTATAATTAACCCTTAAGATTTCCTAATTCAAAGTGGGGTCTAAGGGCGTGACGGATAAAATTAATGACTTGTCATAAATCATGGAATTAAGTAGATTTATGGTTAAGATCAAAATTTGTGCATATTTGAGGTTATTTGAAAATTTCAAGTCAGGGCCGGCCCTGTAAAATCGGGGGCTCAAGGCCAATTACGTCGAACGGGGCCCTTCTTTCGTAGCATATTTTTTTTTCCCAATTTTTGATTTTTGAAAAATTAAAGAAACAAATATTACGTATGCCATTTTTTTCTATTGATAAATCTTTTGAAAATATTCTGAAAAACATTTTCGGGTGTTTGGCAAACACACGAAAAATGTTACGGAAAAAAATATATGAATAAATACAAAAAGTATGTTCTAATATTTATGTCCATATTGAACATAAAATAATGTTTAACTTTAAGTAATTTTCCTTTAATAATCTTTAATTTATCATTAATGGTGTCAAATCAATAAGGTCTTTTTTTTACTGTCATAAATACAAAGAAAAAAATTGGTAATAATGAAAAAAATGTTTTAAAATAGAAAATTAATAATATTTGGACGTCCCTAAATAATATAGTAGACACTAATTTTATGACGTAATGAATATTTATTTAAATTATAATTTATAAATAATGGGCACAAACTCTAATTATATTTCTAAACAATTTATTTGTTGAGTAAAATATTGTGTGTGTTTGTAAATATGTGTAACTAGATCTTTGTACACGTGCCTATAGCACGGTGCCAGTATATCTGATTTCGTCAATTGAAACGCCAACGTCTAAACATAAAGTGCAATTTTAAAAAATATTACAGTTGAGGGGTACATTATTTCAAATGGTAATTGAGCTCTATTGTGAGATTATATTAATGTAAGGTTAATGTTTTGTAAGGGGTAATGGTTTAGAAAAACTAATCTCAGGATATTGTAGACACCCCAATTTCGTACCCTTGGTATGTGACTCTGACATGTGATATCAAGAACTGTTCAAACTTAACAAATGTCAAGTTACAGGAGTTAAAAAATGTGAAAGGCAAAGCATAATGCACAAAACAGTGAATTACGAGGGGTGAAAGTGTCAAAAACGAAACTGGAATAGTGGCTTGGCGCGGCCTAAAAGAGGTCTTGGCGCCGCGCCAAGAGGGGGATAATGCCGCACCAAAGGTGAACAGTAGGCCCTCTCACTTAACGCATTGTGAACTTCGTGAAGCCCTGTGTACAATCAAATGAAGCCGGCTGAAGAAATTCAAGAATTCCTGATGAATCCCTCGTCCCTCCTATAAATTGAAGTGTTGGGCTCCCTTCTCATTTGTTCAGAAATATCGCAGAGAAACGCTTAGAGATTTCTCCGCGTTCCGTCGAAGCCTTAGTTATGAGAGGTGTGAGATAGGTGAGTGAAGCCCACCAAAGACTCCAAACCCCGTCCAAACTCCGCCAAAATTAATATCCACCGGTTATAAGTGATCCCTAGCCTAGTAGTTAGGTATCCACCTCACTTCCCCGGCCCAAAAATACCAAAGTAAGCCGTTACTCTGCCCGTGTAATGAGCTAAAAAACACAAAAACTAAGCCGTTATTTCGCCCAACCAAAAAGGCCAAAACCTACCAAAATAAGTTGTCACTCTGCTCAAATCAAAACAACAACCATACAACAAACAACAAAAAATACTCCCTCTCCCTGAAGGACAGAGCGAGCACACTACCGCTCTAAAAGGTAAAAGCCTTTAAGGGCGTTATTTTACATATTTATTTACTTTTCCGTTCATTTATTATTTAAAGTTGTTATTTTAAATCCGGCACAATGTAATCAATATAAGTTGTTGTGCTGCCCAGATTAGAATAGAAAGTAGTATGTAAAAGAGCCGTTATAATGACCAAATATTTTTAAATACATTTGTAATAATTGTAAGGAAATGACTGCAAGTCTGTAAATAATGTAGCCACGGATGTATTTGTTTTAATTTCCTATCTTTTAATGCTTTATTTATTTGCTAAATAAATATAACAATAAGCATACTTCAGCCAAAAACCACTTTTGAGACCGAAAGGGCGAGTTGGGTGCCTAGCACCTTCCCAACTCGTAACTTAGCCTCCGAACCCGTTTCTTTTTCTCTGGTTTATTTTTCTTTTTCTTGTTTTGCTTTATTTTTGCCTTAAAATAAAGATGGCGACTCTAAACTCTTTGGATTCAGTGGGGCCTCGCAACACTCCTTCTTTACACTTTTCCGTCTTCCCCTAAAAAAAGGAAAATTAGAATGGAAGGGTGATGTATTCTCATATCCTGATATCCCCTAAAAAAGGGATAACTTGATGCGGGAAACTCAAAGCTCCCATAGTGATTCAAAATGGGCCATAAGGCTATTTTTTCAATAAAATCCACTAAAGGCAACCGAGGCGCATTCCAACGCGCTAACATAGACAACACTCCTCTCGCACTTTTGATTTCTTCTTCCCCTAAACAAGGGAGGGTGGAACGAGAGCAGTAATGTCCCGCATCCGCATGTACGCGCACCCCTAACCAAGAGCGCGCGGGGCGCGGGTGCGACCCGGGAACCTCACAGTGGCGACTCTGCTGGAGAGTTGTTTTATTTTAAAATAAAATGGAAGGCTAGACTCATAAAATAAATCTTTTTTTGTTTTTATTTATTTATGGCTAAAATATGTTTGTTATATTAATTTACGCATTTGAATCTTGTGTTCCTATACATCCGTGTCTATATTTGTGGATATGATCCTCCATCTTGCAGCAGTTTCGTTCCGATACCTGTTACAGGTGTATTTAAGAAAATAAAAAAATATATAAAAAAATCGAAAAAAAAAATACGAAAAAAAAATATTCAAAAAAATATATTATATATATGTTACAAATAAATTCCGGGCAGCACAATAAAAGGGCCGGGGATTAATTATTGCTTTATTTTCGACTCTGTATTACTATTTCTCTCTGTTCTTTTTTCATTTTATTCTGTACATTAGCACATATTCGCATTCATTATGTCATTTTATTTCGGGGACATATGACCAAAATTTGCAATTAATAGGGATAGATAGTTTCCCCACTTTTCTTTCTATTTCTTAATATGGTGTGCTTGCTTGCTTGCGCTAAAACTAAAAAGCCGAGAAAATCCACACGTAACAGCAAGACAGGCCATATATGTTTTATTTTTCTGTTTATATATCTGTAAATGAATAAATACTATACTGCTTTCTAGATACCGCACACATGTGCACGCATATAGGTATATTTCGAACTATTACCCTACACCATGACCACCCTACCCCCTGCATAAGCCAACGCTAGAATGCATATAGCTTCTCAGGACACTTCATAGACTGACCGGTTTTTGCATCTCCGAATTGTGAGCCAGCCCCTATCAAAAAAACTATAAATATATATATATATATATATATATATATATATATATATATATATATATATAAATGCGCAAAAAATATATAAATAAGTGTGCACAAAAAAATAATATAAATAAATAAAATATAAACATAAACAAACAGGGACTGATTTATAATTCTCAGATGCTCGACCTAGACCATTTCGAATGGTGGATCCTGGAAAGAGTATAGGCCATTCGCCTGGGACCAGTCCAGTCCTGGGGAGTCGAAAGATAGGTGGAATACGTTGGGGAGTAGGAGCACTACTACCACGACTCTCATCTGGCGCCTATTACGCGCCTCCGGACTCATCGCCTATCTTGACCACCATTGCGGCGATTGCCACGATAACGGACCGATTCCCGGAAAGGACCGACCTCTACCGGTCGCTGCGAAGCTGGCATTGAGAAGTTTGCACAGGAGGCTTCTGCCTGTGCTCCTCGATGTCTCGCTCAATCTCATAAGCACGATCCACCGCACCCCGGTAATCTGCCAACTGTAGAGATAACAACTGCTTCCTATAATCGGCTCTCAACCCTTTCACGAACCTTTGGGTTCTGTGTCTCTCATCCAGTACTAGATGTGCACAATAACGGGATAGCTCAGTGAATTTAGAAGAATACTGAGCTATAGTCATAGATCCCTGCTCCAGCTCCTGGAATTCTTTCTCTCTTCGCTGTCTAACCACATTAGGCACATAAGTAGCCCTAAACTCTGTCTCAAATGTAGGCCACACCTGCGCCACCTGGTTCAATTCCCAACTAGCAAGTAGAACTTCCCACCAATGATTGGCGGCTCCTCTCAGTTTATACGCAGCTAAAGTCACCTTCTCTTCTTCCGTGCAATCCAGCGCTGCAAAGATCTTCTTCACATCCTCAAGCCATAATTCGGCAAGACTAGCATCCGCCTCTCCCTCAAAAGATGGAGGCTTCATCTTCATGAACCTGTCTAGCACAGCATTATTCCGTACCCTAGCTCCCGGTGGTATAACAACACGCAGTGGCGACGCTCTCGCCTCTTGTTCTGGATGTGGTGGTGGTGGAGGTACATTCTGACCATGGCCAAGCTGAGCCATTTCGGTCATAAACTCCGTCATGCGACGGTACATATCTGCCATCTGAGCATTCATACCAGCTGGACCCTGTGGAGGAGGTGGCAATTCTACCTCAGGCTCATCTGGAGCTAACCTAGGCCTGCCTCTGCCTCGGCCTACACGATCTGCTCTAGGATTCACCATTGAGCACCTATAAGAATTCACTCGTCGTTAGAACATCACACAAGAAACTAACCCACCTAGGCCATGGAACCTATCCTGGCCGATAGCTAACCTATAAACAAGCTCTGATACCAACTGTGGCGACCCGACCCGGGCCCGAGGTGGAACCGAGGGTCGGACCGCCCAAAAACGGGGGAAACAAGTGGACAATTAACATGCAAGGACTCATTTTAAGAAAACGACGTGACGCAACATTAGAGACGTAGCACGCCTCGGCCCTAAAAGGCCGGTATTTTTAAAACTTTTCAAACCTGATATAACAGTTAAGCAATTAAACCAAGTCATCGGCGACACTACATGCCGGAACCCAAACTAACAGTTTATGGACAAGAATTAAATAAGAGCTAATAGGATGCTCAGCGGAAGACTTATACGCAGTGAACTAATAACAAGATAACCAAGCACGGCTTACACAATGCCGGCATCAAAAGGAATACAATTACTACAAGTGTTAAACTACAAGTAGCTAATAAAAGTAACAAGTTCAAGTTCTATACAAATTCTCAAGCATAGTCTAATTGACTTGCTTTAACCCATCGTCCTTGCAAAATAACAAAAGAAAGGAAGAGGACATCTAAACCACCTCTTCAAACTGCAACGGCGGACAAAAGGAGGAACAAGGGACGAACACCGCAATCCTCAACGAGAAGGACCTGTTTTGCTAGGATCTAAAGCAGTAAAGGGGAATGGGTAAGTCATAAAGACTTGTAAGCTATCAATCATGCATGTCATGGCAAGATGCAACATACAAGACAAGATATCGTCACATAATCATAGAGATCATATATCCAAGATGCACATTGTTTCACATAGTTGCTCGTAATTAAATCACATAGGATAAGGATATATGGAGAGCCGGGCCGCACACGTAGTTCACATACAAGTGTCTTTGGTGTCGGATGTGTAAGTACATCGACCTTCCGAGGAGATGCCCGGATAGACACCTATGATGCTCGTATTGATTTGACAGGGAGCTACTTCCCACTGTGGCCACGAGTGGAGGGTGTGTGGACAAGGGCACGAGGGATGCCACCGGACTCATGTAAATGCCAAGTAATGTTTACTTAACAAATTCTTCTGGGTAGGGAACGAGGTCGACAAGAGCGATCTCGTTCATGACAAGTAAATATTCTCATCAATAATCAAGCAGGATTGAGTTCGACAAGAGCGAACTCAACATGTCAAATAGGCATTCTCTTATATGACATCAAGAATCAAACATGGTAATCAATCCAAATTCAAGAGTCTAGAATTATCATTCTTAGAGAAACGTGTTTAGAACGTCGTAGGGATTGATCATTGAGCCGGTATTGTTCAATGGCTCACTAAATTTGACTCTGTTGAGTCGTCTCTAAAAATTCATCCAATAGAGTTAAAATGCTAAATGCATCCAAAACCCTTTTCTAAGTTCTCGTATCGAGTAGACTAGGCCATTAATCCACATAACAACCATAGTCAAGAATTATCATTAATTCAATATTTAATGGGAACTTTAGAATCATTATTTCAAAAGTTATCCAAAGCCAATGGTCCAAGAACATTAGTTATTCCTAGGAGAACATAGAACACATTTGATTCTAAGCATAGGACCCAATCAATAGGATGAACAATTCATTACTTATGAAACCCTAGAATTCATAATCTCATAGAGTTGTCAAAAATCATTAGTCCAAGAACAATAGTTGTTCCTAAGGAGGCATAGAACACATTTAATTCTAGGCTTAGGACCAAAACAACAAGATGAACATGTCATTCAAAAATCTCATAAGATCAACTCATCATCAAACATGGCATGGACAAGGTAGAAGCATGGGAATCATGAGAAGAGGGGGACATGGCAAGTCTAGCATACATCCTAAGGGGAATCAATAGCTTACCTTTCACCAATGAAGAAGATGGAAAGAGCACAAACCAATCGGTTGAAAATAATCCACTCTTCAAGCTCTACACTTTTGATGAAGGTGGCTTGAGCAATGGGAGAAGGGATGATGGAGGACCAAGAAGGTAGCTTCAAGAAGCCATGGAAGAACTTGAGAGAGGAAGAAATTCGTTCTTGGAGAGTGAGGGTGAAGAATGAAGGTCAAAACATCAGATTGTGGTGTATATAGGTTCAAAAATCTGAGTGGGACAAGTGTCAATCTTATGTGGTGTAAAAATATCTGATTTTGGCTTGTTTAATGCTCACTAATGGACTCTTAATCCACTCTTAAAACATGCTACTAATGTTAGGACATAATCAAGGGGTGTTAGGGAGGTTTAAGTGAGGTTTAGAAGAGGTTTGGATAGGGGTTTGAGTGCCAAAAGTCGTACAGCAGCAAACAGGGGAAAATCCCGTAGGTAGTTCCCAGTAGTTGAGGCGGGCGCCTCAGGCGGGCGCTGGGATCTTTGAGCTGGAATTGATTTTGCAATGCTCTCGGATCTTGAGGCGGGCTAGTGCTCAAAAATCGTCACGGCCGCCTCGTCTAGCCACTTGAACTTGGTCTAAACATGTCCTAAATGATCCCAAACTCATGGGCAACCATTCTAAGGTCTAACCCAACTCAAAACAAGTTCGGAAACACACGAACAACATCAGGGAACAAGGTAAAACAAGGCTCGAATCAAGCGGCGAATGGTTAACGAATCAAACATCTATCAACCACCAATCAAACTAGAATAACTTGGACATGGACAAGGCTTGTTAAAACATGGTTATGACTTGAATACAAGTCCAAGAACTCAACGAACAATTCGCGCGTCGAAATACAAGCAATCTGAACGAGACACGAAGGAAATCGCTAAGGCCAAAACAAAGCAATCGAACCGGTGATTCAACAAGTAAGCATACATGATTCTAAACATGTTAAGAGCTTCATGAATGATTTAAGAATGCTTCTAAATCATATATATAGACTAAGTAAACATGCTCATAATCAACGAGAAAACATGAAGGCAAGCACTCAATACACATGCAAGAATCCGGGGTGTTACATTCTCCCCTCCTTTAGGAATTTAGTCCCTAAATTCTTACCAAGTTCATCGAATAGGAAAGGGTATCTCTCTCTCATATCAAGCTCGGTCTCCCGTGGCTTCCTCAATGTTATGATTCTTCCACAAGACCTTCACTAACGGAATCCTCTTTGTTCTCAAGACTTGTTCCTTCGTATCAAGAATCCTCACGGCTTCTCATCATAAGAAAGGTCGGGTTCAATGGAAATCTCCTCGTAAGTAAGGACATGAGACTCATCCTTAGTACTTGCGTAGCATCGAGACATGAAAGACATCATGAACATCCGATATAGAAGGTGGCAATGCTAACCGATGCGCCAAAGCTCAATCCTCTCTAGGATCTCGAATGGTCCAATAAATCTAGGAGAAAGCTTACCTTTCTTCCCAAATCGCTTAGTACGCAGGCGATACTTTCAAGAAATACAAAGTCACCAACAGAAACTCTAAGTCACGTCTCAGGTTGTCTGCGTAGCTTTTACGTCTACTACATTGTAAGCAATCTATCTCTAATAAGCTTTACACTCTCGGTATTGTACCATCTCCGAACCCCAGCTTAGCTTCACCAACTTCATCCCGACAAATCGGTGAGCGACACTTACGCCCATATAAAGCCTCATATGGCGCCATCTCAATACTAGGCCAGTAGCTGTTATTATATGCAAATTCGGCTAATGGCAAATGAGAATCCCAACTGCCTTTGAAATCCATGGCACAAGCACGCAATAAATCCTCCAATACTGAATCAATCTCTCAGGTGACCATCGGGCGTGGGTGAAAAGCCATACTAAAATTCAACTTCGTACCCAAGCTTCTGCAGAATTCCAAAATCTAGAAGTGAACACGGGGTCTCTATCGGAAACAATGCTAAGCTGGAATACCATGCAACCTCACGATATCCTGAATATACAACGTGCCAAGCCCGACTCAAACTATAAGTCATCGCAATAGGAATAAAATGTGAAGATTTTGTCAACCTATCCTGACAACCCAAGCTGCATCAAAACCTCGGCGATGCGTGGCAACCACGTCACAAAATCCATGGTGATATGCTCCCATTTCCACTCAGGTATCTCAAGTGGTGAAGTAAACCGGCGGGTCTCGGTGTTCGGCCTTAACTTCTTGACATGTCAAACATCTAGATACATACTCGCTATTTCTCTCTTCATCCCATTCCACCAAAGCTGTCTCTTCAAGTCCATACATTTTGGTACTCCACGGATGTATAGTATACTTGGCCTTGTGAGCCTCATCAAGAACCATACGCTAACTCCATCGGTAGAAGGAACACAAACTCTACCTCGAAAAGTTAAGATACCATTACGCATTGAGCAAACTCCGGTGTCTTACCATCACCCAATCCATCAATAACTTTCCTCGACTTCGAGAATCGGAAGCTTGAGCCTTCTTAATCAACTCGAACAATGCGCGTAGCACGCACTAGCAAAGATAACCTATGCTCACTCACTGGACTCCATTCACGGACATCCTCAAGCATCTTCCATTCCCTCATCATCAAGCAAGACATAAAAGCCTTCCTACTCAAGGCATCATAACAACATTAGCTTTTCCAGGATGGTATAAAATAGTGCGATCATGATCCTTAAGTTTCTCCATCCATCGTCTCACGTCGCATATTCAACTCTTTTTTGTGAAAAGAGATACTTCAAACTCTTATGATCGGTGAATATTTCAAACTTAGCCCGTAAAGATAATGCTTCCACTTGTGAAGCGCAAAAATAATAGCTGCTAACTCAAGGTCATGTGTCGGATAATTATGCTCATAAGGTGATAACTTCCGGAAGCATAGGCGATAACTCTCCCATTTTGCATAAGCACGCGAGCCTTCTAACGAGGCATCGCTATAAATCACAAAGTTCTCAGAACCACTAGGCAATGCTAAGATAGGAGCCGTAGTCAACCTCCTCTTCAACTCCACGAAAACTAGCCTCACACTTATCACTCCATATAAAAGAAGACTTCTTACGAGTCAAATTAGTCATCGGAGTAGCGATCTTGAAAACCCTCAATAAACCTACGGTAATAACTTGCCAAGAAACTACGGACTTCGGTTACCGTACTAGGCGTCTTCCACTTAGTAATCGCCTCGGCCTTGGATGGATCCACCGCTATACCATCACTAGACACCACGTGCCTAGAAAAGAAACTTGCTCTAGCCGAGAAAGCACACTTACTAAATTTCGCATAAAGTTGCTTCTTCTTCCGCAAGATAGAAAGAACTTCTCTCAAATGATTCTTATGTTCCTCTCGTGACTTGGAGTACACAAGAATGTCATCAATAAATACCACCACAAAACAATCAAGATACTCATGAAAAACCTATTCATCAAGTCCATAAAAGCTGCCAGTGCGTTGGTCAACCCAAAGCGGCATCACAACAAACTCATAGTGACCATAAGCAGCGTGCGAAAGGTGTCTTGGGACATCCTCGCTCGAACCCTCACCGGTGGTAGCCACTCCTCGAATCAAACTTGGAATGAACAAGCTGAACCCGAAGTTGATCAAAGAGATCATCAATGTGTGGCAACGGATACCTATTTTTGATAGTAGCTTTGGTTCAGCTGTCGATAGTCTATCTGGCGTAAACTACCATCCTTCTTCCTCACAAACAACAGGTGCACCCGAGGAGATACACTCGGTTTAATGAACTCCCTATCTAGAAGTTCTGCGGTTGATCCTTGACTCTCGCAACTCATGGGAGCCATACGGTAAGGTGCCCTAGAAATAGGCGAAGTCCACGGCAATAGTTCAATACTGAGAACTCTAGGTCTCGGTCGGGAGGTAAAGCATACTCGGTAGAAAAGACATCGGGGAACTCATTAACTACTAGGAATATCTTCTAACTTAGCGAGAAGACATGCTAGTATCAAGTACATGCAAGCTAAATACCCTGTACATCCACGTGATAAAAGTTGTCTAGCCCATGGCGAAATAATATGAACCCCATTCATAGCATGATCACCTAGAAAACAAACTCAGGAATAGGGCATGGCAAAAGTTACTTTCTTCGGCGGCAATCAACTAAAGCATGATGTACACATAGCCAATCCATACCAAGAATCACATCAAAGTCTCTAATAGGCAATACTACCAAATCGGCATGCAAGACTCGATTATGAACAAGCACATCACGGTCTCTTTAGACCTCGAGGCCAACAAGCAATCACCCAGCGGTGTAGACACCTCAGGCGGGCAATACACATAAATGTTCTAGGAAATGCGATGCAACATAAGAATGAGTAGAACCGGATCTATAAGAACTCGGGCATGATCAAGGCTGAAAGAATACCTCCGATCACAGTAGACTCGGGGAACACCTCGTGATCAAGCGAAAACACGAGCTGCGTCTTAGGGCGCCCATCACTATCCTCTTGGACCCAGGCTGAGCCCGACCCCAGGGTGAGGCTGCTACTAGACTTAGGGAGTCTTTGAGGCGTGACTAGGATCTCATAACTAAGACAAGTACCAAGTGCAGTTGCACTTCTCACTAGAATGCCCAATCTTATTACAATAAGAACAAATCAATGGCCCACTACCCTGAGTCTGCTGCCCCTGAGAAGTAGGAGCACTACTACCACGATTCTCATCAGGCGCTATTACGCCCACTGCCTTTTATCGACCACCATTGCGGCGGTTGCCGATAGCGAGCAGATTCCCGGAAGGCCCGACCTCTACCGTCGCTGCGAAGCTTGTTGAGAAGTTTGCGAGGAGGCTTCTACTGTGCTCCTCAATGTCTCGCTCAATCTCATAAGCACGATCCACCGCACCCGTGTCGCCAATTGTAGAGATAACAAGCGCTTCCTATAATCGGTTCTCAACCCTTTCCACGAACCTCACGGGTTACGTGTCTCTCATCGGCACTAGATGTGCACAATAGCGGGACAACTCGGTGAATTTAGAAGAATCTTGAGCTATAGTCATAGATCCTGCTCCGACTCTGGAATTCTTTCTCTCTGTTGTCTAACCACATTAGGTACATAAGTAGCCCTAAACTCTGTCTCAAATGTAGGCCACACCTGCGCCACCTGGTTCAATTCCCAACTAGCAAGTAGAACTTCCCACCAATGATTGGCGGCTCCTCTCAGTTTATACGCAGCTAAAGTCACCTTCTCTTCATCCGTGCAATCCAGCGCTGCAAAGATCTTTTTCACATCCTCAAGCCATAATTCGGCAAGACTAGCATCCGCCTCTCCCTCAAAGATGGAGGCTTCATTTTCATGAACCTCTCTAGCACGGCATTATTCGTACCCTAGCTCCGGTGGTATAACAACAGCGGTGGTGACGCTCTCGCTTCTTGTTGGGGGTGGTGGTGGTGGAGGTACATTCTGACCATGGCCAAGGCCGAGCCATCTCGGTCATAAACTCTGTCATGCGACGGTACATATCCACCATCTGAGCATTCATACCAGCTGGACCATGTGGAGGAGGTGGTAACTCTACCTCAGGCTCATCTGGAGCTCTCCTAGGCCTGCCTCTGCCTCGGCCTACCCGATCTGCTCTAGGATTCACCATCGAGCACCTATAAGAATTAACTCGTCGTTAGAACATCACACAAGAAACTAACCCACCTAGGCCATGGAACCTATCTGGCCGATAGCTAACTATAAACAAGCTCGATACCAAGCGTGGCGACCCGGCCAGGGCAGAGGTGGAACCAGAGGTCGGACCGCCAAATACGGGGAAAACAAGTGGACAAAAACATGCAAGGACTCATTTTAAGAAAACGACGTGGCCTTGACATTAGAGACGTAGCACGCCTCGGCCTAAAAGGGAATTATTTTAAACTTTTCAAACTGATATAACAGTTAAGCAATTAATCCAAGTCATCGGCGACACTACATCTTCGGAACCCAAGCTAACAGTTTATGGACAAGAATTAAATAAGAGCTAATAGGATGCTCAGCGGAAGACTTATACGTAGTGAACTATTAAACATGATAACCAAAGCACGGCTTACACAATGCCGGCATAAAAGGGGTTACAAGTACTACAAGTGTTAAACTACAAGTAGCTAATAAAAGTAACAAGTTCAAGTTCTATACAAATTCCCAAGCATAGTCTAATTGACTTGCTTTAACCCATCGTCCTTGCAAAATAACAAAAGAAAGGAAGAGGACATCTAAACCACCTCTTCAAGCGCAGCGACGGACAAAAGGAGGAACAAGGCACGAACACCGCAATCCTCAACGAGAAGGACCTGTTTTGCTAGGATCTAAAGCAGTAAAGGGGAAAGGGTAAGTCATAAAGACTTGTAAGCTATCAATCATGCATGTTATGGCAATATGCAAAATACAAGGCAAGATATCGTCACATAAGCATAGAGATCATATATCCAAGATGCACATTGTTTCACATAGGTGCTCGTAATTAAATCACATAGGATAAGGATATATGGAGGCGGGGCGCTACGTAGTTCCTGCATACAAGCGTTATGCGGAGTGTGATGGTATCGGATGTGTGTAAGTACATCGATCTTCAGGAGATGCAGGGATAGACACCAATGATGCTCGTATTGATTACGGCAAAGGGAGCTACTTCCCATGTGGCCCGGTGGGCGTGTGTGGACAAGGACAGGATGCCAGCTGGACTCATGCAAATGCCAAGTAATGTTTACTTAACAAATTCTCAGGTAGGGAACGAGGTCGACAAGAGCGATCTCGTTCATGACAAGTAAATATTCTCATCAATAATCAAGCAGGATTGAGTTCGACAAGAGCGAACTCAACATGTCAAATAGGTATTCTATTATATGACATCAAGAATCAAGCATGGTAATCAATCCAAATTCAAGAGTCTAGAATTATCATTCTTAGAGAAACGTGTTTAGAATGTCGTAGGGATTGATCATTGAGCCGGTATTGTTCAATGGCTCACTAAATTTGACTCCGTTGAATCGTCTCTAACAATTCATCCAATAGAGTTAAAATGCTAAATGCATCCAAAACCCTTTTCTAAGTTCTCGTATCGAGTAGACTAGGCCATTAATCCACTTAACAACCATAGTCAAGAATTATCATTAATTCAATATTTCATGGGAACTTTAGAATCATTATTTCAAAAGTTATCAAAGCCAATGGTCCAAGAACATTAGTTATTCCTAGGAAAACATAGAACACATTTGATTCTAAGCATAGGACCCAATCAATAGGATGAGCAATTCATAGCATATGAAACCCTATAATTCATAATCTCTAAGAGTTGTCAAAAATCATTAGTCCAAGAACAATAGTTGTTCCTAAGGAGGCATAGAACATATTTAATTCTAGGCTTAGGACTAAATCAACAAGATGAACATGTCATTCAAAAATCTCATAAGATCAACTCATCATCAAACATGGCTTAGACATGGTAGAAGCATGGGAATCATGAGAAGAGGGGGACATGGCAAGTCTAGCATACAACCTAAGGGGAAATCAATAGCTTACCTTTCACCAAGGAAGAAGATGGGAAGAGCACAAACCAATCGGTTGAAAATGATCCACTCTTCAAGCTCTACACTTTTGATAAAGGTGACTTGAGCAATGGGAGAAGGGATGATGGAGGACCAAGAATGTGAGAACCCGAAACCTACTTGTATTACTTGTCTTCCATACTTGTTTAACATGATTAGAATATGTTTTTGACATGCTAGTAATATCCCTAACATGATTGACTTGATTGCATTCCTTGATCGAACGCCTATTGCCTTGCATGCTCTAGATTGACTTGTTCTTGCTCGGGCTTTGATATTTGGACTTAGCCAAGACCTTGAGAGACATTTATAATTGTTTTTAGGACCCTTGATACTCATTCTAATGCTTCTTGGAGTTGTACATGCCTTATACGCGTTATATGTGCAAATCGGGACTTGTTTGACCTAAAGTATGGCCTGAGGAATCGTTCTACCATGCCAACCGAACATTTTGGGCTTTGTTCGGCCATGATAACCGAACATTATGAAGGATGTTCGGCCTCCACAACCGAACAGTGCAGATTTCCAGCAAAACGTGATTTTTCTGCAACTTTGGCTGATTACGAACTTACCCTTACTAAACCTCTACCATTAGTGACTTTAACCACTTGTATTAGAGTCTTATTAGCCTAATCTAAGCCTAATTAAGATTAACTAAACCTATTTCTACCATTCATCAAGTGACATGTGGATTCCATTAACACATAATTGAGCTGATCTCTATTACATCAGTTGGAGACTTCACATTACGATCATTTCTTCTGCTTCGTCTTCTCCGGCCTAGGGCGAGCTTGTGCGTGAGAGTCTTGGTGAGATTAGTGTGTGAGGGGTTGGCTTCCAAGAGATTCAAGACCCGCTTGCGATTCCGAGACCGCCGTTGCGTCGCCGCCGTCGATACGAGCGATTACTGCCGATCAGTTTTTCTTGCTTCGTCCATTGCTTGGCTTGAGGTAAGCTATCAATTTCCCTTAGGTCCATGTTAGAAATAACATGCTACCTCCTCTTGCTTCCCTTCTCTCATGTTAAATCATTGCTCTCCTTGTTCCACCATGAATATGATACGTTCTAGAGAGTATGATTATTTGGGAATTATAGACCATGAATGCAAATGTCTCGATTTGGACACTAAGCCTAGAAGTAAAAGTGTTCTACTCTATATTAGGAATAATTATTATTCTTGGGTCATAGAATTTCGACCATTATTTGGGGAAAATGTGATTCTAGGGTTCCATGATTTAGGAACTTGAGTTTATTCTTGGCTATGATTGTTATACGGATTAATGACCTAGATTAATTGATGCGATGACTTAGAAAAGAGTTGGAGATGCAAATAGTGTTTAACTCTATTTGGTTTGAATTATAGAAATGACTCAACGGAGTCGACATTAGTGAGCTATCGAACAATACCGGCTCAATGATTAATCCCTACGATGTTATTACATGCGTTACACTAGAAAACTAATTCTAGACTATTGAAATGGATTGACTGTCATGCTTGTATCCTTGTGACATAATAAATGCATACTTGATATATGTTGAGTTCGCTCTTGTCGAGCTCAATCTTGATTGTTTAATTGATGAGATTATATACTAATCTTGAACGAGGACGCTCTTGTCGGACTCGTTGTATTCTGATTGATTGTTGGGTAAATACTACTTGGCATTGCATGAGTCCGGTGGCATACTTGTTACCGCACACACCCTCCCGCTGCTGGCCACAGTGGGGAAGAGCTCTCCTTGGCCAACCAATACGCGCCCATTGAGATTGACTACTGTTATCCCGAGCATATTCTCGGAAGATCGATGTATTATCACACCCATCGATAACCGCACGCTACCGAAGGTGTCTGTTTTGCAGGTCTACGAAGCGGCCCAGCTCTATATCCTCATATTATGTGAACTATGTGCAATAATGTGCATCTTAGATATTTGATCTACATGATTGAAATATTGTCTTGGTTAACGTGTTGCATAATGCCATGTCATGCATGATTGATAGCTTACGAGTCATTATGACTTACCCGTTCCCCTGTACTTTTTTAGATCCTAGCAGGTCAGGACCTCCCCGCTGAGGATCGCAGTGCTCGTATACTTTAGTTCTCTTTTGATCAGGCTCTTGCAGTCGAAGAGGTGGTTCTAGAAGTCCTCTTATCTTCTTTTGTATTTTGCAAGGACGATGGGTATAAGCTAGTCATCTAGACTATGCTTGGGATTGTATAGACTTGTACTCGTGTATTCCTGTTAGCTACTCGTAGTATTAACTCTTGTAGTAATTATCTTCTCTTGATGCCGGCAAATGTGTTAGCCGTGCCTTGTATATCGTGTGTTATTGTTCACTACGTTTAGACTTCCGCTGAGCATCCCATTAGCTCTTATTTATTTCCTTGTCATATTTACTGCTTAGCTTGGGTTCCGGCTGTAGTGTCGCCGAAGACTTGGATTAAATGTTTAACTGTTTATCAGGTGAAATGATTTTGAAATTTACCGACCTTTTGTGTCGAGTTCTCTTGCGACTGAAATGTTGCGTCACGTCAGTTTTAAAAATATCTAGTCCTTGCATGTTCTTCCTTTCTTGTCTTGTCTTGTTTGGCGCTCCGGTCCGCGGTTCCATGTTCTTCCTTTCTTGTCTTGTCGGGGTCGCCACAAAGAAGGTAGCTTCAAGAAGCCATGGAAGAACTTGAGAGAGGATGAAATTCGTTCTTGGAGAGTGAGGGTGAAGAATGAAGGTCAAAACATCAGATTGTGGTGTATATAGGTTCAAAAATCTGAGTGGGACAAGTGTCACTCTCATGTGGTGTAAAAATATCTGATTTTGGCTTGTTTAATGCTCACTAATGGACTCTTAATCCACTCTTAAAACATGCTACTAATGTTAGGACATAATCAAGGGGTGTTAGGGAGGTTTAAGTGAGGTTTAGAAGAGGTTTGGATAGGGGTTTGAGTGCCAAAAGTCGTACAGCAGCAAACAGGGGAAAATCCCGTAGGTAGTTCCCAGTAGTTGAGGCGGGCGCCTCACTAGAAGCCAGGCGGGCGCCTGGGATGCTGAGACTAGAATTGATTTTGCAACGCTCTCAGATCTTGAGGCGGGCTAGTGCTCAAAAATCGATGCGGCCGCCTCGTCTAGCCCTTGAACTTGGTCTAAACATGTCCTAAATGATCCCAAACTCATGGGCAACCATTCTAAGGTCTAACCCAACTCAAAACAAGTCGGAAACACACCCGAATAACATCCGGAACAAGGTAAAACAAGGCTCGAATCAAGCGACGAATGGTTAACGAATCAAACATCTATCAACCACCAATCAAACTAGAATAACTTGGACATGGACAAGGCTTGTTAAAACATGGTTATGACTTGAATACAAGTCCAAGAACTCAATGAACAATTCGCACGTCGAAATACAAGCAATACGGGCAACGAAGGAAATCGCTAAGGCCAAAACAAAGCAATCGAACCGGCGATTCAACAAGTAAGCATACATGATTCTAAACATGTTAAGAGCTTCATGAATGATTTAAGAATGCTTCTAAATCATATATATAGACTAAGTAAACATGCTCATAATCAACGAGAAAACATGAAGGCAAGCACTCAATACACATGCAAGAATCCGGGGTGTTACAATTGATCTTGATAATAAATATCTATTCAGTTAACTAAAAATCTTTTGTTAGGGTCTTATATATCTCTCTATCTCTAAAAGTGAGCTGTTTTTTTACAAATTAATATATAGGATAAATTAAAATAGTCTTACATGTAATGAACCACTCACCATGAATTAAGGTCAAACAAGTAAATTTGTCATGAGAAAAAAAAAATTATGTTTAGACAAAACTAACCCTACATTTAATAACTACTCATCATGAATTAACATCAAACGAATAAATTTGTTATGTGTTAATCAATTAATAAAGAATCAAATAACAATTTGGTCTATCAATTTGTATATAAATTTAAGTAAGGTCCTATCATTTTGAATTCTAATCATTTTGTCTTTTTATGTCAAAATCTAAGAATTACATTCATTAAATATATTTTTATACAAACATAAAACAAATTTAAATCGCAATTTAACATATATCCATATTACAAAATGAAATAACTATATTTACTTTAACATTAATATGTAACATGAGTTTCTACACATTTTTGACCGAGGAGAGTATATATTCAAAAATTTCAGTAACCAAAAAGGATAGTGAAAATCCTAACAATAGTTAAATAGTAAGCTGATTGGAGGTTTCTGTTAGGTACTAAAATGTTAGTCTTTTAAGACTATTTGTACTATTTAATGAATCAAGAGCAAACTGTAAATTTTAGCTTTTCTTCTCCAACAAAATGCACAAATTTATAAACTGGGCTCAACATTTTTTTCTTCATCTTTTGAAACTATAGCCCTTTTTCTTAACTACTTTCTTTTAGTGATAATAAGTAATTCCTCATTGATTTGTTTGATATCTAGATATTCATCATCAAATCTATTGTTATAGTTAAAATAATTATATACCTCTAGTAATGTCTACCCAAATATCACCATAACAAATTTGAAGTATATTAGAAACATTACCCAAAGATCTAAGGTTGATTATCCTTATTATTCACTCTCTCGCATTTGTAGTAATTTCTAAGAATTTCTTTCTTTCTTAATTTTAGCAATATCTCAATATTCTCTATCTCTCTCACTCTCTCCCCTTCTCTCTGCTATTGGTTGTCACTAGTTATTTAGCCCGTGCTCCGCACGGGTATTATGTAGGATATATATATATATTTTTATAATAATAATATAACTTTTTGACATTAATTGTAATTCGATTGTTATTCTCTTCCATGATTATAATAATTTTTTTTTCTATTGTTACTAATATTAAACGATTTTTTTACCTAAATACTTTTAAAATTAACATAAGTTTCTAACTAACGTGAGATACATATTTTGTATTAGTAATAATAGTAAAAATATTTGATTTAAAGGCTTTTAAATTTAACATCTAACTTGATAATAATATTAAAAGTCTTTTTGTTAAAAAATTTTAAAATCATAATTTATTTTTAAATAATGTGGGATACTTATTTTCTATTTCTATTGGTAATGAAAGTTTAAATCTTTTATCTAAAGACTTTTAAAACTAACACCACATTCTAACCATGTGGAATACATATTTTCTATTAGTAATAATAGTAGTAGATAAAAGACTTATTAACCAATATTCATTTCTAAACAATTTGAGATACATATTTTCTATTGGTAATAACATAAAAATGTCTTTATCTAATGAATTTTATAACCAATACGCATTTCTAAATAAAGTGAGATACTTTTCTTTATAATCAATGTGAGATCCATCATCTAAAAAGTTTTTAAACCAATATCACTTTTCTAACCAATGTGAAATACTTCTCTTCTATTGTTAATAATGATAGACTTTTAAAATTAGCATCACTCTCTAACCTATGTGTGATACATATCTTCATTTGGTAATAATAGTAGAAGTCTGTTATCTTAAAAAATTTATAACCAACATCTATTTCTAAATAGTGTGGGATATATCTATTTTATATATATATATATATATATATATATATATATATATATATAAAGCTTAGGTAGTCTAAAAATAGTAATTTCCAGCCAAAATTTGCATTCCTAAAATAGTAACCCCCTATTTATAACAAACATTTAATGAATCCTATAATTAAATAATACAAATTCAAATATTTATAACTTCTTGAAACTAGAGCCTAGGAATTAGAACCACTGCATTCATTGCTTTGTTATCCAAACACAACCTTTTATGCATACAACCGTTAGTTTTCCATTGTTGCCAAATAAACTTCAGAAAAATCATAAATGACCTTGCGCAAGAAATTTCACTGAAGTGAATCACAAATACTCACAATTAATTCTAACTGAATGACTAATATATATATATATATATATATATATATATATATATATATATATATATATATATATATATATATATATATATACACACACACACATGATTTTTGTCTACTTCACCAGATTGAAAATTATTAAAACAAATATTTTCAACGAAATCACAAAAATTCACAACTCATTATAACTAAATATAATATATGAATATTCTTTTGTCTATATTATCGGATCAAAGTTCTTAAAAGAAATATTGTGAACAAAATTACAAATACTAATTATTAATATTAAATATATGACTGACCAACAAAAATATATAGATTTGAAATTTTGTTATCCATTTAATCATATTCAAAATTTAAAAAAACATCCAAACTTCATCTAAAACACGAATGCACATGATTAATTATAAATGACTGACAAATCTAAAAATATATCGATTTGAAATAAATAAATTTAGCAAATACTTCAAGTAACAAGAACTATATAATGGTAAATAACAAAACGAAACAAACAATATTGCAACATGATTTTTCCTCTAATAAAGAGGAAATGTTTCGGCAGTGCAAAGTTACCTCTCTTTTAAAGAAAAAATGAACCGACCATTTAATCATGAACGAATTGATTTGTCGCTGTATTTGAAAAGTAGTCAGATTTACATCAAATTGTAGAGTGCTCAAGTATTCTCACTTGGAAAGCTATCTTGATGATCCCCCTTCATAGAGTTCTATATTTTCGAGGATAGAGAATGTAGAGAGGGATAATGAGTAAAGGGAGTGAAGAAGAAAAACTAAAATAGAAGTTGGTTTCATAAGTTGGGTTAATAATTTGTTTTTTCTTCGATGAGAGGGCAAGGTTGCTGGAATAGATATCATGAAAAGAGGTAGTGAGACCCAAAACAAGAGTTTTTAATATATATATATATATATATATATATATATATATATATATACTTTAAAACGATGTCGTTTTATTATTGGTGAGTGTGGCGGAGTAACAAAGCCAAGAGATTAAATTTCTCTTTTTAATTGTTATTGATTATTGATATTGAAATGAGCCATAAACGGGCTTAAATCAGTTCAAATAAAATTATGAGTCAATTTTCAATCACTCATCATCAATTAAATTTGTTTAGAGTAAGTTTTGTCATTCAATTAATATGTGTCGGGTTATGAACACGTTAGACCCATTTATATTTTTAGTCTTTTAAAGGTTTGAATAGAATATGGTGAAAATTGGGTCGGTCTCTTTTGACAGATATTCAACCGCTGTCCACTATACTTTTTTAACCTGAATTTTTTTTAATGTGAAAGAACAAGTATACCTTTAATGAATCGGACACGCTTGCGATAAGCTTTAGTTCATACATTGCCATGCATGATTCAAAATTGCGTAATTGTCATTCTCATTTCATAGTAGTGCATCGTGATTTTAAACCGATGCCTCGTATTCAAACTGGTCTATTTCCAATTCATAGTGATGCATCGTGATTCTAAATTGATGCATCGCGAATCCAAATCGACGTATTGCTACTGAAAATCAATACACCACGATACACATTTTTTGTATTTTCATTTTAATTATTTATTTAATTTTTATAAACTGTAGTTATTCCAATTTATTTATTTTATTATTGTTAATCAATTGACACATATATTTCTTTACATTCACAATAATTTTTAATCAAATTAATCAAATGATGATATTTGGCTATTCATTGAAATAATATCTTCTTTTAGTTTTGTTTTTCGTTTTCATTTTGCTTGATTATAATTTAACTGAGTATAATTTAATTGAAAAATATATATGTCCGTGCGTTTAACGCACGGGTATAAAACTAGTTGATGATAAAAATAAAAGTCTTTTATCTAACGACTTTTTAAACCAACATCATTTTTTAACCAATGTAGGAAATCTCTTCTATTAGTAATAATAGTAAGTCTTTTATCTAAAATTAATATCAACATCACTTTCTAATCAATGTGAGATATACATCTTCTATTGTTAATAATGGTAGAAATCTTATATCTAAAGACTTTGAAAACCAACATTACCCTATACCAAATGTATGATACATTTATTCTATTGTTAATAATAGTATTTTTAAAACAAACATTCATTTCTACCCAATGTGGGATACATCTCTTCTATTGATAATAATAGTAAAATACTTTGTAACCAATGTGAGATACATGCATCTATTCTATTTGTAACAAAAAAAATTAATCTAAAGACTTTTTAAACCAACATTTATTTTTAAACAATGTGAGAAAAATATCTTTTATTAGTAATAAGAGTATAAGTCTTTAATATAAGATTTTTAAAACTAACATCTTTTTCTAAACACTATAAGATACATCTATTTTATGATAAAAGTAGAAATCTTTTATCAAAATACTTTTAAAACTAACATCAATTTATAACCAATGTAAGATACACCTTTTCCATTGATAATATTAGTAGAGATGTATTTCATATTGGTTATAAATTGATTTTGATTTTAAAATTCATTAGATTAAAAATCTAACATTTTATTACTAATAGAGTTGTATCCCACATTGGTTTGGAAATAATGTTGGTTGTAAAATATATATATATATATATATATATATATATATATATATATATATATATATATATATATAAGACTTCTACCATTAACAATAGATGATACTAGATCTTTAAGTCCATGCCTACGACACGGTGCCAATATATCTGATATCGTCAATTGAATTGACAGTGCTTAAATAGAAGGTGCGATTAAAAAAAAAAAATGTTACAGTTGAGCGGTATATTGCTTCAAGTGATAGTTGGGGGATTGATGTTTTATAAGGGGTGATTGTTCAGAAGATTAGTCGCAATGTGTAAATTTGTAATGTGAAGATAAAACATAAGGAGAAGAAAAATTGGTGACTGCTCATAATATTAATTGTAGGGGTGATTTGTAATAGAGAAAGAAAAAAATAGGGAGTTTAAAATGGATAACTACCCACAACATGTAAAGGTGAGGGCGAATCTCAACCGTTAATTTTTTAAAGATAATTTAATCTCAACCTCTGAATAGCCCTAGTCAAATTACCTAGCAGTTTTATAGTATAGATTAATAGTAGAGATTAATATTTCATTATTGTATTAATTATTAATACATATTATTAATATGTAATGATCGAGAAACAATGAGTCACACATGAATGTTCGAGAATAATAATAATATTATTGTTATAAAATAATAATAACAATAATAACAATAGCAATAGTAATAATAAAAATAATATTGTACAATTTTTATCATCATTGTCATAAATGAAAACAAAAATAAATTTTCGTCAAAATGAAATCTTTTAACATATCTGCGTTAGTAGACACCTTAAATTTTGGACTTTATGGTATTAAAATATTTATTTTATTTTGAGACTTTTAAAATCATTATTCATATTCTAACAATGTAAGATACTTTTTTTCTATTTCTATTGGTAATAAAAGTTTAAGACTTTTATCTAAAGACTTTTAATCTTTCTAACCATGTGGTATACATCTTTTCTATTGGTAATAATAATATTTTTTAAACTAACATTAATTTCTAACAAATATGAGATACATTATTTTATAATAATAACAATAGTCTTTTATATAAAAACTTTGGAAATCAACATCTATTTCTAAAAAAATGCGGGATACAATCTCTTCTATTGGTTATAATATAAAAATAATAATTGTATTTTATCTAAAGAGTTTTGAAACCAACATCTCTTTCTAAACAATGTGTGATACATCTCTTGTATTGATACTAACATAAAAATTCTTTTATCTAAAGACTTTTATAACCAATATATGTTTCTAAATGAAATCTACTTATTGAACTTCAACACTAAGGACGGAGGATTTCCTCACAATTATAACTGGGAAAGAGCTCGACCATACAAGACAGAGGAAACTTTGGCCAGAGTTCCATTACTGTTAATGGGTGGCTCCGCGATGGAGTTGAATTCGACTTTCTTATACCTCGGTCTATTAGTGCATCTTCTTGCCTAGGATTCTAAAAGCTCCCCCAAGGTATTCTCTACCTACCCACCTGTGTCGGTTTCGGGTACAGATACCCTTTCGTTGAAGGTCGTTCGACACCTCCTACTAAGAAGACTGGGGCGAAAGCGGGACCCTACCTTCTTTTTCAAACCAACATCTCTTTCCAACCAATGTATGATACATCTCTTTTATTGGTACTTAATAATAGTATTTTTAAAACCAATATCAATTTCTAACAATTGTGAGATACATCTCTTCTATTGTTGAAAAATTAGTGTTTTTAGTGAAATAAATTGTGCAACTTGAGGCACGAATTTCTTTACGTGTCATTTGTTTGTTGGCGAAGGTAATTGCGCGAATGTGTTCTACTCGGTGAGAGTATCGAAATGATATATGTATTTGTCCGAATCGAGTTTTGGATGAATAAGATATCAATACTTAAAGTATAATACTTGTTAAAAAATTAGTATTTTTGGTAAAAGAAATTGTGCAACTTGAGGCACAAATTTCTTTACGTGTCATTTGTTTATTGACGAATGTAATTGCGCAAATGTGTTCTACTAAGTGAGAATATCAAAATGATATATTTATTTGTCCAATTTGAGTTTTATATCAAGACTTAAAGTATAATACTTCTAAAAAAATTAATGTTTTTAGTGAAAAAAAATTGTGCAACATAATGCACAAATTTCTTTATATGTCATTTGTTTGTTAGAAAAAGTAATTGTGCAAATGTGTTCTACTCGGCAAGAGCATCGAAATGATATATTTATTATTCCAAACCAAGTTTTAGATGAATAAGATATCAAAGCTTAAAGTATGTTATTAGAAGTGAGTCATTAGAAGTAATGTCTCACCTTAAAGAATTTTATCTCATATTAGTTAGAAGTAACGTTAGTTGTAAGAGTTTTTAAATATAAGCCTTCAACTATTGACAATAGAAGAAGATATATATATATATATATATATATATATATATATATATATATAAATTAATACTAATACTCATTATCAAATTGATTAGTAATATGTATTATTATTAGTTAATGGCTAGAAAACCAATATTTTTTAAAACCTCCACATGGATGCTTTACAATGAAGATTTATTAAAAGGTGGTGAGCACAACCATAGTGCTCCTCATCAACTTTATATATGTTTTCATTGAAATGAAACTCTTATATATTTATTTGTTTTCTCTCTTGTCTAGTCAATTTCATTTCATATAAATATCTTAACAATAATATATCTCAACTTTAAACTCTATCGTATTAAACCACAAACTAATGAATATCAAATTTGCTTCTATAAAATTTACAAAATGGACACAATCATCTGTGACGAGGTACTCTAAGAAATCTTTCACCACCTCCAACCCCCTTCTTCTCTCATTGTCTCTCGTCCCGTAATGGTGGCTCTACCTCCTCAGCTCTTCCCCTACTTCCCCCATAATTCTCACAACTACGCCTTTCGATCTTCTCTCTCCATTGCTCTTTCAATAATATTAATTTGTAAGCAACTTTTCATTCTCTTAGAGGTAGAGATATTTTAAAAAGTAAAAAAATAAAATCATTTAGATTAATATATTTCTTCGTCCCTGAATTAAGCAAGGGTATTTTTGTCATATTAAAAATTATTGGATTATATTTCTAACGGTACACTAGGAAGAGATATATTTAAAAAAAAAAAAAAAAAAGACCAAATAAATATAATTCAAAATGGTAAGATGTAACTTAAAGTTGGTTTACCTTAATTTGTGGTAATTACGTAGTTTCTTAAATGTAGGGCTATTTTTGTTAATACATAGTTTTCTTTCCATAACACATTTACTTGTTTGACCTAATTCATGGTGATGTAGGCATAATTTTGCCTATACAATAATTTGTAAGAAACAACTCACACTTTTATAAATAGAGATATATATGGTCATAATAAAAGTTACTTAGTTAGCTCAATAGAAATTTCTTGGTAATATCAATAACTTAGGGACTAATATGATAGTGTAGTAGTCCAAAAATACAAGGGGGAAAAAACATAGATTTTAGCTTTCTTCTATAATAGACCATACATATTCATCAACTGGGTTCTCTATTTTCTCTTCTTCTTCTTGAAACTATAACACATTTTATTAATTCATCTGTTTTAACTTGTTCACCGGTAATTACTAAGCACGCTATTAATTTGCTTAATACCTCGTTACTCACCAACAAATATATATATATATATATATATATATATATATATATATATATACACACACACACACACACACACACATATACACACATATATATTATAGTTAAAACTTTTCATATACTTTTAGTAATATCTACCCAAATTTCACCATAATTAATATTACATATTCAAAAAGGTAAAATCATATTATTTTGGATTAATATATAATTTGGTCCCTCAACTTAGGTCGAACTTTATGATTGAAATTATAGCACATTTTCGTGGAATTATTTCCAAGAGGAGTTTGTGGTACTAGAATAGCTAGTACCTTAAATTTGATCAACCCCCTATATAATGTATGGAGTACTAGATAGCTTGTACGTACTAGATATTAACTTTGTGTATATCGCCCGATCGCCACGGCCAGTGCCGGACTTCGCTATAGTTACACACCGAAGCAGTACCTACCAAACAAATCTCACACCGTCCACTCTTACCTCCCTCAACACCAGCACCAACTATAGCTTCTACAATACCCCAACTCGTCAAGACCTCGACACGGTCAACACCATCACACTTTTTAGGGGTGATATTTCCCGAGATTCATGCCATGATTGCATCTCTGATGCAACCAACAAGCTAAGAGAGGTGTGTCCTAATCAAAAGGAAACATTGGGGGGGGGGGAGGTATGATGAGTATATGCTAAGGTACTCAAATGCTAGTTATTATAAAAGAATGAGTGATTCTTTTCACATGTTTTGCAACAAAGATAAATGAAATATCTTGGATCTGAAAGCTTGGGGAAACAGGGGCTGAAGGCTTTCGGCGAAAGGTGTACAGTTCCCACATCGGGTTTAAGAGCAAAATATGAAAGACAATTTGGTATAAAAAACAAGGCTTTCCACAATGTTGATCATACCTTTCTCAGTGTCTGTTTTTATCAGTTTTATATCTGACATGTGAGCCATTGGTTTTAATCTTATTTTTAGAGGGGGAAGATCCATAACAATAACTTGCTATTATTTTTAGAGGGGGAAGATCCATCACAATTGCTTAAAAATTACTCTGTTGCAAGGGGCTATCTCACCTCACCAATTCTAATCCAAGAGGGCGTGGCTCATCCCACGAACACTTAACCAAGAAATACTTACACTTAACCAAGAAATTTGCCTTACTCTGTTGTAAGGGGCTGTCTCACCCCCACCAATTTTAATCCAAAAATTAGTCTACTGTTGTCTTTAATAATCTAAAATTTTGTATACTTTTCTCTTTAATGACATGAAAAAACTAAAAAGAAAAGAGTCAAGGCCCAAGCTTCTACACATTTGTGATAATGAACACATGATATATAGACTCATATATCCATGGATCTATTACCAACTAGATTGAAAAATGATCAAGACAAGGAAATATTTGTGTACATTGATGAGGTTCCGTCATGGACACAAATGTTGTGATTGATCTGGCGAGAGGCGATGTGTGTTTTCTGTTGTGTGCAATGAAATTTACACACGAAGTGCTATAATAGTTGTTGATTGTTCTCCATATAGCACTGCCACGAAGTTTTGAAGCAAAATTTAGTCAAATGAAGCAGAACACTGATGGTGTACTTTTTCCTTCAATAAACTCTTCAAATGGACGGGACATAAGGAAATGGCTCTTGTATACTTGTACTTCGAGTAATTCTTCTCATTAGTTTTATATAACTGATATGAAAATAGAATGGGTCATTCTTTTCATGCCCTCGTTTCCGTAATATCTCTTCGAGATTCCTCTCACATCAGCTTTCGGAGGGAAATAGAATAAAGAAGCCGGTTATCTTAATTCTCGGACTTTTGACTATGGTCAGGCGTAGCATCTGTTCTTATCATCAGCTTGTCAGATATTAAACTTATTTCTTCACAAGTTGCGTATGCTTTAACATTACTTGCAATCAAATTTTGCTTATAAGTAACAAATAAGTATCGACCCTTTAGCAACTCAAACTACAACAGTATCTTTTGTTTTGTTTAGTGATGGTACCTGAATGTATGTAATGATCTAAAGTTCTGAACTGTGTAAAGCCCTGAAAAACAAGCATTAAAACTTAACAAATGTCAAGTTACATGGTTTAAAAATGCAAAGGAAGCGGGATGCGTAAAAGCGTGAAATGCGAGGGGCCAAAATGTCAAAAGAGGCATAAAATTGGAACTGGCGCCACCCATGATGGATCCAGGCGCGGCGCCCACTTCTTATGGGGGTGGCACCGAAATAGTGATTGTGCACTGTATCACTTTGCCTCCGGTACACTCTCTCAAGCAAGTAGTACAAGCCGATGAAGCATATAAAGAAAATTTAGAATGCCAACGGGATCCCCACTTCCAGCTATAAATAGAGGTGCTCCGCCTCAGTGAATTGAATACACGATTCACCCGCACACAGTTCACGCAGTTAAAGAAACCGCGTTCAGTTTACGCAGTGGCGAGAAAAGAGTTCCCCCTCCTATAAGCCTCAAAGCTACGTCAAATCTCCTCCAAACATAAATCCAACCGGTCAAAGTGAACCTTAGCCTTCCAGTAGGATTCCACCTTATTTCTCCGGTCCAAAATCCAAAGAAGCGGTTACTGCAGAATCGAGGCCAAATCCCCAGAAGCAAGCGGTTGCTCTGCGATTTCCGCCGGCGGCAAGCAAACAACGGCAAAAGCATGGCGGTTGCTCCGCCCATTTTACGGTGCGGCGCTTTCGGCGATTACTCGCTAGAATCTCTACGACAAAAGACTCCCTCTCCCGGAAGGACAGAGCGAGCACAACCTATGTTCTTAAAGGTAAGCCTTTAAGAGATTATATATAAAAGTGCTATTTTTAAGCCAGCCCAATGTAAAAATAAAAGCAGTTATGCTGCCTTGATTTATATAGAAAATAGCACTAAAAAAAGTCATTATTATGACCAAATATTTTTAAATGTATTTGTAATTACTGGAAGGAAGCGACTGCAAGTCTGTAAATAATGTAGATACAGATATATTTGTTTAAATGCTTTATTTTATTTGTTGAATAAATATAACAAAAGCATATTTTAGCCAAAAACTTTTTTTGAGACCGAAAGGGTGAGTTGTGTGCCTAACACCTTCCCACCTCGTAACATAGCCCCCGAACCCTTTTTTTACAAACTCTGGTTATTTTTGGTTTTTCTTTATTTCTCCTTAAAATAAAGATGGCGACTCTGTTACAACATTTTGGATCACAGTGAGGCCCGCAACATCCTTTTCTTGCACTTTTCCATTTTCCCCTAAACAAGGGATGATGAGAATAAAAAGGGTGATGCACTTTCTGTATCTTGTTTTCCCCTAAAAAAGGGAGGATGAGACACGGGGAACCCAAAGCACTCATAGTGACCCAGAATGTACAACAGTCCATAGCGAGGCAGGGTGTGTTCCCACGCGCCTTCGCAACATCCTTTTTTTTGCACTTTTATGTTTTCCCCTAAACAAGGGACGATGGGAATGAAAAAGGTGATGTGTTTTCTGTATCTTGTTTTCCCCTAAACAAGGGAGGATGAGTTACGGAAAAATACAAAGCACTCATAATGGACTAAAGCACATTCGGTGACCGAGGCGTATTCAGCGCGCTTTCGACAACACTCTTCCCATTCTGGCGACAGCATCACAGTGATTGCATAAGGAATTTTCAACTCCTTATATATACTGCTCTCCGTCTCCTTTTGAGGTACATCCATTCATTGAAATCGTGTTCTCTTGATCTCTCTCTCTTTCTCCCTGATTTCTCTTGCTTACCTAAAGTTGTGAGTTGGTTCTGTGGGTTGAAACACTATATGTGTGGTGAGGTCTGTGAGTGATCCTTCTTCATCGTGACATTGGGGTTTGTGGGTTTGGGTTTCGTTGAGAGGGCTGGGTAGTCCCGAAATACCTTGAAACTGGTACATTGAAACTTCGGTATTATGAACTCGGTGGTTGGACAAACTATACTTGGTCTATAGTGGAATTGGGGGCCTGACCCGAAAATTCGAGTTAGGCTTCGACCAAGGATACTCTTGAGTTATTCTTTTGTTCTAGACTGGCAAACTAATCATTAGTTTATTATGTTATTTTTCTTGTGCTAACATTCTGTTTTGCAGCTTGAATTGTGGACACTACGATTGAATAAACTAGAAGCGTTACTCAAGTTACATTACATGAGTTGAATATTGGTGCTTGGACTGATTGTTGAGTAAGGCTAAAAACTCAATTGGATGGTGGAAATACCTCCTGTTTGTGAACATTATGCTGGTTTAAGAACCTGAACTCTTTGGAATTGCAAAGTATTGGATATTATAAAGGATACTTCATGCTCCTGTTTGGGGTACGAAATCATAACAGTGATATCAGAGCCTCGTTGGTTTATGTACCAAACAAACAGTGGAGCCTCCTTCAATCCAAAGGTAGAAATCACAGTCGGTGATTTCTAGGTATCGTTTTCCCAATCTTAAACTTTTACTTGATTTCTAGTTTGTGAAACATGAGTTTAAGTTTTAGTTGTTTGGGTTGATTACGTTTCGTATTGCTTCCGTTGTGCATTGTTGTTTGTTTGGTAATATTCTAATTTGAAAAGTTTTTCCAGAAACTTTTGGGTGATTTTTTCTTGTTTTGAAAAATTGTGTTTTTTTTCAAATAATAATAATAATAATTTAAAAAATTACTTTGTGTGATTTTGGTGATATTTTTGACTATATTGTTTTGTGTTGTTTTCAAAATGGCAAACTCATCTACGTCCTATAATTTGGTACCCTTTGATGGGAAAACAGATTTTTCTATTTGACAACAGAAAATGAATGACATTTTGATAAAAGAAAAAGTCTTTAAAGCTATATCTTTAAAATTTTCTAAAACTAAAAAATCGGACGATAGGACTGAAATGGACGAGTCGACATATTATTCCATACTTTTGAACTTGAATGACTCAGTGATAAAGAAGGTTGGTAAACTTGGATCTGCTAATGAACTTTGGGATAGGCTAGAAGAACTTTATTATGAAAAATTGTTGCCTAGCAAATTATCTCTTGGAACAGTTTTTTTGATTCAAACTAGACCTTGATAAAGACATGAAAGATAATATCGATGTCTTCACTAAGTTAGTTCAAGACATTAAACAAACCGGGGATAAAAACATTGATGATTACACTGTGATTGTACTTTTAAATGGTATTCCTGATTCTTATGCTGACGTGAAATCTGCTATTAAGTATGGTAGGGATAATATCTCACTTGATAAGGTGATTCTTGGGTTAAAAAACAAAGAATTAGACTTAAAAGTAAGTAGGGGTAAATCTCAAGGTCAAAATCAGAATTATGGTAACAATAGGGGTAGAAGCCAAAGTAAGTCTAAGTTTGGATCTAAGAAAAGAAACTGCTACAACTGCGGTGAATCTAGACATTTTAAGAAGGATTGCACAAACCCTAAAAAGAAAAGTCAAAATCAGAATCATGATAATAAAAAAGATTGTAATTTGGCCTTGTGTGAAGATGGTGGTGATGTTTTTATGGTAACAGAATCTTGTGAAACCAAAGTGAATTATATGTACTCTATTTCTGCATATATGAATGAGTGGGTTATAGATTCTGCGTGTGCGTTTCACATGACACCTTTAAAAATACTTTTTTCTTCAAACAAAGAAGTGGAAACTAGAATCTGTTTCCTTGGCTAATGGTAAGAATTGTCAAATTGCTGGAATTGGCAATGTGTGCTTGAAATTTGATTCTGGGTATACTTTGACTTTGCCACGTCAGGTCTCTCCAAACTTTTTTGGGGAGATGCAGTTGTGTGTGTCACCTATATCATTAATAGGTCTCTTATCCTGCCTAATGGTAGATGTCATGAAGCTGTATTTTCTGGTGGAGAAGTTTTTTTTCAAAATTTTAGAGTTTTCGGTTGTGCTGCGTATATTCATCAAGAGAAAAACACGTGTTCTCGGCTTTGTTTTATGGATTAAGGGTTTGAATCCATCTTTTGTTTCTCAAAATAGCGATTTGTTTTCTCCTTGATTCCGGCGGTGGCGGCCACAATGATTGCCCTTCTTTTACGGCC
>CM028382.1:67895223-67970578 GCA_013146195.2 Codonopsis lanceolata | reverse complement strand
GGAGAGGTGTGTAAGATCCCGATTCCTGCTAGCCTGAATTAGTGGCAAAGCTCGTGATTCCTCTTTCGCTGATTGCTCGCTTGTTTGGAGAGAGTCTAAATGTGCATGAGAGATCACATTTAAGACTAAACACTATTAATAATGTCATATAGTGGTTGACTTGTTAAAGTCAAAAAGTCAGAATCTCGACGATAGTCGAATGCGACTGATTGAGAGCTTATTCGGTTTGGTGTTCTCGGATCTCGATTTGTCCCGATCTTTACATGATGATTAAATAACATGTTTAGATGTGTTAGACTTGTAATTGGATGTATTCCATAAGTCTCGTGAAGTTTTGACGCCTCGAGAATAGCAATTCTCCTTATCGCCAGAAGTTTGAGATTGAGCTCTGCGAACGCCTTGTATTTTCGGGAACTTATTTCCCTATCTGCTGAGTATCATCCGGGAGGCTTTCAGGCCTATTTTGTAGCCCTTATAGGTGCTTATAATCATGGGTTATTACCTGGCTTGGCTTGCGGTCTCATTCGACGTGCTTAGATAGCAAGTTACGCCTTGCGCCGGTTTTGCCCCCGGGTTGTTTTGGGTGTTGTTTGGGAGTCTAGACCTCTTTTAAAATTGGTTTGAGACTTGGATTGATTAGTTTAATGTTTGGGACTTTAAGAGTTCAATTGTGAGCCATTTCAAGCTTTAAGGCTCGAGGATGCATGCGAAACGACCAAACCGAGCAAGGAATGAACAAAGGAGTGTATGGTGTGTGGGAGTGATGCCGCATCATATGAGACCCAAGCGACCGCAAGGGTCCCTGAATTTCTGTTACGGGATTTTTGAGGAATTTTGCAAAGTTGTCTATCCTAACCCTACCCAAACCCAACCTAACCCACTCCTAAACCCTCCTAACTACCTTAGGGTGTATCCTAAGCATCTAATTGAGATTGGGAGGTGGATTAGAGGAGTTAATTAGAGATAAACAAACCTATCATCTAAACACATAACCCACTTACTTCCTAATCTATTTGAAGCCCTAACACCCCACTTAACCCCTCATTTCAGTCTATCACTTCTAAAAAAACGGGAGACAACCTCTTGAGAGCTGAAAGGGGAGTCTTCTAGGGTTTCTTGAGTGTTCTTCATGGGTTCCATGGCTTGAGAGCTCCATTGCCCAATCCACACCATAGATTTGAAGAGGAGGTTGAGGTGAGCAAGACCCACCAATTGAAATTTCGAAATTGGGACTTGAAGGGGCTGATTTGAGGTAAGTTTCTACCGTCTTCCTCCTTCTTTTGGGCTCCATTGACCCTAGGGAAACAATCATTTGTGCTATGTGAGGTCAATGGAAGCCATTGTTAGGGTTTGTAGATGAAGCATGAACCCTAGGTTTTCAAATTGATGATAGAATTGGATTGACCTATGTGAGACCATGAAATATGTGAAATTCATGTTCTAATTAGTCTATTGAACTTGGGTATGTTGATTATCCATGAGTTTTGATGTTGGTTTGGTTGAGATACTTGGAGGGTGTTTTGCCCCAATCTTGTTTTAGCTTGCAAATTTTTAATGTGAGCTTGATTACTATGTTTTATATGCTTAATAGAGTATATTAAACTAGGTTGTATGATTTAATCAAGAATTGGGAATTATGATCGGTAAGGTGAGCTAAATGAAATTGTGCTCGAAATGATGAATTTATTCTATGTTATATTAGTGAAGGTTTTGTCGGGTTTATGTGAGTTAAACGAACCCGGGATGATGACTAGTGTTGATGATTATGAACATAGAGATTATTGAGACCCATGGCCTCTATGCCCTAAAATTTAAGAAAGGGTAGATTGGACTCGACGGAGTCATTATAAGTTGATTATGTGCTAATTGAACTTGGGATGAAATCCTACGATGATTGGATTTCGTTTAGTTAATGGAGCGAAGAACATAAGTTCCAAACTTTAAATGGTTGGTGATTGTGATGTGTTTTGTGGGTTTTTAGTCTTGGGAATTAAGCCCGAATGACTAAGGAGATTTGGTTGTAATCTTTAAGAAATTATTACGGTGCGAATTTATAAAACACATAAAGGATGAATTGTGTTAGTAAGACTCAACGGAGTCGTAATAAGGCCAATAAAATGATAAAGAGCCTTGGGTGGAAACCCTACCATGTTTTGGTTTGCTTGGGTTGTGTTTGTGCACACCGGGTTTTTGGTTGTGTCCTATGGCGACACTTATGTTATGGAGACTTATTAGAAATAAGTTTTGAGCATGCTTGTTAGAGCATGGACATTTGAGACCAATGTATGGTCACGTGTATAATTAAGAGATGATTAAGAAAGAATTCTCTCCTTAAGGATTTTGGGTTGCGTGCTTATAAAGCACTTGTGAGAAAGTGACTACGGAGTAGTCATGATGTTTTAAGTATGGTGTTGGTGTTATCGATCATGTATGACAATTAAAACTATGATTGAGTCCGGTGTACTTAAAATAAAAGACTAAAATAATAAGTCTTGAATTGTGGATATTTTGAGACTAGCGTAGTAGTCTTGGTTTGATTTGAGTTGAGGATTAAGGAAGACCTCACATTATATTTTATTAAGCTGGTAAGCTATGCTTGAATGGGTTAATGACTTGAGGAATAATGAATACCTCAATAAGGTAGTTCTTGAACTAAACTTGTAAGTTAGTTGAACACAATGGTTATATGCAAATATATGCATTGTTCATGATGTTTGGTAGAGCATTATGTCCTACGTGTTTATATGCAATTATATGCATGGTTTATGAGATTTTCAGAGCATTATGTCCTACGTGGTTATATGCAAATATGTGCATGGATTATGGGATTTTGTGGAGCATTATGCCCTATTTGTTTATGTGCAATTATGTGCATGGTTTATGAGTTGTTGTAGAGCATTATGTCCTACATGATTTAATGAGTCCGATAATTATGAATTTGGTCTCATTGGTTTATGCAAGTAAATATCTACTTGATGGTTTGGTTTAAAGTCCACGGGGCTTTGGTTGTTGTGATTCATAGCCTTTGGGACGATTCATCGCCTACGGGAACAATCGCTGCATTGGGTCCTTTTTCTCCTCACTATTTGGGCAGTGGGATGTGATCTCGAGTTATGCCACCTAGCCCGACATCGAGCTCTCATTTCTCATCCGAGACCGACCGATGAATGTAACGAGTACTCATTAAGGGAAACTGATGAGTTGAGATTATTGGGGAGGAAACCCCAGGGTATGATTGATTGGGAATTGAGCCCGAATCATGGTTTGAGATTTGATATCATGGTAAGTTGGTTGGGTTTTGAACCCGGATTTGATTGTAACTTCGAATACGCCATCGTTACGCATGATTATTTATGAGCATTTATATGAAAAATAATATGCTACTTGATTTATGTGAGTTTATGTGCTTTAAAAATTAAGTACATGTTTCATGATGGTATATTAGCATGATATCATGATTTTATACGATTGTGCATTTATGCCATGCCATGTCATAATATGCCTCATGTTGCATTTAGAAACTTACTGGGTCATTATGACTCACTCCGTGTGATTGTTTTCCCTAGTGTGTGCAGTGATCCCGTTAGTACGCAATGCAATGGATAACAACTTTTAGCATAACAACTTCCAGCAGTGGTCTTCCAAAAGCTTGGAGTTATTTATTATTATGTTGTATTTATTGTGAGGCTCGAATGTAAAGTTATGTAGACTTTACTTGGGTAGATTATAGTGTTATATTATGGTTGAATATTTGGGAGCCGGATGTATTGCCGAGCATTTGCACCCTTAGTATTTATTTCCTTTGTCGTTTCGAGCATGTGTGGCTCGTTTATTCTAGTTGTGGTAAATTGTTGTTCCTACCTCCGATAGTTTTAGTCGTGAGATTTGGTTGGTTGTTTAGCATCATTTATATGGTTATAGTGAATTGTTCCTCCGGCATGTTATAGCCGTTGAGTGTTGTTTATCAGGTTGGGATTTTGTCTGTTGCCGGCCTTGGTTGCCGATGGTTTGTGGTGCGTGTCTAATGTTGCGTCCACGCTGCCGAATTTTGGGCCAAGAGATTTACCATCTCTTTGGTTGTTTATATTTAGGAGCTTGTTAGCTCGGGTTCCATTATGGTTTTGCTTCCGCAGGTTTTGGTTTTTATTTTCCGTATTGCCGTTATGGCTTTACCTTCCTGTCGTGAGCTGGTTGGCTCGTCTTTTGACTCGCACCAATATGCTTAGCAGGTGCTTGTCTGTCTCTTAGTTTGTCCTGATGGCACGACCTTGGGATCTCGTATTGAGATCCGGGACGGGTCGTCACAAGGTGTGTGTGGAGTCCCGGGTGCGGCGATCCATAGCGAGCACGAATCCCATAATTCGTGAAGGCGATGCATCGTCCCACCCTGACTTGATAAACAAACCAATTAATGCCAGCTGGACTCAATGCAATGCACAAGTAGATATTTACTCTCATGTTCAACAAGAACCAAGACCGATCATAGCGGACATATCAAATCATGTAGGACATAAAGTTCTACACACCAAATTAACAATGCACATATTGTATACACTTAACAAATCCAACCAACCTATCCGTTAAGTCCAAGAACCACTTATTGAGGTATTCATAACCCTCAAGTCACAACCCAATCAAACGTAGCATATAAGCTCAAGAAATCACAAATGTGAGGTCTACTATAACCCTCTACTCGAGATCAAACCAAAGACTATTACTTTAGTCTAAGAACAATCATAAATCAAGACTTAGCATTTTAGCTTTGCTTAAAGGCACACCGGACTCAACCCTAGTCCCAATTGTCATACATACTCGACATTCTCAAACCAATCTCAAGGGTACTAAAATTAAGCCGTAGTCATATTCTTGCAAGTTCTTTCATGTGCACGCGACCAAATTCCCTAAGAGAGAACTCATTCAAATAATCATTTCTTAAGGTAATACGAGATCATGGGTTGACCTCTAATGCTCCGTGCTCTACGAGCACGCTCTAATTAAATCACCAATAAGCTTCTATGTCATGGGTGTCACAAATGGGACACAATTCGAGATGCTCGGGTACTCACAATCAAAACCAACCAAACCCGAACATCGTGGACTTAAACCTAAGGCTCACCAACATAATATTGAACCTATAACAACTCTATTGAGTCTAAATATCGCATTTCATTAAATACACATTTCATACAACCCAACTTAGCACATCATTCAAGTTTATAGAAATTATCCCAAAAAATGATCCGGGCTTATTTCTCAAGCCTAAAATCCAAGAATTCATCATAGACATAGTCAACGAAACCCAAATGACGTAGGACTTCAACCCGAGTTCGTTAACACAATATTGAACCCATTACGACTCCGTAGAGTCTAAACACTAAGTTTCATTCTTAAACCTTTCATCCATGTCAACATTAATATTCACTTTATTTAACAACAATATATCCGATAATTCGGGCTTAAATTCTCAAGCCCTAAAATTCACAACAAAATCCCAACATAAATCAAAACCCATTTCATAAATCTCATAATCCCACTTAAATGTTCCTACTCATGATATCATGTGAGTTCATACGTCCAAAGCCCCAATCGTAGGCATAATTCCACAATAAACCCAAATAGCATATAGACATGATTTCTAGCATGCTCATAAGCCTAGAAACACAAAATGAAGAGTAATAACATATTCAACAATCATAGAAATCACTCTACAAATGCTCCTAACAAATTCATACTTCCAAAATTCCCCAAAATTGGGCAAACATAGCATAACAAGTGTTCATTGCCCACAAATAGCATATAGATTGTTTTCCTTAGGGCCAATGAACCAAAATCAAAAGGGAGTAACTTACCTAGCTTGAGTGAAAACTCAAGAGAACACAAATCCGATCGGTGAAGTTGCTCTACTCGTCGAGGTCTTCAAGATTCCAAAGTTTGAAGGAAATCGGGTGGTTGGATCATCAAGGATCGAAGAGAGAAGAAGCTAGGGCTCAAGAGTCTCCCATGGAGTCTCTCTCTCTAACTCACGGTTTGTGGAAGAGAAATGAAGAGGATTTGGCTGAATTGGTGAAGGGTTAGGCTATTTATACTTCTCAACAACAAGGGCACAATAGACTTTTCCCAAGTACACTTAGTAGAGATTAGGATAAATCAATCACTAATCTAACCTTAATTAACTTCTAACTAATGTTAGGACATGTTTAGGGTTAAGTATGAGAGGTTAGGAAGGGTTTAGAGGGGGTTTAATGAGGGTAGAATAGGTATAATTCGTCCAAACCCAAAACAGGGCAAAAATCCCGTAACAGCAACCTGGGGTTGAGGCGGGCGCCTCACCCCTCTCCATGCGGCCACTGGGCTCGCCCGACAAAGATGCTCAAGACTTGAGGCGGGCGCCTCTATGTGCCGGGCGCCTCGGCCTCTGAATCTCCAAAACTTGGTCCAAACATGGTCTAAATGGTCCCAAACTTATGGGAAACCATTCTAAGGTCTAACCCTACACAAAACAAGTCTAAAACACACCCGAACAACTCCCGAAGCAACTCGGAGCAAAACCGGGAAGGGGTGCAACAACGTGCAACCGGAACGACGAATGAACTCGCAATCGAACGAGCAACGAAAGGAGACTTTTAAGACAAGTCTAAGGGCTAAAGAAGAAGCTTAAATACTTCTAGGAAGTTGAATAACAATTAGGGAAATAAGAATCCCAAAGGAGAGACGATTACGCGACTCGATTCCCGAACTACGCGATAGAGACGAACGCTATCTCCAAAACTTCCAAATCATCGCTAGACTTAAGGAACACTTCCAACTTGAAGTCTAAGGTATCTAAACCTGTTAATAAACCATCTAAAAGAGGTCTAGGACCCAAACCGAGGTCACAGACACAAAACGCAAGCAAACCCTCAATCGCGTCACATTCCGACTATCGTCGAGTCACGACTTGTGACTTTAGCAAGTCAACAACTATATGAAGTCTCTATATAATGTTTTGGTCTTAATATGGTCTCTCAAACACATCTAGACCCTCTCGCAAACCAAGCATGCAGTCAACAAAGGAAGAAGTGCAAGTATAGCACGCAAATCGAGATAACGAAGGAGCGGGGCGTCACAAAATGTTAGGTCAAACAGGTCCAGATTTGCACGTATAACGCATATAAGGCATATACAACTCAAAGAAGCATTAGAATGAGTATCAAGGGTCTTAAAAGAATGATAAAATTCTCTCAAGGTCTTGGCTAAGTCCAAAAGATCAAAGCCCAACCAAGAACAAGCCAATCTAGAGCATGCAAGGCAATAGGCGTTCGATACGACAATTACGGCTCGACTAAGGAATGCAATCAAGTCAAACATGTTAGGGATACTACTAGCATGTTAAATACATGTTCTAATCATGTTAAACAAGTGTAGAACACAAGTTATACAAGTAGGTTTCGGGTTCTCACAAGTTACCAGCCACTCAATCACTTCTTGACAGATGATAAGTTTCCTCTACCACAGAAGAAGTCCTTGTTCCAATCATTATCCAACGCAAAGGTTACAAATGAAGGATTAAGGCCCTTTATATAGGGCAATGGGTACAAACAATAATTGATCAATGACGTAAGCAATGACGTCATAGAGTAATAATACAAACAATAATTGATAAATGAAGTAAGCGATGATGTCATAGAGCATTAATACAAACAATAATTAAACACTGACGTAAGCGATGACGTCATAGGGCAATAATACAAACAATAATTAAACGATGACGTAAGCGATGACGTCAAAAAGCAATAATTATATAAGTGACATAAGTGATGATGTAGAGGTGAGAAGGTGGATTTTGGCCAGGGGCATAGGTTGACTTTTTTGTACTTCTAGGATGTGGGGAAGAGGATTTAACATGAAAATCCTTGGCATGAGATCATCTTCTAATGAGTCGGAATTTGTTTCTGATGAATTACTTGGATAAGAAATTGAACAGATTGTTGAATCTCCTGGTTCATCATCAAGAGAATAGAGGGACTCGAGGTCAAAGAGAATCTACTGGCTCAATTTGACTAGGCGTCTAGATCGGTCGTTGAGTCTTCCGAGCTGGATTTGGAGAGAGAGCCTGTTATGGTAGAGAGCATAGGATCGAAAAGACAAAGGTACATTTGTTTTACAAAGATTACTTGGTATTGTTTGTATAAAACTATATGATTTTTTAAAACGACTGTAAGATTTATTTAGAATTTATCATTTGCATTAGAATAAAATATATATTGGATGAGGATACTTTAGATGTGATTATGAAGTTTTGGGAGGATTGAAATTTTGGTAGTGTTGTCCAGGGGGGAAGGATGATAATGATAACTGGATTGAACCCAAAATCTTGTGTGGAATATGCCTAGGGTTTTAAAGATAAAACATATGTAAGACGGTCTTATAATCATTTTTTGTAAGACAGATTCTTTTTACCTAACTCATCGCGTGTTGATGAATTGAACTGTGAAAGAGTGAAACACCGTCTTACAAATTAAAATCCGTAAGATCTTGCTTGGTTTCAAATTAGGACGGTAATAGTGAATTGTACAAGGATAAAAATAACGGGTGGTTTTAACATGTGATGGTCAAGTATCAATACAAAATTAGAAATCAACTATTCTGGTGAAGAATTATTATATTTGCTAGAACACTAAAATTATATATATATATATATATATATATATATATATATATATATATATATATTGTTAAAGAAAATTAATTCAACATGTAAGCCCAATTGGGCCTATCACATTGGTTAGCCCATTTACATTGTTTAGCCCAATAGATACTTTTAGTTTTAGATATAAATATCATTGTAATAGTTTTAGAAAACACAATTCAGTTCAATAACAATTTCGGTTTCTCTTCTTTCTCTCGGTGTGTTGTGCGTTCTCTACTTCTCTCTCCCCCGGTCACCACCGTCAATGGTGGTGGTCCGGCAACCTTCCTTCTTTAACCACCCATCCTTCACCAAACTTGACATGGTATCAGAGCCAAGATCCATGGTATCAATCCCTCCCCAAAACAAGCAATCCCAAACAAGAAATACCAACAGCCAAATCACTTGCCCCAATTCCCAGAAACACCAACAACCAAACAATCAATCCTCCCCAAACAGCTACGGAGGCAGCAACAACAACAATGGAGTCGACCACGGCCAAATTCAAACTCCAATGCTCACTCTAAAACCCATTTCTGGATCTGAATCCAATTCTTCCCCAGCCAACAACGCAGTTTTCGACTTCAAACAATTAGAAGCAACATCCACAGCAACAGCAACGGTATAGGCAGGCGGATCTTTTCAATTTTCTGGATTGAAGTCGATGTCCAAAGAATACTTGGAGAAACGAGTAGTTTCAACCCTCGTTTTCTCGTTTTCCTTTATTACGAACTAGATCTCTCTCTAGTAGGCCAACAACTCCAAATACAAGATTTCAAGATTGTTCAAGATACCTCAAGAATCCAAGAAAGAGAAGACTCATCGATCTGGCGTTTCTCATATTTCAAGCGCTGGAGACTCGCCAGAATTTCGACATCTGGGTCGGGTGCGTTGTCAACGTAGAGTTTGTCCGGCCAAGTTGGTCTCAACAACCAACTCTCCATAATCATCGACATCAACAGCCGCCGCCTATGCTTTGACCAAACGGCCGGACAGAGAGAGTGCATTCCATTCTTGCGGTCATAGCCATACCAAAGCATAGTGGCATTTCGACAAATGAACAGGCAAAGGAGCGTGGAATCACGAACAAAAGGTACTGGTCCAAGATCGCCATCCACATCTTCGCCGCCCAACAAGCCCATCAACAACAACAATATCAAGATTTGAAGATTTGCATCATTGATATGTTTGCGAAGTTTTTTTTGGCTGCTCACACTCATCCTTACAAACTGCTCACTGAGCCGATTCAGACTTCAATATATGAGTAATATACCAACAAATCCTCAAGGAATTTCAGCCCAAAGTGGCATTTCAGCCCAAAGTGGCATTTCAAGCCCATAGTGGCATTTCAGCCCAAAGTGGCACAACAACGTTCAGGCCCAAAGTGGCACATATGCCGAAAGGCTCATTCATTTTTTTATCTCTCCAACTCGCACACTTTACAAAGTAGCGTGTACGAGTTGAGGGGGAGTGTTAAAGAAAATTAATTCAACATGTAAGCCCAATTGGGCCTATCACATTGGTTAGCCCATTTACATTGTTTAGCCCAATAGATACTTTTAGTTTTAGATATAAATATCATTGTAATAGTTTTAGAAAACACAATTCAGTTCAATAACAATTTCGGTTTCTCTTCTTTCTCTCGGTGTGTTGTGCGTTCTCTACTTCTCTCTCCCCCGGCCACCACCGTCAATGGTGGTGGTCCGGCAACCTTCCTTCTTTAACCACCCATCCTTCACCAAACTTGACATATATATATATATATATATATATATATATGATCAAGCTTGGAGTCATGTCTTGTCTTCCATTAGAGACCACGCAATATCTAATCTGTATCGTTTTTGGAGTATTTATGGTAATGCTTTGTTTGGGTATGATTGCTTCGTTTTTGGTGGTCGTTATTCAATCTTCAATAACTCATTTTTCAATAAACGACGTCGTCATGGGGTTTCTCGTGGTACCAATTCTCATGGTACCACTTTTATTGTTTTCTTGGGTGCTCTAGTCCGCCATCTCTGAATTTATAAGGTTAAGAAGGGAAGCTCAACAAGTAACCACATGCCCTGTTGATGATGTTGCCTAAAATCTTACTATTAGGTTCTTTTGAGTATCTTGGAGTTGTATCACATTTTAGTTTTAAATTTCAGTTTACTTATATTTTGTAAACATTATTACGAATAAGGTTATGATTTTATATTCTATAACTTAATAAAAATATGTTGAATTGAATGTTACTCTTGGTTCGGTTGAGTTTAAAAGGCTAAAAAAGATTAATTATTTGAGACGGATGGACAAATTAATATTTTAAACAGAGTTATATTGTAAATCATGTATAAACAACTTTCAAACAATCACACACAACTTGAAACAAGGCCGGCCCTCTCATAAGAAGAGTGAGACCATGACCTTGGGCCCCCTAAAAATACCCAATTTTTTGGTCCTCCAAATCTCGCAAAAACCTTACACATTATTTAAAAAATAAAATAAATGCTCTATTTTAATTTCTAAAAAAGACTTAGGTTCCATTTGATTCACGGAAAATGATATTTGAAAAACGTTTTCCTCATTTTCAAGTATTTGGTAACCAGAGGAAAATGTAGTCGATATAAAAGCTTTTCCAAATCAACGAAAAATAAAGCCTTATTTTCATGAAAATAACTTATGGATTCAATTTTTAAATGTTCGAGCACCCCTTTGTCCTTTTTCACAATCTATATTACAATATAGCTCATTCTCACACATATGCAATCGACTAAAACTATTTAGAGGTTTAGATTAAATTATCTTTAAAAATTTAATGGTTAGGATTCACTCTCACATTCACATGTGTGAGAGTAGTTATCTACTTTTAACTTTCTATTTTCTCATCCTCTTACAAAGTCACCCCTTAAAATTAATATTATTAACAGTCACACCCTGAGATTAATTTTTCTAAACCATTACCCCTTACAAAACATTAACCTTACATTAATATAATCTCACAATAGAGCTCAATTACCATTTGAAGTAATGTACCCCTCAACTGTAACATTTTTTTTAAAATTGCACTTTCTATTTAGACGTTGGCGTTTCAATTGACGAAATCAGATATACTGACACCGTGCTATAGGCACGGGTACGAAGATCTAGTTACACATATTTACAAACACACACAATATTTTACTCAACAAATAAATTGTTTAGAAATATAATTAGAGTTTGTGCCCATTATTTATAAATTATAATTTAAATAAATATTCATTACGTCATAGAATTAGTGTCTACTATATTATTTAGGGACGTTCCAAATATTATTAAAGTTTTTTAAAACGTTTTTTTTTCATTATTACCAATTTTTTTGTTTGTATTTGTGACATTAAAAAAAAGACCTTATTGATTTGACACCATTAATGATAAATTAAAGATTATTAAAGGAAAATTACTTAAAGTTAAACATTATTTTATGTTCAATGTGGATATTAATATTAGAATATACTTTTTGTATTTATTCATATATTGTTTTTCGTAACATTTTTCGTGTGTTTGCCAAACACCCGAAAATGTTTTTCGAAATATTTTCAAAAGATTTATCAATAGAAAAAAATGGCATACGTAACCTTTGTTTCTTTAATTTTTCAAAAATCAAAAATTGGAAAAAAAAATATGCTACAAAAGAAGGGCCCCGTTCGACGTAATTGGCCTTGAGCCCCGGATTTTACAGGGCCGGCCCTGACTTGAAATTTTCAAATAACCTCAAATATGCACAAATTTTGATCTTAACCATAAATCTATTTAATTCCATAATTTATGACAAGTCATTAATTTTATTGGTCACGCCCTTAGACCCCACTTTGAATTAGGAAATCTTAAGGCTTAATTATAAATAGGGAGGGAGAGTTATTAGGAGGCTTAAAAAAAGTGGAGAGAGAGGGAGAGCATCGGATTTGGAGAGAGAAAGCTTTTTTCAGTATCGAGAAGACAAAGGTACATTTTCTTTACAAAAATTACTTGGTATTGTTTATTATTTGGGTCATAACGGGTTACAATAAAACGGGTAGGGTAAGGAGGCTATTGTCAACAATTTAAAAGGGTAAATCACACATTTCCTGATATTCTCCGGAAAAAAGAAAAAAGAAAAATTGTTTTTTAATCAGCATAGGAATAAAGAAAAAGTGATTGGCTGTGTGTATATAATTGATATTCTTGTAAGATTCAGACTTTTCAATTGAAATTAAAATCAAATTAAGGGTAAAATATGAAAAAGTAATATCTAAAAAATGAGAAGATTAAACTGTGAATCATTTATATAAAATATAAAATGGTCTAAAAAGACATTGCATGACAATTATTATATTTTTCTAGAACACTAACAATTTATTTTTGTTTGTTTTCTACAAATTCAATGCTATAGGGGGGGGCAACAACGTAGAAAAAAAATTCGATATTTTGGGTATTTTATATAAGACGGATCGCATTGGGTCGACCTACCGTGTGTATGTGGGTTGAGTTATGATAGAATGAGTGTAGTAATATGCATGCATGTCTTTAATCTGATTGGTTGTTGTTTGTTGCTTAACATTAAACAAGAGGATCAAGCTTGGAGTCATGTCTAGTTTTCTATCAGAGACCACACAATGTCTAATATGTATCCTTTATGGAGCATCCATGGTAATGGGTTTTTTGGGTATGATTGCTTGGTTTTTGGCGGACGTTATTAGATCTTCAATAACTCATGACAAACATTTGTCAATAGACGACGTCGTCATGGGGTTTATCATGGTGACAATTCTCATGGTGCCATTTTTATCAATTGGTCGGATGGTCTGTTCCACCATCTCTGAATCTATAAGGTTAAGAAGGGAAGCTCAACAAGTAACCCCAGTTGATGATGTTGTCTGAAATCTTACTATTAGGTTCTTTTGAGTAGCTCAGAGTTGCATCACATTTTAGTTTAAATTTATATTTTGTAAGAGTTATTACCAACAAGTTTATGATTTTAAGGCAAATACTTGTGTAAGATGGTCTTATAGATATTTTTTGTAAGACAGATCCTCTTTACCCGATCCACCGTATGTTGGTGAATTGAGATGTGAAAAAGTAAAGCTCCGTCTTACGAATTAAGCTATGTAAGATGGTCTCATGGTCATACAGGAGATCTATCTCTTATTTTAAATATGTTGAATAGAATATTTATCTTAAAAAGGTTTGTTCGGTTGAGTTTTAAGAGCAAAAAGAGATTAATTTTTCGAGACGGATGGACGACTTGATATTGTAAATCATGTGTATAAATAACCGGTGATCTAACAACTCAACAAGGTACTAACCACAATATCTAGAGAATTAATTTTGAAAATAAATATTTTTATGATAAAGCTACAACAAACATTTCAAAATCATATTTTCACAAACAGCATTTCAAATCATATTTTCATAAACGGTATTTCAATCGTTACCTAGAAAAAACTTTCTTTTGAAACAAATCAAAAACACTGTTGTCCCAAATCAGAGTATTATCAACAATTTCCTAAAAAACAAGTAACTTAAACAATAATTTCATAAAATTTATGAATCAATGCTCGGTTCGGAGCTAGTCGATTATACCCCCGTCCCATACCAATCGGACCACTGCACTAAACAAATGAATAAAATTGTGCTCTTGTTGACAACGGTTACAGTAAACATCCATATTGTTACAGTAACGCTATAACTCGTCGAAAAGTTATCAAAATACCGTTGTAACTCATCTGTCATAGTACCGCCATAACTCGTCTATATGTTGTGACAATACCGTTGTGACTCGTCCATAATGTCATTGTACTGTTGTGACTCATCCAAAAGTTGCCATAGTATTGCTAAAACTCGTCCAAGGTTCGATGTTCGATAATGTAGTCAAGCCATCAAAAATACTTTCATAACTTTCCAATTTCAATAACCAAATCCAAGAAAAATAAACAATAACAATAATTCGAAAATCAAAGTTGATTGTAGAGACTCATATGCTTGATTCATATTTTTTGATATTTCAAAATATAATAGTTAAGTTAACACAAATCAATTTTCATAGGCTCATTTGTACAAAGTAAAGTTAACATTGTAACACATTTTTGGAAAGAAACCATAGGATTCAAAGATAGGCCCATATTATTTCTAATCTATAATTTGTTTTAAAGAATAAACTTGTAATACTATACAAATAAGGCGTTCTTACGAAAGCCTTGAGTAATAGATGGGATCTGTATAACACAAGGGAGCTACACGTTTGAAATTATGATCTTAAATATTTTTTGTTCAAAGCTTGAGATTGTTTCTCATATCTAAAATATATGTAAATGATTATTGGTTTGTTAAAAAGTGGTACTTCCAGTTATATATCTCAGAAAATGGTAGATTAACCACAATATTTACAGTAAAAAAGATTAGAAGAACATACAAATATATTAAGGGCAAACTACACAATTGGTCCAAGTAGTTTAGGTTTTTTTTGGATTTTTTTTTTTTTTTTTTGCAATTCGTCCCTGCACCTCGCAAATGGTCCATGAACTGAAAACTTTTACACCGTTGGTCCTTCTGTCAACTTTTGGTTGTTAAGTATGCTCACATGACACGTACGTACATATGTGAAAGGGTAAAATAGTCATTGTCTTAAAAGTATAGGGAGCAATTTTAAAACATAAGAAATTTTTCAACAGATTAGTCAATCTCTCCCCCTTCATCTCTCTCTCTCTCTCTCTCTCTCTCTTATCCATGGCCACCCTATCCTTCCTCTCTCCTCATTCTTTTTCCCTCCACCACCCCCACAACGCCGCCACCACCACCACCACCCGCCTCATCCTAACAACCCCAATCCCGCAACCTCCGCACAACCTCTTCCAATTTTTGCACCATCAGGGATTTCTCATCCCCATCCCATTCCCCTCCTTTAACCAAAGACGACCTCAAGAAACTCGCCGTCGACAAAGCTGTCGAATACGTTAGTAGTGGCATGGTCCTCGGTCTCGGTATTGGTTCTTCTGCCTGTGACGACCCAACCTGGACCCCAATGCGAGATCCCGAGTTGTGCCGTCCAAATAGACAAGATACACAAGCATGCACAAGTAGGACTATAAAATTCATGTGGCGCAACATCGCATACGAATAACAACTCGGCTACACTTGGCCGGAAAAACAACTTAAGATAAACAAGTCATCGGCGACGTTACAGCCGGAACCCAACAACTACTCCTACAATTTTAATACATGCTTATAAAACCTCAACGGCCACAACATGCCGGAGACAACAACAACAATAATAATTAAACGAGCTTTAGCGGAAGAAACTGTAGCGAACCAATAACATATAAACAGGCTCGACATATAAGTCGGCATACAAAAGATTACAAGTGTTAAACCATAAGTTAACTACAACAACAAAATTCCCAAGACAAGTCTAAATGACTTGCTTCCCAACGTCCTTTCCAAAATAAAAGACTAATTATCAAAAGTCCCAAAAGAGCAACCTTGAGCTCACAAACGACCAAGCGTGAAATAGCGAGTCTAACGTGGACCGTCTCCTCGGCTCGGATCTAAGGAAACAAAACAAACAAATAGGGTAAGTCGAAAGACTTAGTAAGTTACTAAAATGCATGATCATGTTATAACATGGCATTTATCACAATTATAGCTCACGTTCATCATATAGCACTTAGCACATTATTCACGTAAGTGCAAGGAAATAAATCATACAAGTAGGATATGATATAGGCACGGCGCCGTAGCTCTGCAAAATAGTTTGTTAACCCAATATCGTGACTACGATGCTCGTGACTTCGCATCGATATACCGAACTCCGCCCGGCTAATAGCGACCGGTGGCACGTATTGTTACGGCAAAGGGGCTACTTCCCCATTGCGGCCTACAATGGAGGGGTGTGTGAGGTCCCAGGTACGGCGATCCATAGCGAGCACGAATCTCTCAATTCGTGAAGGCTATACATCGTCCTACCCTGACATAAAAATCAAACCAAATAGTGCCAGCTGGACTTAATGCAATGCACAAGTAGATGTTTACTCGTAAAGACCAAATAATGATCGAATTCGACAAGAGCGAACTCGACCGACCAAGTAGGGTATAAATCTCTACAATAAATCAAGTCAAGGCAATTAATTGCTCATAACCAAATAATCACAACGGGTTCAAGTGCACATAATTAAACTCAACTTAAAATTGAGTAAACTTGACCAAACGGTGTCCAAACTTCGTAGGGATTGAAATTAGGGTTTAACATGTTCAATTCTTCCCTAGAGTCGACTCCATTGAGTCTTTTCTCTAAATTCCCAATTTCCGGGTAATTGAAGCTATGTGCTTCATAACTCACCCTAAGTCATTTCTAAGCTCATCTAGGTTATAAATTCACCAAGGCATTATAATGTGATTCATGTTCATCATAGAGTCCAATATTGAGGATAGAACACATAACAACTTCACAACATATCATGAAGGCATACATTAGGGCATTCTCATATAACAACACTTCCATCACAAATATAATACATGATTCTAACATGTTCAAAACCCTAAATAGACAAGATGAAAGAGTATTATAAACATTCATAGGCAAAAAATCATCCTATACAAGCTCCTAGCAAGTTCATATTTTCAAAATACAAGAAGATAGCATAGGAAGCATATAAGTGTCCTCATTGACCTCAATCACCATAGGCTTTGTTTCCTTAGGGTCAATGAGAACTAAAAGAAGAAGAAGAAGAAGAGTAACTTACTTGTTCTACACCAAAGAAAGCAAATGAGAAGTTTGATCGGTTGGAAATGCTCTACTCTTTGAGCTCTACACCTTTGATGAAGGAGTCTTGAGCAAATGGAGAATGGATGAGGGAAGACCAAGGGCAAAGCCTCAAGAAGCCATGGGAGAACTCTCAAGAACTCTCTCTCACGTTTTTGGAAATGCTCTCAGCAAATGAGAAGTCAAATGGCTGATTTGTGGCTTATAAGAGGTTAAATGTTGAGTGGGACAAGTGTCAAGACCTTGTGGTCTCTTTTCTAATCTGATTTGGTGGCTTAATGATCACTAATGTACTCTTAATCCATCCTTAAAAGTTGTTAGATATATTAGGACACAAGTGAGGAGGGTTAGGGAGGTTTAAGAAAGGTTTAGATAGGGGGTTTGGGTATAGAAATCGTTCAACTTCAAAACAGGGGAAAAAATCCCGTAATGTGTAACTGATGTTGAGGCGGGCGCCTCAACATCCTCCAGGCGGGCGCCTCAACCCCTGAGGCCTTCTCCTGATTCAGCTCATTTTGTAATTGCTCCCAATACTTGAGGCGGGCGCCTCACAAGGTGCCAGGCGGGCGCCTGGGCCTCTGAACCTCCAAAACTTGGTCTAAACATGTCCTAAATGGTCCCAAACTTATGGGCAACCATTCTAAGGTCTAACCCAACTCAAAACAAGTCGGAAACGCACCCGAACAACATCCGGAACAAGGTAGAACAAGGCTCAAATCACGCGACGAATGGTTAACGAATCAAACTCCAATCAAACACCAATCAAACTAGGACAACTTGGACATGAAAAAGGTTTGTTTCAACATGGTTATGACCTGAATACAAAGCCAAGAACTCAACGAACAATTCGCACGACGAAATAGAAGCAAAACGAGGAACGAAGGGAAAAATCGCTAAGACCAAAACAAGGCAATCGAACCGGCGATTCAACAAACAAGCTTACATGATTCTAAACATGTTATGGGCTTCATGAATGACTTATGAATGTTTCTAAAACATATATGGACTAAATAAACATGCTCACAATCAACCAGAAAGTATGAAGGCAAGCACACAATGCACACGCAAGAATACGGGGCGTTACACTCTCCCCTCCTTTAGGAATTTAGTCCCTAAATTCTTACCAAGTTCGTCAAACAAATGTGGATGCTTCTCGCGCATCTCCGCTTCTGTTTCCCAAGTCGCTTCTTCAATGTTGTGGTTTCTCCAAAGAACTTTGACTAAGGGAATTTTCTTGGTTCGTAGCACTTGCTCTTTGGTATCCAAAATCTTCACGGGCTTTTCAATATATGACATATCCGGCTCAAATGTTATCTCCTCATACTCAAGTACATGGGACTCATCCTTCAAATACTTTCGCAACATGGAAACATGGAAGACATTATGAGTCTCCGAAAGTGAAGGTGGCAATGCAATACGATACGCTAAGGACCCAACTCTCTCAAGAACCTCGAATGGGCCAATGTACCTCGGTGTAAGCTTCCCTTTCTTGCCGAATTTTTTCGTACCTCTCCTCGGTGTTACCTTCAAGAACACGTAGTCACCCACTTGGAACTCAAGATCCCGTCTTCGATTGTCCGCGTAACTCTTTTGTCGACTTTGAGCGGTGCGCAATCTATCTCTAATCAACTTCACGCTCTCAACCGACTGTTGCACTAACTCGGAACCCCAAAGTTTCGCCTCTCCAACTTCATCCCAACAAATTGGCGATCTACACTTACGCCCATACAAAGCTTCATACGGCGCCATCTTGATACTCGTCGATAGGCGTTGTTATTATACGCAAACTTCGGCTAAAGGTAAGTGAGGAATCGGCTTCCCTTGAAATCCACGGCACAAGCTTCGCGACATATCCTCTAAAATCGAATCAATCGCTCGGACCGACCATCGTTTGCGGATGAAAAACATCTTGAAGTCTAATCTGGTCCCCAAGCTTCTGCAACGACTTCCAAAATCTAGATGTGAACCTCGGATCTCTATCAGATACAATACTCACAGGTACGCCATGAAGTCTCACGATCTCCTGAATATACAAAGCTGCCAACTGAGTCAATGAATAAGTGATCGCGATCGGAATAAAGTGTGCAGACTTAGTCAATCTGTCAACTATAACCCAAACTACATTAAATCCTCTCGCGTGCTTGTAAACCTGTCACAAAATCCATAGTAATAAACTCCCATTTCCATTCAGGAATCTCAAGTGGTTGTAGAAATCCTGCAGGCCTCTGATGTTCAGCCTTAACCTGCTGACAAGTCAAACACTTTGACACATACTCCGCAATTTCCCTCTTCATGCCTTTCCACCAAAATTGTCTTTTCAAGTCTAAGTACATCTTCGTGCTCCCCGGGTGAATGGTATACCTCGTTTTGTGAGCCTCATCAAGAACCAACCTCTTCAATTCAGTATTAGAAGGAACACAAATTCTACCTCGAAATGTCAAAGTACCCTCACTATTAATCACAAAATCAGGCGATACATTCTCAACCAACCCATCCATAATTTTCTTCAACTCCAGATCATTCCCTTGCGCTTCTCTAATTTTCCCAAATAAAACTGGCGTAGCACGAACATTTGCGAAAATCACACCTCTATCATAAACACTAGGACCCCAATCTCGCAAATCCTCCAACATCTTCCATTCTTTAACCATCATGCAAGACATGTGAACTTTTCTACTCAAGGCATCCGCTACTACATTTGCCTTCCCCGGATGATATAAAATAGTGCAATCATGATCTTTTAATTTCTCCATCCATCTTCTTTGCCTCATGTTTAACTCTTTTTGAGAGAATAAATACTTCAAACTTTTGTGGTCGGTGAAAATCTCAAACTTAGCCCCATATAAGTAATGTTTCCATTTATGCAACGCGAAAATAATCGCAGCCAACTCCAAATCGTGTGTCGGGTAATTCTGTTCATGAATAGACAACTTCCTCGATGCATAGGCGATCACTCTTCCATTTTGCATCAAAACACAACCCAAACCTTCCTTAGAAGCATCGCTATAGATCACAAAATTATCTCCCCCACTAGGCAAAGCCAAAATAGGTGCCGATGTCAACCGCTTCTTAAGCTCTTGAAAACTAGCTTCACATTTCTCGCTCCAAACAAATGGCACATTCTTTTGTGTCAATCTAGTCATAGGCGTCACAATCCGAGAAAAACCCTCAATAAATCTCCGGTAATAACCCGCTAGACCCAAGAAACTCCGAACCTCGGTAACTGAACTAGGCCTCTTCCAATTCATCACCGCTTCAATCTTAGAAGGATCAACGGCTATCCCGGCGCTAGAAACGATATGCCCCAAGAAAGATACTTCCTCAAGCCAAAAGGCACATTTGCTAAACTTCGCATAAAGCTATTTCTCCCGAAGAATAGACAAGACAATCCTCAAGTGTTTCTCATGCTCCTCCCGAGATTTCGAATACACTAAGATGTCATCAATAAAGACTACCACGAAACAATCAAGATAACTGTGAAAGACACGATTCATTAAGTCCATAAACACCGCTGGTGCATTCGTCAACCCAAACGGCATCACCACAAATTCAAAATGCCCATATCTAGTGCGAAAAGCCGTCTTCGGAATGTCTTCCTCTCTAACCTTCAATTGGTAGTAACCCCATCTCAAATCAAGCTTAGAGTAGACAATAGACCCTTGCAATTGGTCAAAGAGGTCATCAATGTGGGGTAGAGGATACTTATTCTTAATGGTCACCTTATTCAATTCCCGATAATCTATGCATAACCGCAAACTCCCATCTTTCTTCCTCACAAACAAGACCGGTGCGCCCCAAGGCGACACACTCGGTTTAACAAAACCAATCTCTAGGAGTTCTTGCAACTGAGTTTTCAACTCCCTAAGCTCCGCGGGCGCCATCCTATACGGTGCCTTAGAAATCGGTGAAGTCCCCGGAATAAGCTCAATACAAAATTCTAGTTCTCTATCGGGTGGCATAGCATGGTCGGTAGAAAATACGTCGGGAAACTCACATACTACTGGAACCTCTTCTAAGTTAGGCGAAGACTTCTTCTTATCGACAACGCATGCAAGATAACCCGTACACCCTTGAGACAGTAATTTTCTAGCCCTTAGAGCAGAAATAAAATGCAAATCACTCGATGCATGATCGCCCACAAACGTAAACTTCGAGGCATATAAAAAGTAACCCGCTTTCTTATGGCGGTCAACTATAGCATGATAAGCACATAACCAGTCCATGCCAAGAATCACATCAAAATCACGTATAGGTAGAACTACCAAGTCCGCATGCAAAGTGTGGTCACCCACCAAAACATCACAAGATTTAAACACTTCAGATGCGAGCATATATTCCCCGAGCGGGGTAGACACTTCAAGCAAATATGGCAAAGGTTGAGGTAGTACACATAGATTCTCAATAAAGTGCGAAGCAACATAAGAATGCGAAGACCCTGGATCTATGAGAACTCGAGCCTTATGATCGAATATAGAAAGAGTACCTCCTATCACGGTAGTAGACCCTGAACCTCGCGATCAAGCGCAAACACACGGCCTTGAACCTTGGGTTTCCCATCTACACTCTCTCTTGGCCCCAGACGAGCCACATTTCCCGGTTGAGTTGCCCCAGCTTTCGGGCACTCCTTCCTAAAATGAGTACCATCTCCACAAAGAGTACACTTTCCAAGCTTTGCCCAACACCAATCAGCTGTATGTCCTAGCTTGACAATAGCGCAAGTCATACTCCCACTTACGTGTCCTTGTTGCCCTTAGATGAAGAAGTATTGTTACCTTGCTTCCCATGTGGCCTACCTTGGCCTCCACCTCTCTATCACGGTTCCCTTGATATCCCCTTCTATTACCGAATTATTTCCGATTATTGCTTGAGTAGTCGGCGTCGTGCATTACTAGAATTATTCTTGACCGGTGTTCCTCAATATCTTGCTCCACCTCATACGCTCGATCAAGCGCACTCCGATGTCGGTGAGCTTAAGTGCAAATTTGAATTTTTCTAAACTCGTTCTTAACCCCTTTACAAACTTATGTGTTCTCCGTGCCTCAGTAGGAATCGGATCACGTACAATAGCGGCTCAATTCGGTGAACTTTCGCGGAATACTCCGCCACGGTCATGCTACCTTGCTCAAGATCATAGAATTCCTTCTCCCTTTGGTTGCGAACCACATCAGGCACATATTCATTCTTAAACTCTCTTTGGAAATTGGCCCAAGTAATGGGAACTTGCTTTGAATCTCGGCTTTCTTTCAACACGATCCACCAATGTTCGGCGGCTCCCTTAAACTTAAACGTTGCTAGCATAACTCTTTCTTCGTCGGTACACCCCAACATGGACAATACCTTGATCATTTCCTCCATCCATAACTTCGGCCTCCCTCGGTTTCGGTTCCCCAAGAAACGCACTAGGCTTTAACTTAAGAAATCTCTAGAGAGTGGTGTCGGTCCTTGGTCTCGGTGGTGGAGGTGGTGGTGCTGCTGACCTCCCCACCTTGACCTCCGGCCCACGCCGAAAAGCCATCTGCGATGTAATTCAGCCATATCCGGAACTACCGGATTCTCGGCGGTACCGCTTCGGTTCAAGGAACCTCACAGGGTCTACCTCTCTGGGATTATCCATCGGACTCCTACAAGAATTCACTCGGCGTTAGAATCAACACACAAATAACCAACCCAACTAGGCCATGGAACCTATCTGGCCGACTAACTATAGCTCGATACCAAGCTGTGACCCCGGACCCCAATGCGAGATCCCGAGTCGTGCCGTCCAAATAATCAATAACACAAGCATGCACAAGTAGGATTATAAAATTCATGTGGCGCAACATCGCATACGAATAACAACTTCGGCTACACTTGGCGGAAAAACAACTTAAAATAAACAAGTCATCGGCGTTACGGTAGGAACCCAACAACTACTCCTACAATATTAACACATGCTTATAAAACCTCAACGGCCACAACATGCCGGAGACAACAACAACAATAATAATTAAACGAGCTTTAGCGGAAGAAACTGTAGTGAACCATTAACATATGAACAAGCTCGACATATAAGTCGGCATACAAAAGATTACAAGTGTTAAACCATTAAGTTTACTACAACAACAAAAAACCCCAAGTCAAGTCTATTTGACTTGCTTCCCAACGTCCTTGCCAAAATAAAAGACTAATAACAAAAGTCCCAAAAGAGCAACCTTGAGCTCACAACGACCAAACGTGAAATAGCAAGTCTAACGTGGACCGTCTCCTCGGCTCGGATCTAAGGAAAACAAAGCAAACAAATAGGGTAAGTCGAAAGACTTAGTAAGTTACTAAAATGCATGATCATGTTATAACATGGCATTTATCACAATTATAGCTCATGTTCATCATATAGCACTTAGCACATTATTCACTTAAGTACAAGAGAAATAAATCATACAAGTAGGATATGGTATAGGCACGGCCGCTTCGTAGCTCCTGCAAAATAGTTTGTTAACCCAATATCGTGATTACGATGCTCGTGACTTCGCATCGATATACCGAACTCCGCCGGCTAATAGCGGCCCGGTGGCACGTATTGTTACGGCAAAGGGGCTACTTCCCCATTGCGGCCTACAATGGAGGGGTGTGTGAGGTCCCAGGTACGGCGATCCATAGCGAGCACGAATCTCTCAATTCGTGAAGGCTATACATCGTCCTACCCTGACATAAAAATCAAACCAAATAGTGCCAGCTGGACTTAATGCAATGCACAAGTAGATGTTTACTCGTAAAGACCAAATAATGATCGAATTCGACAAGAGCGAACTCGACCGACCAAGTAGGGTATAAATCTCTACAATAAATCATGTCAAGGCAATTAATTGCTCATAACCAAATAATCACAACGGGTTCAAATGCACATAATTAAACTCAACTTAAAATTGAGTAAACTTGACCAAACGGTGTCCAAACTTCGTAGGGATTGAAATTAGGGTTTAACATGTTCAAATCTTCCCTAGAGTCGACTCCGTTGAGTCTTTACTAAAAGTCCCAAATTTCGGGTGGTTGAAGCTATGTGCTTCATAACTCAACCTAGGTCATTACTAAGTTCATCTAAGTCATAAATTCACCAAGGCATTATAATGTGATTCATGTTCATCATAGAGTCCAATATTGAGGATAGAACACATAACAACTTCACAACATATCATGAAGGCATAAATTAGGGCATTCTCATATAACAACACTTCCATCACAAATATAATACATGTTTCTAACATGTTCAAAACCTTAAATAGACAAGATGAAAGAGTATTATAAACATTCATAGGCAAGAAATCATCCTATACATGCTCCTAGCAAGTTCATATTTTCAAAATACAAGAAGAGAGCATAGGAAGCATATATGTGTCCTCATTGACCTCAATCATCATAAGCTTTGTTTCCTTAGGGTCAATGAGAACTAAAGAGAAGAAGAAGAAGAGTAACTTACTTGTTCTACACCAAAGAAAGCAAATGAGAAGTTTGATCGGTTGGAAATGCTCTACTCTTTGAGCTCTACGCTTTTGATGAAGGAGGCTTGAGCAAATGGAGAATGGATGAGGGAAGACCAAGAGCAAAGCTTCAAGAAGCCATGGGAGAAGCTTGAGAGGAAGGAAATTCGTTTTTAGGGATTGAAGGTGAGAAATGAGGGTCAAAATCTGAACACAAGGCTTATATTGGTCTAGAATTTGAGTGGGACATGTGTCAAGCCAATGTGGTCTCTTTAAAAATCTGATTTTGTGGCTTAATGATCATTAGAGCTCTCTTAATCCATCCTTAAAGCTTGTTAGATATATTAGGACATAAGTGAGGAGGGTTAGGGAGGTTTAGGAAAGGTTTAGATAGGGGGTTTGGGTATAGAAATCGTTCAACTTCAAAACAGGGGAAAAAATCCCGTAAGTGTACCTGATGTTGAGGCGGGCGCCTCAACATCCTCCAGGCGGGCGCCTCAACTGCAGAGGCCATCTCCAGATTCTGATCATTTTGTAATTGCTCCCAGAACTTGAGGCGGGCGCCACAAGGTGCCGCGGGCGCTGGGCTGACCTTCAAAACTTGGTCTAAACATGTCCTAAATGGTCCCAAACTTATGGGCAACCATTCTAAGGTCTAACCCAACTCAAAACAAGTCGGAAACACACCCGAACAACATCCGGAACAAGGTAGAACAAGGCTCGAATCATGCGACGAATGGTTAACGAATCAAACACCAATCAAACTAGGATAACTTGGACATGAAAAAGGCTTGTTTCAACATGGTTATGACCTGAATACAAAGCCAAGAACTCAACGAACACATCGCACGACGAAATAGAAGCAATACGAGCAACGAGGGGAATCGCTAAGGCCAAAATCAAAGCAATCGAACCGGCGATTCAACAAACAAGCATACTTGATTCTAAACATGTTAAGAGCTTCATGAATGACTTATGAATGTTTCTAAATCATTTATAGACTAAATGAACATGCTCACAATCAACAAGAAAACAAGAAGACAAGCATACAATGCACATGCAAGAATACGGGGTGTTACACTCTCCCCTCCTTTAGGAATTTAGTCCCTAAATTCTTACCAAGTTCATCAAACAAATGTGGATGCTTCTCGCGCATCTCCGCTTCCGTTTCCCAAGTCGCTTCTTCAATGTTGTGGTTTCTCCAAAGAACTTTAACTAAGGGAATTCTTTTGGTTCGTAGCACTTGCTCTTTGGTATCCAAAATCTTCACGGGCTTTTCAACATAAGACATATCCGGCTCAAACGTTATCTCCTCATACTCAAGTACATGAGACTCATCTTTCAAATACTTTCGCAACATGGAAACATGGAAGACATTATGAGTCTCCGAAAGTGAAGGTGGCAATGCAATACGATACGCTAAGGACCCAACTCTCTCAAGAACCTCGAACGGGCCAATGTATCTCGGTGTAAGCTTCCCTTTCTTGCCGAATCTCTTCGTACCTCTCCTCGGTGTCACCTTCAAGAACACGTAGTCTCCCACTTGGAACTCAAGATCTCGCCTTCGATTGTCCGCTGTAACTCTTTGTCGACTTTGAGCGGTGCGCAATCGATCTCTAATCAACTTCACGCTCTCAACCGACTGTTGCACTAACTCGGAACCCCAAAGTTTCGCCTCTCCAACTTCGTCCCAACAAATTGGCGATCTACACTTACGCCCATACAATGCTTCGTACGGCGCCATCTTGATACTCGATCGATAGTTATTATACGCAAATCCTCGGCTAAAGGTAAGTGAGAATCCCAGCCTTCCTTGAAATCCACGGCACAAGCTCGCAAAGATATCCTCCAAAATCGAATAAATCGCCGGACTGACCATCCGCTTATGGATGAAAAGTCAGCATCAAGTCTAATCGGTCCATAATCAATCCCTACGACGAATGTAGTTCGCTAGACTAATGAATTAGCTAACGATACTTTGAGATGGATTGATGCTTATGCCTTGATGTTTGTGTGCTTTTAAGACTCGATTGAGTTCTTATGCGGTTTATGTGATTGTGTGAAGTAAATGCATGATTGAGAGCATGTTGTAGAATAATGTATCTATTTGACATGTTGAATTCGCTCTTGTCGAATTCTTGTGTGATTCCTTAAATGAGTAAAGAACTACTTGTTGAATAAGTTCGCTCTTGTCGAACTTATTCCTTATTTGAGAGTACATGATGAGTAAACATCTACTTGACATTGCATGAGTCCAGCTGGCATATTTGATTGAGTCGTTGGTGTGACAATGCATCGCCGTCACGAGTTATGGGACTCGTGATAGTGATGGGTTGTTATACCGGTTTTTATCACACACGCCTCCACCGTTGGCCACAAGGGGGAAGTAGCCCCTTTGCTGTAACCAAGAGAGCACATTGGCAAGTCTAAGTACCATGGAGAAAGCTTGGTACCCGAGTAGAGAGCTCGGCACATTGATACACTCATCACGTGTATCATTGGCACGAAATATTAACGTTGTGTATTGCAGGAGCTACGTAGCGGCACCGGTTCCATAACATATCCTCCTTATATGTGATTTACTTTATAGCACTTATGTGAAACAATGTGCTACCATTGATATGTGATTTAAGTGTTTATTAAATGAATGCTTTGAGTGACTTGATATTAAAGATGATATCTTGTTATGTATGTTGCATAATGCCATGACATGCATAATTGTTAACTCACAAAGTCTTTATGACTTACCCCCTCCCTTTTACTGCTTTAGATCCGAGTCGTTCAGGTACCGCTCATTGAGGTGTAGCAGGATTCTCGCTTGTCCGTGATCGCACGCGACGAGGTTGTGGTTTATAGATGTCCTTATTTTATTCTCTTTTGTAAGGATGTTGGGTTTAGCAAGTCATTTAGACTTTGCTTGGGAACTTTGTTTATTTGGATTTATGTCTATACTTGTATCCTATTTTTGAGCGCCGGCGCATGTACGCCGAGCCTTGTATAGATGTAGTATAGTTCTCATGTTTTAAAACTTCCGCTGGGCATTACATTAGCTCTTATTCGTTTATGTTGTTCTCCGGCATGTTGTAGCCGTCGAGGTATATTTGCATGAACTGTGTAGTGTTGGGTTCCGGTAGTAAAGTCGCCGATGAATTGATATACTTGACTTTAATTGTTATATCAGTTTAAAAAGTTTTAAAAATTTCCGGCCTGTGCCGAGTCGCTTCATCTCGAAATGTCATACACGTCGTTTTCTATAATTGAGTCTTTGCATGTATTGTTGTCCTATTTGGACGACTTGACTTGTGATTCCACCTGTGGTCCGGTCGGGTCGTCACATGGTCCGGTGCGCGCTTTGAAAACACGCTTAAACGCAACGCTTTTAAAATGCAAAGATTTTCAAAACGTAATTTTGTTCTTGCAAACATGTTTGGAAAACTATTTCAAAACACTATTTTTATAAACAAAATAGTTATAAACGCAACACATTTTTAAAAAGCTCCAAATTGGAGTGTTTTAAAACGCTGCAGATATTTAAAATGTTACATTTTAAAAATGCCGATTAAAACACTTTTAAAGAGAAAACGCTATAAGTAAAGCTTGACCAAAAACGCTCCACCAAACAAGCACTAAATTGATAGAAATCCCAAATATGAAAGTGAGACAAAACACAACTCAAAAGCTAAACAACGGAAGGAACTATTTACTCCATAAAAAACTCAAAAATATAACCCACAATATGAAAACCAATTACCATATAGACAAAACAAATCAACTAACAACTATTTTGGCCATTCAAATTTGAATTGGAACCCATTGACGTACACCTCAATAACACTAATTCAATAAATTGGGCAGGCATAAAAATAAAGAGTGGTTCTACTCTTAAGTTCCCCGTAATCTTTGGGAGAGATAGTTAAGGCACTCAATACAAAGACGTTGAAGTATTTGGTTCCATTCCCAACACCAAACATCCATACTTATTTACTATCTACTATCTACTACTCTACTACTGCTATAAAAATCTTGGTTGTTTCTTACAACTTAATGTATGGACAAAACTAACCATGCACCTAATAAGCATCCACAATAGAAACATAGCAATACCAGCAAAATTCTTCAATCAAAACTAAGGTACTTGTGTGTTTAACAAGTCAATGTCTCAAATTTCTGGTCGCTGGATAACCCGTACTTTTTCTACCTACTTCAATTATAACCACATACACAAGGGCATTAAAGAAAAAAATCACGAATTACACCAACATTTATAGTACGGTCAATTACTTTTTCTTAACGGTGTGTCTGGTCAAAAGAGACAATAATTTAGAAATAGAGGGAGTATAATTTAGAAATAACAAATATATTGCTCAACTTCAAATAACAAGTAATTAATTAATAGACAATTTTGTCTAAGCATACATAAGTTAAAAGTAATAAATAATAATGTGGTAGATAAGTAAAAAATGTAGTGGAAATAATATCTCACTAAAAAATCATTAACAACACGTGCAACGTGCGTGCAACGCACGTGCATTTGACTAGTATATCAAAAAATAAATTAAAACGATGGAAATCCAGACAGGAAGGTGAGGCAAAACACAACTCAAAAGCCAAATAATTAGAAGCAGCTAAAAAGGCAACAACATAATTTAAATAAAAATATATTTATTCGTGCGTTTAACGCACGGGGTGTTTTTCACTATTTAAACATACAAGATACAAGGCTAAGTTTTGTACTGTTTCTAAGTAGGTGTGTTCAATTTACAGAAATGATAAAAATAGTCTGGATTTCGCTCTAGCTCGTTCACACTTGTTACTTCCTCATCAAACTCTTTAGGATCTTCTGGCCTGGCAACTAATTTTAACCACCTCACCCAAGCTGTTCTCTCTTTCGCATTCACACGCTTCACAATTCCCACGCGCTTAGCTTCATTGGTATCTTCGCTGCATCTATATCTTTCTCCACTACATACTCTTCGGGGACGAATTCATGATCACCAATTTTGTCAATTCGCATCAAAGTGATGGAATCCAGTCCACATTCTACCTTTCCATCCTGCCAAGCCACGTCGACTCTTGTCTTAATATCATAAATCACAGGGGCTCTTTCAACATTTTCATGTTTTTCTAGTTTCTTTCTCTTCCTCCTAACCTTACCGGGGAGCTTTTGGCAATGAAGAAGACACCGGTCACCCAGTTTCCTATTTGTATGTGCAAGGCAAGACAAGAGTTTAAGGTTCTTGGAACTCTGCTCCTTAGCGGGAGTGGTTAAAGAATCGACCATACCCAGCAGATGCTATCCAATCAACAATCACCGACCCCATCAGTAACCTTAGTCACATTGCCTACCAATTTGTTAGCTTTCCACGAACCAGATAACTACCTAGAATTATTGAAAATGGATGAGCTTCCCTTTACACGCTGTCCAGGATAAAAGATTTCATGTTCAAGTGGAATGTTACCAACTGGTAAGAGGGAAAGAAGATCAGGTTTCATAACTTCACAAACTGAACCGTCGTCAAACATCACTATCACACTATCCAAAACATCAACATTACTGCCTACCCATTGACCAAGGACTACATTATCAGCCACCTCAAAATCCCTCACACGCTTCAATTTTCTAGATGAGACATGATCTATAAAAATTCCATCATTAGATAGTTCAACGGAGATATTGACATCAATCAAAACACCAACTCGGCTTGCATTTGAAGCAGCGGCTACAAATTCTCCATGAAAAAATGGTCAATCAATGACTGTCACATCACTAGTATGTTCTGTTGTCTCATATCCTTGCCGCCAAAGCATTCTAATTTGGTCAGCTGGAAGGGAAGGGCTGTTATCATCAGTAACCCCGTTGGCATCTCCATTGCCATCTCCACCACTTTCCTCGGAGTCATCAGCCTCATCATCATTGTCTTTCTCATCGTCCTCATCTTCATTTTCATCATTGCTGTCGTTGCTATCTGAGTCTGAGTCAACGACAACTTCAGTCACAATTCCAAAGAAATCATCACGCATTACAACATCTTTGGGGTAAATATTAGGAATAGTCTCTGGATTGTTAACAACCATGTTTGGGTTGTTTATGGCACTCATAAATGGATTATAATCTCCAATTGTGGTAGGTTCATTGTCTTTACCAGCATCACAATGTCGTTGAGGTTCCATCTAAGAAGACAGAAGAAGAAAATAATATTTTTTTTAAGAGAAGCAAGGCGGCACTTGCAGAGATTTATCAAAATAAAATAAAGGTACAAACTTGAGGGGGACAACCAGCCTTGCCCTTATAACTAGGGAGGACAGAGGAGCCTAACCTCGAAAAGAGATACAATATTAAGAAACTCTAATATAAGGAGTGTTACTAGCATCAAGAGAAATAATTCCTCTGATATGACGAGGGATGTCCGACGAGTTGAGGAAAGCCATGTCAGAGTGAGAATCATAGGCAAGATTGGCCAAACTGTCTGCTGCCTTATTAGCTTCTCTGAAACAGTGAGAAAAAGTGAAATTCCTTTCAGATTGGAGTCGGAGAATAGTTCTAGCAGTATAAGAATGAATCCAGGGAAGAGTATGACCATTAGAGAAGCAGTCAAAAAGAACCTTCGAATCAGTTTCGATAATCGCATCATGATACCCAAGAACATAAAGCCAATGAACACCAAAATAAAGAGCTTTAATCTCGGCAACCATGTTCGAGCAAACATTATAAAACTGGGAATAGGCAAAGATACAACGGCCCATAGAGTCTTGAATAATACCTCCACCCCCGCTTAAACTCGGATTGCCCCGACTAGCTCCATCAGAATTAAGCTTAACCCGGCCATAAGAGGGCTAATCTAAGAAACTGAATGAATTAAGACCTGCTTCCGATGACCAAGCTTAACTCTAGCACTGCCAGAAAAATCAGGCATTTGGAAACTTGCTGCTTGAAGAATATTCTGAAAATCAAACATAATATTTTTGATAATCACAGTCAATGGCAGACGATGATCCTCAAAAGCAGCATTGTTGCGAAATTTCCAATTGTGCCATAAAATAATCGAAGGGAGAAGGATGAAGGAAATGGCTTTTCCATGAAGCCACCAAGAAAAACATTTTTGTTGAATGGAGCTATCTTGAGCCGGAACATCAAATAGATTTTGAAAATGCATCCAAACTGACGAGGCAGTCGAACTTTGAAGAAAAACGTGCAAAAAAGTCTCAATATGACCTTGCTCACAACAGGAACATTTAGAAGCCAGAGATATACCTTTCCGACGAATGGCTTCATCAATGGGAAGCTTTTGGACAAAGAGACGCCAAATGAAAACGCCAATGTGAGATGGCAGTGCCTTATGCCAGATAAAGTCGGAGGATAGCAATTTAGGTTGAGGAGATCTTATCAGCGGAAAGACAGAAGAGATATTAAATTTCCCCGAGCCATTGATGGACCAATAAGGGCAATCATCTGAATCATTAATAGAGATGAGTTGAGAGTGAATATAATCTTTAGCGGCAGCAGATGGAGCATGTCACCATGAGTAGAGGCAAGAAGATCTCTAACGGTAGAACTCGAACAGGAAGGAGGTTTATCCAGCGAAGATCCAAAAATCCATTAGTCGAACCAAGGAGAACAAAGGCCTTTGCCAATAATCCAAAAAATGTTGGGCTCTACAATGTTCCGAGCTTTTAACATACGATTCCAGGAATGAGAACCCTTAGTTGTCACTTGAGTCGGATAAAGGCTATAACAGTAACGAGCTTTCAGAAAAACAGACCAAAGATTATTTATGGTCCGAAATCTCCACCTTAATTTAACACCAAAAGTCGTGGAAATATCAGCCATGCTATGAATGTCCAGACCCCCTTTGGCTTTAGGCCTGCAACAAGTCTTCCATGCAATCCAATGGCTATGATTTTTACCATCCACTTAACCCCAGAAGAAATTAGAGCATAGTTTATCAATGGCCAAGCAAACTGAGTTCGGGGGATCAATAGAGGCAATCAGGTAGCTAGAAATAGAGTGAAGCACACGGTTTATAAGAATTATACGGCCAGCGGGGTTAAGAAAATTTCCAGACCAGGAGGATATACGCTTCTGCATCTTGGAGATGAGAGGATCAAAATAATGCCTCTTTTTTCTTCCAAAATAAAGAGGACAACCCAGATAGGATATTGGAAGATCACCCTGATTACAACCCAAAAAAAAAGATAACACACGAATGCGATTAGGATCAGCTTGAGGGGAGACGAAGAAAGAGCTTTTAGCATAATTCACCATCTGACCTGAAACCTCTTCATAATGCTTTATCTCCACCTTGAGAAGTTGGATGGAATTCTTCTTACCATTAGAAAATATGATAATCCTTACATAATCCTTAATATGTTATTTTGATTGAGATAAAGAAAGGAAAATATGCACTATGAATAGGAAAACCTCTTTCTCACTTTTTCTTATTGTGAGCTTAAAATCCCTATTTCTTATTGACTGCCTAAAATCCCTTTGAATTTAAATTAGATACCCAAAACACTTGCTTTGAATGCGTTTTCTATAAACACCCTTACAGCAAAGGTCTGGCTTAGTGGTGCTACTCTTAAGTAGCTCGTAATCTTCCGTCCCTCTCTAAAATAACTAAGGTCTCGTCTGGTGCAGCGTTTTGAAAACACAGCTTTTTCTAAACGCAGTGTTTTTAAAATGCAGCATTTTCAAAACGTAATTTTGTTCTTGCAAACATGTTTGGAAAACTATTTCAAAATGCTATTTTTATAAACAAAATAGTTGTAAACGCAACACATTTTTAAAATGCTCCAAATTGGAGTGTTTTAAAACGCTGCACATATTTAATATGTTACATTTTAAAATGCTGCATTAAAACACTTTTAAAAAGAAAACGCTGTGTTTTTGCGTTTTGATCAAAACGCTCCACCAAGCAAGCACTAAATTGATAGAAATCCCAAATATGAAAGTGAGACAAAACACAACTCAAAAGCCAAAAGACGGAAGGAACTATTTACTCCATAAAAAACTCAAAAATATAACCCACAATATGAAAACCAATTACCATATAGACAAAACAAATCAACTAACAACTATTTTGGCCATTCAAATTTGAATTGGAACCCATTGACCTACAACTCAATAACACTAATTCAATAAATTGGGGAGGCATAAAAATAAAGAGTGGTTCTACTCTTAAGTTCCCCGTAATCTTTGGGAGAGATAGTTAAGGCACTCAATACAAAGACGTTAAAGTACTTGGTTCCATTCCCAACACCAAATAGCCATACTTATTTACTATCTACTATCTACTACTCTACTACTACTATAAAAATCTTGGTTGTTTCTTACAACTTAATGTATGGACAAAATTAACCATGCACCTAATGAACATCCACAATAGAAACATAGCAATACCAGCGAAATTCTTCAATCAAAACTAAGGGTACTTGTGTGTTTAACAAGTCAATTACTCAAATTTCCGGTAGCCAGATAACCCGTACTTTTTCTACCTATTTCAATTATAACCACATACACAAGGGCATTAAAGAAAAAATCACGCATTACACCAACATTTATAATACGATCAATTACTTTTTCTTAACGGTGTGTCTCGTCAAAAGAGACAATAATTTAGAAATAGAGAGAGTATAATTTAGAAATAACAAATATATTGCTCAACTTCAAATAACAAGTAATTAATTAATAGACAATTTTGTCTAAGCATACATAAGTTAAAAGTAATAAATAATAATGTGGTAGATAAGTAAAAAATGTAGTGGAAATAGTATCTCACTAAAAAATCATTAACAACACGTGCAACGTGCGTGCATTTGACTAGTATATCAAGAAATAAATTAAAACGATGGAAATCCAGACAGGAAGGTGAGGCAAAACACAACTCAAAAGCCAAATAATTAGAAGCAGCTAAAAAGGCAACAACATAAATCAAACCCATAGTATGAACTAAACAAAATAAATCAACTAACACTATTTATCCATTCAAATTTGATCTGGAACCCATTAACCCATGTGAATATATCGATACAGCTATTACTCATTTTGGTCATTTTAACTCCACCCCACCCCAGATTGTATTCTTTGGTAGCTAAAGGAGTTAATATTATCACCAATCGAAACAATCATAACTCGAAAGCTTCAATTTGAATCACCAATTTCCCTCCAAAACCCAGCCAAGAATAACAAAATAACCTCGAAATATTCATCAATCAAATTCAAAAATAAAAATAAAAATGAAGAAACATAGCAATACCAGCGAAATTCTTCAATCAAAACTAAGGGTACTTGTGTGTTTAACAAGTCAATGTCTCAAATTCTCGATCGCTGGATAACCCGTTCCCTAAAAATTCGGGTCGAGTAATGTCAAAAAATTTGGTTGTCAGAAAACTCGTTCCCTAAAAATTCGGGTGGGTAGCGCGCCGGCGGCCGGAGGGTGGCAGTGGAACGATTTGACACGTGATAATGAGAGAGAGAGATGGATAAAAGTATTGATTGTTAAGTGACAAATACATATTTTTTCCAACAAATCCATATTACGTATTTTCAACAATTCTTTTTTGACTTTTCCATAGCTTCATTCTCAAATGTTTACAGGCTTTATAGGCTTTGCAGAGAATAGATTCTCAAATTGTGTAACATTAGTTTTTTTCAAAATGTTTACATGTTTCGGAGTTCAAAGTCAACTACTCCGGCCACATTTCATCTCTCCACCACCTACCTTAATACCTTCCCAACACACGGTTTGCTCCCAATTCAAACTTTTCCTTGTTTCATAAAATTCCAAACTTGCCCAAAATCGATTATCTCAACCGTTGAAAGAATTTGCTCCAACAAAAACAGCTTGAACTGTGCCCAAACATCCGTTTTTGCTCAAACAAGTATTGAGAGGTATGATTACTCCACTAAAATTCTAGATTTTTAAATCATTTGAATACAATAGCTAGGCTTTTGGAGATGGTTATCACTTAGGAAGAATCGGCTTTTGGAAATGATTGTTTTTCATGTATAGCCGACCCAGAAAGATGGCTCTTATGAATAAGTTTTTTTTAATACATCCCAAATTAACCCAGATTGATTGATTTTAGGAAGAATCGGCTTTTGGAGATGGATGTTTTTCATGTATAGCCGACTTAGAAAGATGATTCTCATGAACAAGTTTTTTTTCCTTGAATACAACCCAGATTGGTTGATTTTAGGAAGAATCGGCTTTTGGAGATGGTTGTTTTTCATGTATAGCCGACCAATAAAGATTGCTCTCATGAATAAGTTAATTTTTTTAATACAACCCAGATTGGTTGATTTTAGGAAGAATCGGATTCTGGAGATGATTGTTTTTCACGTATAGCTGACTTAGAAAGATGGCTCTCATGAACAATTTTTTTAATACAACCCAGATTGGTTGATTGTAAGAAGAATCGATTTTTGGAGATGACTGTTTGTCATGTATAGCCGACTCCAGAAAGATGGCTCTCATGAACACGTTCATTTTTTTATTTTTTTTTTTTGAATACAAACCCATATTGAAAGTATGCTTTCTGTTCAAATCATATTCTGGGCAAATTCAACAAAATTCTGGACATGGTTACAAAATGCTTGGCAAATCATATTCTAGGAAACCTAAGGGAGGCAGTTGTAAATATATAAATTAAAGGGGTGGGTTAGTTGCAATTTTGAAAAAGGGGGATGCTAAGTAGTTTTAGATTATAGTTTATATCCTATTTTAGTTTTATGTTAGTTTATAGTTTAGTTTATAATGATTGCAATTTAAATGTTAATAGTTAATTACGTAGATATTATTTGTTATTATTATTACACAAATAATTTAATTTATTTAAAATTATTATTTGTTAATAATTTGAAAATGATTTTTCTACCGTTAATATTTTTTGGTAATAATTATGGATATTTATTTTTGTGACTTGTGAATAATTATGAATAAAACAAATTTACTTACATAGATAATTATAAATAATTGTTATTCATAAATTATATTAAATAAATACAGGTACATATATAAATAACAAATTAGTACATACGATAATTTATTATTTGTTACAAGTACATAGATGTAGATAATAATTATGGATATTTATTTTTTTGATTTGCTAATAATTATGAATAAAATAAATATAATTACGTAGATAATTATAAATAATTGTAATTAATAAATTATGTTAGTATATTAAAAAAAATACAAGTACGCAAATAAATAATACTCCCTCCGTCCCTAAATTATCGTCCTAGTTGACCCGACATACGGATTAAGAAAAAACAATTGACTTGATTATTTATATTAGTTTAAAGTGTAGTTTTCTTTAAAGCTCATATGTATGTGGCTCATAATTAAAGTAGAGTGAAAAAGTAAGGGTAAGTGGTAAAAGTGATGTTCTAAAAAGGTAAGTTTCAAACTAGACAATTATTTTGGGATTGACGAAAAAAGAAAGGAGGACGATAATTTAGGGACGGAGAGAGTATAAAGTTAGTATATTAATAATTATGAATAAAACAAATATGCCTATTATGAATAATTACAAATATTTAATAGTTGATAGAATATGTAATTATGTATATTTTTAATTTTTTTCATTAAATGTGTTTAGTTGTTATTAATTTTTATTATTTGTTAGATGTCAGGATTTGGTGATCGTGGCCATAGTGCTAGAGGAAAGTGACCGGCAATAGAAGATGACAATGATGTTCCTCATAGTTATACTTGTAGTAGATTAGAGGGGCGACGTGTCACTGGATATGCTCGACGAAGGGGACCGGGTGTCCCAAATGTTGGCTTTGGACACATACCTACAATGAGTGGGGCATCTATCGACCACATGCATGACGTGGAGAGACATTTTCTTGAGTCATCTCCTGGAGTATTTAGTTGCGGATATAGTTATCACAAACATGTCGAGGAGGAGGAGGATGATAGAGACAAACCGTCAGATCCCGGTCATGAGGATGACGATGACGATGACGATGATGATACGGAAGTGGAAGCATATGTATTTAGATCGGAGTCCATTATATGTCATGGTAGTAGAGGAGGTAGAGGATATCAAGGTGAACGACCAAGACCTTCTCATGGTCAACGACCAGGTGGTGATAATTCTTTGTTAGATACAGGTGGCCCAGAGTTACTAGATGTACTAGTTGGTTTCCGTGGCGATGTCACACGTGCAATATGGAATGAGGTATATTTAACTATTTTTTAATGTATTTATGTTGTTAATTTTGTATAAGTAAGATAATGTTTTTTAACGGGAAAGGGAGTGCTAAAACATAAGCCACATGCCGAACGATTAGCTAAGTGGATTGTTATGAACAATCTTGCTAAACAGTATATTCGCCATATAGGGTTGATTCAATTATGTGATTCCATGTTTCATCACATTAACATGCCCTTAATATCAATATTTGTTGAGAGATGGCAGCCAGAAACTAATATTTTCCATCTCCCATTTGGCGATATGACCGTGACACTCCATGACGTGTATCATATCTTAAAGATTCCCGTGATAGGAGAGGCCCTAATCCAAAGGGAACAACTAGGGGCTGTTAAATTTGATTTAATGAAGCTTATTAGCATGAACTAATTGGATGAGCTGAATGGTCACCTTAAATCGAGCGGCATGAATTGACAACGCTGCAAGAACGGTTATCTCATTCTTCTGCTACGGCTGAGAATATTGCAAAGGGGTATATATTACATTTGCTTGGGGCGACCTTGTTCATGGATAAATCTCAAAGCCGAGTTAGCGTGCATTATTTGCCATTCTTGAGGGACATTAGACATGTTCAAAGTTATGCCTGGGGTGCAGCTACCCTAGCATTCTTTTACCGTTAGCTTGGTGTGGCATCTCGGGCTAACTGTAGGCAAATAGGGGTGTGGGTTCCCGGGATGTTGCTCCCGCGCCCCGCGCGCCCTTGGATAGGGGTGCGCGTCCGTGCGGATGCGGTGACATCCACTGCTCCCGTTCCACCCTCCCTTGTTTAGGGGAGGACGAAATCAAAAGTGCGGGAGGAGTGCTGTCGGAATAGCGCGTTGGAATGCGCCTCGGTTGCCTTTAGTGGATTTTGGATCCAATATGGGAGCTATGGGTTTTCCGCATCAAGTTATCCCTTTTTTAGGGGATATCAGGATATGGGAAGGCATCACCCTTCTATTCCCATTTTCCCTTTTTAGGGGAAAACGTGAAAGTGCAAGGAAGGAATGTTGCAGCGCCCCCACTATGGATTTTATGAAAATAGCCTTATGGCCTATTTCGGATCACTATGAGTGCTTTGGGTTTTCTACATCAAGTTATCCCTTGTTTAGGGGATACCAGGACATATGAATACATCACCTTTCCATTCCCATTCTCCCTTTTTTAGGGGAGAACGTGAAAGTGCAAAGAAAGATGTTGCGAGGCCCCACTGGATCCAAAATGATTTTAGAGTCGCCATCTTTATTTTAAGGCAAAAATAAAGCAAAACCGTAGAAAACCGTAGATGAAGAAAACGGGTTCGGAGGCTAAGTTACGAGTTGGGAAGGTGCTAGGCACCCAACTCGCCCTTTCGGTCTCAAAACGGTTTTTGGCTAAAGTATGCTTTTTGTTATATTTATTAAACAGATAAATAAAGCATTAACTGCCTACAAATACATCCATTACATCTATATTATTTACGGACTTGCAACAAACTCTTTTACAAACAATTACAAATATACTTGGAAATATTTGGCCATAGTAACGGCTACATTTAGTATTATTTCCTAAACAAATCCGGGCAGCATAACTGCTTATATATTGATATTGAACCGGATCGGAAATAATACATTTACAAATAAAGACTTTATTGAATAAATGAAGTAAATAAATACAAACTTATCTAAAAACATTTTGCCATAATAACGGCTACATTTAGTACTATTTCCTAATTAAATCCAGGCAGCACAAATGCTTGTATATCTACATTGGGCCGGACTGGAAATAATACTATTACATGGAAATGAAAAACTTAACAATAAAAATTTACAGACAGCGTAGGGGTGTGCTCGCTCTGTCCCTCGGGGAGAGAGAGTCTTTTTTTTTAAAGTTGAAGTTGTGTGTTGTGTGTTGTGTGAATTTGGGCAGCGTGACTGCTCTGAAAGTTACTTTTCTGCCTCGGGACAGGTAGCTGTTTGTGTCTGGTTGTTTGTTTGGAAGTAGGTGAAATGGGCGGAGTAACGGCTTATCTCGGCTGTTTGGCCTTTTAAATCGAGCGAGCAAGCTCTTTCCACGATTTTTGGACCGGGGAAATAGGGTGGATACCTAGCTGGGGGGCTAAGGTACACTTCTGCCGGTTGGATTTGTGTTTGGCAGAGGTTTGGCAGGGTTTCGAGGCTTTGGAGGTGATCTCTCACTATCTCGCACCGCTCTCTAATTCTCCAGCGTAACGTTAACGCGGAGAAGTTTTTATAAAGAAGGAGTGCCGAAATGAGGAGCCGGCCTTGAGGTTTTATAGGAGGATTTAGGGACATCGGTGGAATTAAATTTCTTCTCAGACGCATCAACCGGTTGCACCGTGCGCTGAAAATCTTGTGAATTACGGCAAATGAATGGATGAACAGTGGCTGGGAAAGCAGTTTGGGCGCCACCCCATAGAGATTTGGGCGCCATGCCCAAATTTCAAACTTGGCCCATTTTTGACACTTTAGTCCCTGCAATTTGTCCTTTTGCGCATCCTGCTTTGTCCTTTTGCATTTTTGACCCTGTAACTTGACATTTGTTAATGTTTTAACAGTTCTTGATATTTTTTGTCATGTCACATATTAGGGGTACGAAATTGGGGTGTCTACAAGGGGGTGCTTGACTTTGCTAGAGGTACATAAATGATTTATGTATACGTAATTCATGATTTTATTTATTTTTTAAAATATTATTTATGTTTACATGTTATTTGACTATTTTTCTAAAATTAATAATTGATAGGCGTGGATACATGAATACTTACCTTCGTTTAGACCAGCATAACAACCGGACTGAGAACCATGGATGCCGTCCAGCAAAAAATGGGAAAATTGTGCAATTCATCCATCAACCCAGTTTAGTATAGAATGGTATAGATCTTTCCTTGATAACTTCACAAGCGACAAGGTAATAAATAACTTCTCCTAACTTTTATTATTTTCAAATGATAAATAACTTATCCTAACTTTTTAACTACGCGTTTTGATTAGGTGAAATGGCATCAGTTTCGAAGAAATCTGGCAGACAATGTTCCGATTACTCTTTTAAGGGGTATAATTCATTGTCGGAACATCACGGAGCCGTACATGCCTGATCGGTTTTTACGCCAGTTTAGGTATGCGCAATATATTCCATAATGGCCCCTATTGTCCCAACAAAGGTGTATCGAGGTCGGACACCACATAAATATAAATGTGACTATGTGGTAAGTGAGCACACTTAGGTTGCATGGAGAGCAAGTGTAGTCACGACAGAGACTATAGCTACATTGGGAAACAGCTGTGCCGCCAACTACGTGTATTGGTTTACCATGTGATCACATCCTAAGGTGACATCCACGAATGCCTCCAATGCCGCCAACAACGATGATAATTCGGATGATACTTGAGAACATCCTATGCCGTCAGAGGCTGTGAGTATTTATTTTTCGGAAGTAAATTCATCTTTAACATATTGTTTAAATTATACTCTATTATTTCAAAAGCTCTCATATGTCGCTGAACGATTGGACATGACTACACCACAACATCGACATGCATTAAATGATGACAAGTTGTGGCAGCTGCTCGACAAAGTTAACCACCATTTAAAGGATTTTTACATTTAAATAATGTATTCAAGTTATTGTGTACAAAATAACTCAACATTATTTTGTTTCGATATGTTATCGTTATTATTTTGTTGTGCGATATGTTTTTCATAAATGCAACTCATATTTTAACATAATAATTTTCTACCATTAACAAACTTTCTACATACATTAATATGGTTCTTGCAAACGTTGCCAAAAACTTTCCCGTTCCATCCATCTTTGCTCCCAATGCAAAATATTGACGTCACATATTATGTTCCAACTCTTGCGCATGGTATGCATATGACAATAGGCATCCATACGGAGTGCTATAAAATGACTTTGGTTAACAAAGCCAAAACCCAATTAATCTTGTGGCGGTTCGTGATTGTTTAGACATGAAAGGTAATGGCAATTATGTACAATACTAAAGTGGCGCAAACTCGAAAACGATCCTTTGATATCGAGTGGCGATTAGGTGATCGAATTCGTCTAGACTCAATCAATTATGATCATCTGTGTGAGAACCCAAACCCATTACTTGTATAACATCATTAAACATGCTTAACGTATGCCTTAACATGTTAGAGAATTCATATGGTTCATATCATGCTTGCATTAGGTTTGTTACGATCATAGTCTTTTGAATGTCTTCTATGAGTTGCATGCTTTGTCGTTAATGCTTTGAGTATTCATCTTAGCATGTTATCACTTAACTAAGTCTTGTTGGAGTTCTATTACCTTGCATATATGACTTATAACATTCATCTTGATCATAGTATGCTTGGTTGAAAGTTTAGAAGCTTTGTCGCTTCGTTTGAGTCGTAGCGTTTGCCCTTGTTGCTTGTATTTCTTGTGTTTCATCTTGCGAGATGTTCGTTTGAGTTCTAGGCCAAGTATTCATGTCATATCCATGTTAAACAAGCCTTTTTCATGTCCAAGTTGTTCTAGTTTGATTTGTGTTTGAATCGCGTTTGATTCGTTAGCCATTCATTACATGATTCAATCCTTGTTTTAACTTGTTTCGGATGTTGTTCGGGTGTGTTTCCGACTTGTTTTGAGTTGGGTTACACCTTAGAATGGTTGCCCATGAGTTTGGGACCATTTAGGACAAGTTTAGACCATGTTCAAGGACTGAACCTCACGCTCGCATCGTTTTTGGTTCGTTGGCTTGCGGAACAGTGCTGAGAGCACAACAAAATGAACATTTGTTGTGAACAGGACCATACGCTCGCATGGTCCATATGGGAAGCGACCGCATGGTCCAGAAATTCACAATACGGGATGAAACAAATGGCCTAGTCTATCCTATACGAGAATTTAGAAAAGAGTTTAGAGTGCATTTAGCGTTTAAACTCAATATGAATTTGTAGAGACGACTCAACAGAGTCTATTTTAGTGAGCCATGGAACAATACCGGTTCAATGATCAACCCCTACGACGTTTTAAATATGTTTCACTAAGAATATTAATTCTAGAACTCTTGAATTGGATTGATTACCATGCTTGATTTAAATGTCATATAATAGAGTGCCTATTTGACATGTTGAGTTCGCTCTTGTTGAACTCAATCTTACTTGATTATTGATGAGAATAATTACTTGTCATGAATGAGATCTCTCTTATCGACCTCGTTCTCTACTTGAGAATTTGTTAAGTAAACATTATTTGGCATTTGCATGAGTCCAGCCGGCATACTTGTCCTTGTACACACACGCCTCCACTGTGGCCACAGTGGAGATGTAGCCCCTTTGTTGTAACCATTAGAGCGTATTGGTGTGTCTATCCCGAGCATCTCCTCGAAAGGTTGATGTATTCACAACCATCTGACACCTCACATTCCAGATAACGCTTGTATGGAGGAACTACGTAGTGGCACCGGCTCTCCATATATCCTTACCCTATGTGATTTAATTACGAGCACCTATGTGAAACAATGTGCATCTTGGATATATGATCTATATGCTTATGTGATGATATCTTGCCTTGTATGTTGCATATTGCCATGACATGCATGATTGATAGCTTACAAGTCTTTATGACTTACCCATTCCCCTTTACTGCTTTAGATCCTAGCAAAGCAGGTCCTTCTCGCTGAGGCTTGTAGTGTTCATGTTTCCTCTATTCCTCTTTTGGTCCGACGTTGCAGTTGAAGAGGTGGTTTAGATGTCCTCTTCCTTTCTTTTGTAATTTGCAAGGACGACGGGTTTTAAAGCAAGTCATTTAGACTATGCTTGGGAATGTGTATATAACTTGTACTTGCTTCCTTTATTTAGCTACTTGTAGTTTTATCACTTGTAGTACTTGTAATCCCTTTTGATGCTGGCATTGTGTAAGCCGAGCTTTGGTTATCATGTTGTTTAGTTCACTACGTATAAGTCTTCCGCTGAGCATCCTATTAGCTCTTATTTAATTCTTGCCCATTAACTGCTAGCTTGGGTTCCGGCATGTAGTGTCTCTGATGACTTGGTTTAATTGCTTAACTGTTATATCAGGAAATGTTTTTAAAATTCTGGCCTTTTGGTGGCGAGGCATGTTACGTCTCCAATGTTGTGTCACGTCGTTTTCTTAAATTGAGTACTTGCATGTTTATGTGTTTACTTGTTTCCCCCCTATTTGGGCGGTCCGACCCACGGTTCCACTTTGGGCCCGGGTCGGGTCGCCACAATCTGCATATGGCTCATGCCAATCCAATTCTTTGTACGTATCGTCCTGATTTTTGACCCGAAAAACGTAAGACCAGAACGAATAGTGATCTACCATCTCTCGCATCAAGTCAATTCTTACATCATCCCACCTCTCTTGATCATTATATATAAGGTGGGCAATGACTCTAAATACATAATGTCCTTCAGTTTTGACATTTAAATAATCACGTATGAAGCTGGTTTGGAAACTTGGCAGCTGGTTTGCATATGAAAATGAACGTCGAGGTATTAACGTTGGTGCCTCTGATGAGAGACCTGAGACCGATGAAAGTTGATCGATGTATTTTATACGTCGATTTTATATACTTCTAAGACTTAAATTATGTTATTTCACGAGGCTTTTGGCTACTAATATGTGTTTTCAGTGAGTTTTGTGAGTTACAGGGTTTTTAGTGAAAACATGCAAAGCACAAGGCTTTTATATGCAAATTCCAAGAAGGGTCCAGAATGAAAATTGAAGAAAAAAAGAAGTTTCATGCTGGAGACCTTGCGGTCCCAAGGTGTTTCAGACCTTGCCCCCCAAGGTGGACAGTAGCTCAAGAAATCAAAGCCTCGGAATTCAGAGGACCTTGTGGACGCAAGGTACCCCAGACCTTGCGACCGCAAGGTGGTCAGAATGCGAAAAAATCGTGTTTTCACTAGAGATTCGATTGCAATACAACTCTGCGGTATAAATAGGAACCGGTAGCCAAAGCCTAGGATATAGAAAAACGGCAGGAAACAGTTTTGTATAGCTTTAGGATAGATTTTAGGTTGTATAACATAGTTAGATTGTGTAATTACAAGTATTGAAGATCAAATCATGTCTCCATTCATCTCTATGTGCTGTTCATTGTCTATGATGAACTAAATCATCACTAATCTAGGAGGTGGGAGGTAACTTGTATCGAATTTATGTTTTAATTCATATTTATGTTCATTCAATTATTGTTGATTGTGGTGATTATCAATCCCTATATTATTTCGCTTTGAACAAATGAATGTAATTGCAAATAATAAAGGCCTAGAGGTGCGGATAACTGCATGACCAATGTGCATATGTCGTACACTGGCTCACCATCACAATAAATTGGACCTATCGATGCACGAGAGTGATAAGTTAGGGCCAGGTTCATACATGACCTAGGTGACATATAGATCATATGTTCTTGTGCTTAGGATATAGAATAGATGAATGTTGCGAGGATGGAGGCTGAACCAATAGTTCAACAGACTATCTCTATCTTCCGTGAACGAACCCAAGAAATTGAATGATGATTATTTTGAGTTAAACATAGAGGAGATACAAGTGAAACCCGAATCCTAGATTGCCATCTACCATAAGATCTTCATAACATGTAATTACTGCTAATTAGTTAGACACCTAAATCATAATAGTAGATTAGAATAAAATAATTATAAAAACCCCCCTTAGATTAATAATTTGCTATCAATAAATTGTGTTATTTGTGATCTCTTGTCTCTGTGGGTTCGACCCTTGCTTCCAATACTATTCTATAATAGTCTTGTCCACTTGCAGGGAAAATAATTAAAATAAGACATCGATCAAGTTTTTGGCACCGTTGCCGGGGACAAGTGTAACGACCCGACCCGGATTCCAACACGAAATCCCAAGGTCGTGCCGCTGGAACTAACTTAAAAAGAGGACAAGCACTTGATAAACAGTAGTGCTAGTCAAACAGTCGAGCAAACTCGCTCTTAAACATGAACATAACACCGCACTAAAATACGGTATTTCAAAAATCGAATTAGCGGAAGCAATATAAGAAAGAAGTCCCAAGCTATGAAGCTCGAAACCAACGACAATGAAACCAAGAGAGACATTATCTCTCAAAGGAGGAAAAACAAAACTTCGCGTGCGCAACAATGCGACGCTAATCAAACCATCGGCACTCCGGCGTTTCAACAGAAGAACCATCCTCGATATAACAATTACCCAACGGCTAAAGCATACCGGGTCAACCAACAACTAAAAAACTAGAATAAGGAAATCCCCCAAAGCTACTGCGTGCTGGGAGACAAGCGAAATAAATACTAAAACCACAAACAAGGCACGACACAACACGTCGGCCCAAGAAAACCAAATACAAATACCCAAGTATTCTACCCAACTGTAAAGTCTAATTAACTTTACAAAATGTCGATCTCACAAGAATAGCAAAGTACATTAAATCAATGACAATGCTAAAAAGGAACAAGACTCCACAAGCTGCTACTCGGGAAAGTCGGCTGCTACAAACACGAACCACACGGTCTAACCTCGATCTATCGACCAGCTGCGCCCTGCTACAGTCACGATCTACTCGACCTCAGTGCAGCGATCAGTTACTGCAACTAAAAACAAGTACGGGATGAGTCATAATGACCCAGTACGCTACCACAATATATATGCAACATATAATTATGTAACATAAACATAACCATAGTGTCATTTATAAATGACAGAAAAACCCGTGAAGAGGCGTCGTATCATTTCGATACTCCACAAGATATCCACTCCTTCTCACTTACTAAACCGTCCAAATGAACCAGGGTGTAATTCCCTGTTCACACACAAATCAAATGAATTAGAAGGTAGTTCCCACAAAACATCATATGCAAGTATACATATCATTATATATACGAATCAAGCTATTCACACTGTTACCACGTGTAAGGGTGCATGTTTATATATATACACCTATATCAGTATGTATATCTCTAAATATACATATCAAATCTCCCATAAAATCATCATGCATAAGTGTGCATATCTATATATATACACATCAAGACTTTCATATATATCTCATATACAAGTATGCATATATCTATATATACATATCAAATCTCTCATATATCATCAGCCAATACAAACATGGTCAATAAGATCTCATGTTCAACTAACACTTTGTTATCACATAAGTGCCCATAGTAAGCCACATAAAGGATAGAGAAGATACCAAATCACTTCCGTCGTATTGCTCCTGCAATCACAACTGTTAATCATATCGTGCCAGTGATACCCGTGTTCAGGTATCAAAGTACCGAGCTCTCTTCTCGGGTCTGAGCTCTCTACTCAGGAAAATAGCCCTAGCCAATGTGCTCAATTGGTTACGACAAAGGGGCTACTTCCCCACTGTAGCTAGCAGTGGAGGTGTGTGTGAAACCCGAATCCGGTGCACGGCGATACATTACAATCACGAATCCCATAATTCGTGAAGGCAATGCATCGTCCCCACCATCATCATGAAAACTCAAGTAATGCCACCGGACTTATATGCAATGCACAAGTAGATGTTTACTTGCTAATTCTCAAGTAGATATAATGACCTACTAAACTCATACGATTATGCACATTGTTACATAAATCACAAAACCACAATAGGAACTCATTTGAGTCTCTAAATCATAAGTGCCAAGTTTGTTCACTATATTCAATTCAAGTTCCAAAAGCTAGTAATCTAGTCAACTGGAATATAATTGTCATAGGATCTCACCACGATCCTCGTAAGGTTCAATTGTTCCTTAACTCGACTCCGTTGAGTCTTTACTACAATTCCAACCAAATAGAGTTTGAACACTATATGTGTCCCAAGACTCTTTTCTATGTTCTCGTTTGAGGCATAGCAAGGTTCTCATTCCATTTAGGAATCTAGTTCAAAGTCCCAAGTCAATTATATAAGGGAAGCCTAAGTTGATTATTGTGAAATCAAGCTTAGTTCAATTTTGATTCATAATTCCACTTAATAGTAGAATCCAAGTTCACCACAATTCATTAAGCGTAGAACACAGCACGAAGGCAAATACATTCAATATGCTCATAAGTCATATCATAGAAACACATAGAAGAATCAATTCTTGACAAGGTAGGAAATCATGCATTTAGTCATAATATAAAATATACACAGTATTCCATATTCACCTATGAAATTCAACATAGTCACAACTTAACCATCAGTCCATTAAGTACTATCCAAGACTACTTCGTTAGTCTCGGATCATGAAGCCATTTACTAAACTCTTCCTAGAGTAGTAACTCATTCAATAACACAAAAGTCGATGGTAGTCAAAGACTTAAGCAACACTAGAGCGGTAATAACCCGTAAGGTCAAACCATACCGGTGAGTCTTAGATAACAACATGGTCATCCTAGCGACTTATACAAGTAGACTCCATGTATAGAGTACTAAGAAAGCCCCAATCCAAATCTTCTCATAGAATAGTCCTCAAATTCATTATTCAACAAGTAGGTGTTTTTACTCATTAAAGAATCAAGTAGGAATTCGACAAGAGCGAATTCAACCCGTCAAGTAGATACATCATTCTACAACATGCTCTCAATTGTGCATTTGCTTCACACAATCACATAAACCACATAAGAACTCGATTGAGTCTTATAATCACTCATATCAAACATGCCCTTCAATCCATCCCAAAGTCACGTAGGCTAATATATTAGTCTAACGCACTACAAACGTCGTAGGGATTGAATGTGGAGTCGGTATTGTTCAATAACTCCCTAATTTCAACTCCGGTGAGTTTTACTAAAATTCAACCAAGTTGAGCATTGATACTCTATGCATCACATTGCCCTTTCCTAAGTTCTCCTTTCATTTAGAACTCGATAACTAGGCCGTTCATGATCTTAAACTAGCCTTAAACACAATCCCGAGTTTCAAACCCTAGTTTCGGTGATTTTGTTAAACCTTGAATTGAACCGAATTCTTTCACAAGAGTTATTCCCAAGCTTATTACAAACAACATTCATGCTTTACAAAATGTCAAAATCATAACTTCATAGAGATTTCATAAAATCATACACATATTTTATATGTTGAATTGGAGGTTTTGTCTTCACAAAAGATGTTCATAATCATCAATAGAACAACTATAATGAAGGGGTCATGTTACTTTATTGAACATGAAAATCTCAGGGATTTCTCAACGTACCTTAGTCCTAAGATTAATGGATGAATGGGTGATCAAAGCAAGGATTGTTGTAGAGGAGGTTGAGGCCTTCGATTTGGCGGTCTCGGATCGCCGATCGGACCACCGGAACTCCGGGAAATGTTCTCTCAAGTTGGGGTTACCTCCATGGACGAAAATGGAGCTTGAAGCTCTGTATCTCTGAAGCTTTGTTGATCAAAAATGGCTGAATAGGCTGGAAGTTCCTTTTATACCTTCCAACAATACCCCAATCCATGTGAAGGGGGTTAAATGGCTTCTCATTGGCTATGGCATGCAAGCCATTGATAAGAAATGATCTAAGGGCCAAGAAGGGTTGTAGGAGAGTCAACAAAGAGGGCTTTGACTCACTTTGGTCGGCCAAGGGCAAGGGTGCAAGGGTCAATAGCCAAAACACTCAAAAAAATGTCACAAGCCAGAATCTGGAAAACAGACAGTCAATCTTGTAAAATCGACCATAAATAGCTCACAACTCCAAATGAGGTGATTATTGATTTTTATGAAACTAGACTCTTTAAAATATAGTTTAGCATTTTAAATTACTCAATTTGGACTTATATTCATCAAAATATGGCTACTACAAGTTCAAGTACAGAAGCTGATTTCCTGAAAACATAATTCTGGCACAGCCGTAAGTCAAGACCTAAATGAGGTACTTATACACCTTGGAAAAATACCATATTTTACAGGGAGTATCCTAACATATGTAGGTAAAACATACTAAATTTTTAGAAAATTCTCTTTAGTAGATTGGTACCAGAATTTTCCCGAAGTTCGCCCAAAAACAGGACTGAATCTGTGAAGTGATATGTTGGTCAACGAATCAAACACGAATCAAACCCAACTTAATCTAGGATAAGTTCAACATGTATAAGGCTTGTTTAGACATGGTTATGGCTTGTATACAAGGCCTGGAACTCAACCGAACTTCTCTCGAGACGAAAAGAAGGCAATACAAGTAAACAAGAACAACCTCAAAACACAACCGAAGCAACGAAGCTTCTAAACTTCCTACCAAGCACACAACAACTAAGATGAACATTATAAACCTTAGATGCAAAGTACTAAGACTCTCATGAGACTTATTAAGGTGCTATCATGTCAAGATAAATACTCGACGCATTAACAACAAAGCATGCAACACGAGAAAGTCAAATACACGAAGGTTCGGGGTCTTACAACAAGCTAGTTCACATAGTTAGTTTGTTGGTAGCGTAATTTTTAGTTTAATTTAATTTTCAGTTTTTATAAAAATAATAAAAAAAAAAAGATTTTATTTTATTTAATAGTTAGTTGTTTTTAAATTGCTTTAATTTATTTTATGCACGGTCGTAGATCTTTGAATCCTAAATTGGTAGAACTGAATCAAGATATAAATAATATTAAAAGAAATCAAGAAGATCTTGAAAATCGAGCTCCTCAGATTGATAATCAAGAGCAATTGAATCAAGAGGATCCTCTGGTTGATCCTACAATGGAAGATATTAATTAAAATCCTGAAAATCCAGTTAATCCGGTTAATGCAAATCAAAGAGAAGAAGAACCTACTAGAAGAAATATGGAAGTAGTGGTAAATCAAAGAACAATTAATGATTTCAGTAGACCTTCATTAAATGTAGTAACATCATGTCTAGTCTTACCAGATGCTGTAAAGAATTTCGAACTAAAAGACCATTATTTTAATATGATACCTTCTTTCCATGGAATGCCTCACGAAGATCCTGTCAGTTTCTTAAGCGATTATGAATACATGATGAGTACTTTTCCTTTAGGAGGGTTGACTGAAGACCAAGTTAAAATGAAATATTTTCCCAGTGCATTAAAAGAACTGACAAAGAGATGGTTTATGAATTTAACACCTAGTAGTGTTTATACTTGGGCTCAACTATATGATTTGTTTACGAGTAAATACTATAAGCATGCATCTCTCACTGAATATAGAAAAAAAATCATGTCATTCCAAAATGAACCAGGTGAAACATTCCATGAGTCTTGGGATAGATTTAAAAATCTGCTCATTATGTGTCCTCATCATAATTTGGCTCAACATGTGTTAGTACTTCAATTTTATCATGGTCTTTCGTCAGGCTTACAAACTATGGTTGATAGTGCAGCTGGTGGTTCTATTAATAGAATGACACTAGAAGCGCTAGAGGAATTATTTGAGATGTTAAGTATTAATTCTCAACAGAAAAGTGCTAGAGGTAAAAATAGGAGTCTATACCAAGTTCAAGAAAAGTCAGATACACAAGCTCAATTTGAAAATTGGCCAATTCAAGAAGCATGTGCTTTATGTGGATTATATTCCCATGCTACTAAATTTTGTCTATCAAGTGCTATGTATGCTGAACAGGCTAATGCTATGAACGTATACCCTCAAAGGTCAAGGAATGATCCCTACTCAAACACATATAATCCTGGTTGGAGGAATCATCCTAACTTTTCTTGGGGAGGAAATAAGCCTTTACAACCTCAACAATTCCAACCTCAACAACCACAACCACAGCAATTTCCAAATCAAAATCAATTGAGAATTGAAGAAGTTCCAAAATAAGATGGGACAAACAAAAGTCAAGCTGTTTTGATAAAGTATCTGCTTGAAGAAGTTGAAAATTTGAAAAAGCACATTGTGACTTCTGAAGCCGAGAAAAGAGAAGAAGGGAAGTTCCCTAGTCAAACCGAGCAAGCAAAATCAATCACCGTTTTGTGAAGCGGTAAGGTAATAGGAGAAGAGGTAAGTGATCATGTTCATTCTTCTAATGTGACTATTGAAGTAGATAATTCTGAAATAGAGGTTAAAAAGGATAATAGTTGTTGATTCCTATTTTTTAGATTTGGTTGAGTCATCCCCTGATTCTATTGCACAGTGGCTAAAAGGTCTGCGTACCGATTAGTGTGGCAACTGTCTTAGAATCAATTTTGTTTAGAACTGTTTTAGTGTTAGTCTAGGCGCGGTTTTGCAAAGCTTACAACAGCCTTAAAGGACCAGCAGACTTTGAAGTCTGCTCAATGCCGAACAGTCTAGTTAAAGCCAATTCATGATATTATGACACGTGGACACCTAGTTGATATTTTCGAAAATATCTAGTCATTATGTCTTCAATCAGATTTCACTTTCAAGAAGTCAACTCGCATCTTGACAACCGTGCATCGTTTTTCTGGCGAAGGCGAAGACATTACCCGTTTTGGCTAAGAAGACTTTCCAAGCTGCAGAGCCTGCAAGCTGAAACATTACTCAATTTGGGAATGTCTTCTCTGCACACTGCATCTCTGATGACTGTGGCTGTTACACCTTCCAAAGCGCCGAATTGCATTCAATGCAAAAGGATGTTGGACACAGTTCACCATGTTCCTGCCCAACGGTCCAAAGATCTCTTCCTAGTATTTATTCAAATCTTGAAGATCTGAAGATTATCTCTCTCTAACTCTTGCGCATTAACTTTTAAAGCTTCATCTTCATCACTCAAGCATTCAAGAGATCAAAGGACAAGGACTAACACTTCACCAAACTTTAAAGGCTGCGAGATCGCCATCTTAAATTAGTTTTGACTTCATTTAGTTTGTCTATAAACTGTTCTTTAATTACGCACGTGAAGAGAACAATTAATCATTGATTGTCTCTCTCACCTTTATACACTTGGTTAAAAACTCATTTTGTACACGATCCATTAGAGATCTAAATCATAAACCTAGTGGATAAACAAGTGCACTTTTAAAATCCAAAACTAACCACTTTGGTAGTGGATGTAGTACTATTCACAGTACGAACCACTTCAAATTCTTGTGTGCTGTCTTCAAACTGTTCTTATTACTCTTATTACCTGCTTGTGTTTAACAGTTACAGATTCTGCACTATCTTTACAGCAGTCCTGATTATTCCTAATCTATTTTGTTTCTGCTGCCTAAACACTTCTATTTAAACCTCTCTACAAATTATTCAGAAGTGTTTACGAAAAAGTTTGATAAAAACATAACTAGGCTATTCAACCCCCCCCCCCCTTCTAGCCTAGATTGAGCCTATCTTGGGACCAACAATAGTAATGAGAAAAATCAAACAATTAATCAAGAAGTAGAAGTAGAAGTTCCAAATAAGGAAAAAGAGGAAGAGGTTCAAAATAAAGAAAATCAAGTAGAAATTGAAAAAGAGATAGAACAAGAAGAAGAGAAACCGTATGTGGCTCCACCACCATATGTTCCTCCAATTCCGTTCCCAAGAAGACTTATGAAAAACAAAATGGACAAACAATTTTTGAAAATTTATAATATGTTATCCAAAGTGAATGTTGATCTTCCTTTGCTTAACGTTATTAAAAATATTCCAGCTTATGCAAAGTTTTTCAAAGATCTTCACTCTAAGAAACACAAGTTTGAAAATAATGAGAAAACTATTGTTTCAGAAAATGTAAGGGCTGTTTTACAACCTGAATTACCCCCTAAGTTGAAAGACCCTGGTAGCTTTAATATCCAAGTTTCCTTGGGAAGCTCTAAAAAGATGAAAGCTATGCTAGATCTAGGAGCAAGTATTAACTTGATGCCTTTTGCGGTCTATAAACAGTTAGGGTTAGGAGAACTAAAACCCACTAGTATGCAATTACAATTAGCTGGTCGTTCATCTAAATATCCTTTGGGTATAGTGGAAAACATCCTAGTTCAGGTTGATAAACTAATCATTCCAGTTAGGGTTATTATAACAATGTTTCATTTATGATATGTTGTTTGTAGTAGCGTGCTGAGTCTTTATGACTCACTCCGTACTTTACTTTCCAATGTCGATTGTTCGCTAGCAGCGTTGAGGAGTAGATCCGTGCAGCGGGGCCACGTATCGATAGTTGAGTTGAGGTCGTGATATCCATGCAGTTATCTCCTCCCGAACTTTTACTAGCGGAGCCTAGTCCGCTGATTTCAGTATTTATATTTGTGTCCTTTTATTTTGTTGAGGACGATATTTCTTTTGTAAAGTTATATAAACTTTGCAGTCGGGTAGATTGTTCTAGTATTGTTGTATTATTCCAATAACCGACATTTGTAGTCGAGCACGAGTACTCCATAGTAGAGTAATTTGTCAGTTGTACCCTGGGCAGTAGTAGCTTCGAGGATTTCATTATTCTAGTTATCCTAGTTGTTGTTGTTGTTACCCCGGTATGCTTTAGCCGTGGGTCATTGTTATATCAGGTTGATTTTTTATGGAATGCTGGCCTGGAGTGCCGATGGTTAGTTCTGCGTCTGCAATGTTGCGGCACGCGAGTTTCGTTTTCATACCTCGTGAGACAACGCCTCTCTTGGTTTCATTTGTTTCAGTCTCGAGCTCTTAAGCTCGAGGGCTTGTTCTTCAACGCTTCCGCATCTTCGAAATTTTGAAAGCCGTATTTTAGTTCGGCTTCTTGTTCGTGTCTAGAGCTTGTTAGCTCGAACGTTCCACTTGCACTTTGTTTTAGCAAGTGTGTGTCCTCTCTTGTGTCGTTCCAACGGCATGACCTCAGGATTCTGTACTGGAATCCGGGTCGGGTCATGACAGTTGGTATCAAAGCTTAAGGTAGCTATAAGCCAGGATAGGTTCCATGGCCTAGGTTGGGTTTGGGTTATCGTCGAGTATTTACCTTCGAGTGTACTGTATTATGCCTTATTGGCGTGTTCTTTTGTACAAGTATATGACTTGGAGCACTAAGTTCGTTCTGGTCTAGATTGTCGTGAATGCAAGTTTGTGTTCAGGAGTATTATATTCCTCCTATATCGCTTCTAAGTTGCAGTTATACCAAGTGTATGTTGCTGCCTTATAGATTTATTGTTTCTTGGTCTATCGTTTTGATCGGATAAGTTGAGATTGTCGGTCCCGAGACTGATCGTCGTGGTGTTCATTAGATCCAATGTTCGTTGTTGTACGTTTCGAGAGCGGAGTGGCTAAGCCTCCCGTAGTACCTAGTGTATTCTGTGATTTCTATATAAGTATATATAGTTATTGTAGTCCCTAATCGTGTGTGTTCGTGTTACCTAGTGACTTTGAGACATTGGTTTTCTTTGATGTAAACCTAATACATAGATGCGAGTATTAGTGTTGTATTCTTGCATAGTAGATTAATATACTATGTTACATGATATTGATTTTCATGCTTATATATATGATTACAATATGTGTGCATAAGACCGTGCTAAAGGATGCTTATTTGTGATTCACGAACACCCCGCATCCTATACGACGAAAGCTTTTGAAGTCATTTACAGAGGGCCCCTGACTTGATTATCAAGAGGTCTTCGTCGGAGAACTAGAATGGTATAAAGTAGGTAGGAATTGACTGAACCCGTTACCAAAACGAAATGGAACAAGTAAATGGTGTATTGTTATACTTGTGCAAATATGTGCATTTTGTTTATGAAATTTTTTTCTATGAATAGAAATTTTGATTTATGCAATTCTTATGAGTGTAATCCTGAGATTGCTGAACTTGTACTGCTTGCTTGAACAAATAACTTGATATGTTAAATGCTCCTACTATTAGTCGGAGTATTATGATTAAGCCCTGAAACCTTAGAATGAAAATTTATGGGTTTAGGTGCAAATACTGCACATGAATATGATCTTGTAACATGATAATTATCTGCTTCATCATTTGGTAGCAAGTTATAAAACTTTAACATCCACGCCTTGACCGGGACATGTTGAATTCGAGGACGAATTCTTTTAAGGATGAGAGGATGTAAGACCCCGATTCCTTAGAATTAACTTGGAATGGTTTTGGGTTGAATTTTGTGTAGCATTGCACACGCTTGAGATCGGTTTTCAGTTTGGGCCGCGTATTCACGCATGCCGGATACAACTGTAGTTTAACACCACGCTTTTGTGTAGACAACTCAGAATTGAGATCCGTTTGGTGCGTTAGAAGCTAGACTTCGAGATCTTTCTAACCATACCTTATTTGTAATTTTCGGCCTTATATATCACCCTAAGCTCGTCTTTGAAGTTGACTGAAATTATTGGATAGCATTTGGGCTTTGGTCACTTTTGGCCTATTAGGCTTTGAGCCCATTTACCTCCCTTACTTGATATTCAGCCATAATCCACCATTTGTGAGTTCGAAGTTTTGACTTCCAAACCCGATTTCTTATAGAATATTTATCTATTTTTTAATTTCGACTCCGCAGGGGTGTTGTATGTGTTGAAGGCTTACTTTGTACCCAAAATTATAGAGTAGTGTAACTGACTCCTTTGAGGTTTGTTATTTATTTATGGGATGATTATACCCTTATTTAAATTTAGATATAATAATAAGAAATTATTATTTGACGTCTAGGGGCAAATAAATAATTAGCGTTTGCGACTCCAAAGTGTTTTATTATTTTAATTGACCCTACATGGTTAATTCGTATGACAGTTAAAATATTAATTGAGGGAATAATATATTAGTCCCTACATGTTAGAAATATTTTTGTGGTATTGTATTTCACTTTCACTGGAGTTAATTTGGAGTTGATTAATAATTAAGTCAAGCTGGATAGAGATTTGCATCGAGTTGTTTTGATCAAGGAACCCTCGAAAGATTTTTGTTTGGTTTGAGATTTTAAAGGCATTCAGCACTCTCCTTGACTTTGAGACTACTTACAAGGGTTCCACTAAAGATGCTGAAAAAGATCTGTTCTCTCCATTTACCTCTTTATATCCACGGGTTCTAGCATGGTCAAGGTGTGAGAATAATGGCCAAGATGATCTCATTAAACAAACTGATGTATATATATACATGGGGTAGTGGCTATGATGTGCCTGAACTGAATTAAATAAATACATGAAGAATCAACATGGAAGTGCATGAGTTGCAGGAAGTGCATCAGTCCATCAGTGTATCTGTGTTGGAGGAGATGTATTTTGATTCTTTACACGCCCCCGCAAGATGGACGGTCCTTGTGTGAGTCCAATCTTGGAAGTGAGCGATTGAAACCGAGCCCGGGAGAGGGGTTTGGTTAGAGCATCGGCGAGCTGGTCTCGGCTTTGAAATATCTTTGGACACGCAAAGTACCAAGATTAACTTGTTCGCGGACAAAGTGAAATGCTAGGGCGAGATGCTTCATCCGTGAGTGAAAGACCGGGTTGGCAGAGTAGGCTGCTGCACCTAAGTTGTCGCAGTAAATGACTGGAGTTGTAGGGAGGTTGACACCAAGTTCGAGACGAGATTTTAATCCAAATGAGCTCGGCGGTAGTGGCGAATGACTCGGAACTCGGCCTCGGTAGAAGAGAGCTAAGACTCGTTGCTTCTTCGAGGACCACGTGGCGGGGTTGCGGCCTAGGTAGACAATGAAGCCGGTGGTGGACATAAAGTCGTCCTTGTCTCCCGCCCAATCTGATGCATGAAGAATGGGTGGAGTTTGTTTAAAGAGTTGTAGTCCCGTGTGTAATGTACCATGTAAATAAGCGAACAAGCGTTTGAGGATACCAGTGAGCTTCTTGAGGGTGGTGAAGAAATTGGGCTAATTTATTTACTGGAAGGCAATATCGAGTCGAGTGAGGGAGAGATATTGAAGGCCGCCAATAATGGCTCGAAATTCAGATGGGTTGTAGATGGGTGTGCGGGGAAGAGCTGAGAGGGAAGGAGAGGTAGCCATGGGGGTGGGAGAGGGTTTGGATTGGTCCATGTTGTGCTTGGAGATCAGGAGATCATTTATATATTTGAATGTGAGAGTAAAGACCATCCGAATTTGGGGTGACTTCTAGTCCTAGAAAATATGAGAGTGGGCCTAGATCTTTTAGAGAAGCGAGTCGAGACTTGTTATGAGCGTAGAGAGAAAGGAGTTTGATGGACCCGTGATTACTATGTCGTCGACATAGACAAGAAGAAAGAAGATAGTTGGATTGATGAGAATAAATGAAAAGTGAGGGATCGATATTGATGAGCGAAAACCATAGGAGAGAAGAAATTGTTTTAGAGCGATGTACCAAGCACGAGGTGCTTGCTTTAAGCCGTAGATGGCTTTCGAGAGACGACACACATGTGAGGGAAGAAGAGTATTTTGAAAACCGGGAGGTTGGGACATGAAAACTGTCTCGGAGAGATTGCCTTGAAGGAAGGCATTGTTGATGTCGAGTTGGCGAAGGGACCAACCACGGGTGATGGCAAGAGAAAGAACAAGGCGAATGGTGGCGGGTTTGACTACTGAATGTGTCGGAGTAGTCAAGCCCGGCGTTGATGAAAGCCCTTGGCGACAAGACGAGCTTTGTAATTGTGTATAGTGTTATCGGGGTTGTATTTTATACGGAACACCCATTTACACCCGACTATGTTTGAGGCTTCATGGGATGGAACAAGCGACCACGTAGTATTACGCATGAGCGCGTCGTATTCCTCTTGCATGGCGGCACGCCAATGGGGTATGGAAAGGGCTTGTTTAGTTGAAGTGGGAAGCGAGGAAGGGGAAGGAAGGGTAGCAAGATAGGCATATTTGGGATTGGGTTTTCGAATGCCATGGGATAATCTTGTTTCCATAGTGCGAGTGGGTGGGGGGTTGGGAGGGATGGTGGGGTTTGGGTGGGGCGTGGGATCGGTGTTTAGGTTAGGAAGTTGTGAGACAGGTTTGGCTGAAGTAGAGGTAGTAGGGTGCGAGCAGGTGTGTGTGGATTGTGGCTCGGCTGGTGAGGTGGGAGAGATGATGGGTATTGTTTGGGCAGTTGGTACAGTGGGTATGGATTGGAGGATTGGGATTGAGATGGCACACCATTCATTTGGGGAGATAGTAGAAGATATAGTGGAGTTTGAGGTGAGAGTTGAGTAGGGAAATATTGTCTCAACAAATCTAACATGACGAGAGGTATAGACTCTATTAGTGGTTGGGTCGAGGCGAGTGTACGCACTTTGAGAGGAAGAGTACCCAACAAAATGCAAGGGGTAGATTTTGGTGCAAGTTTGTGAGGTGTGTATGGTTTGAGCCATGGGTAGCACAAACACCCAAAGCTACGAAGTTTAGAGTAGTTGGGTGATTTTCGAAATAGCCTTAGATAAGGAGAGTCATTTTGGAGAGTGGGGGTGGGGAGTCTATTGATTAGGTAGGCCGCGGTTGTGAGTGCATGGGACCAAAAAATGAGCGGAAGCTTAGCGTGGGATAGAAGTGAGAGGGCAGTTTCGACTAAGTGTCGGTGACGACGTTCGGCAAAGCCGTTGTGTTCGGGAGTATGTGGTGGAGAGGTTAAGTGAGAGATACCATTTTGGAGAAGGGTTGGAGTGAGTTTGAGATACTCACCACCATTGTCGGAGAAAAATTGAACTATGGGGCGAGAGAAGAATTTTTCGACAAGGGCTTTGAAGCGAGCGAATGTGAGGAAGGTGTCGGATTTTTGTTTGAGGGGATAGAGCCACGTATATTTGGTAAAATGATCAACAAAGATCACATAATATTTATAATTGTCATAAGAGTATAGCGGAGAGGTCCAAACATCGGAAAATATAAGTTCAAGAGGAGCACTAGTTTGTAAAGACGAAGTAGCAAAGGGGAGTTTGTGACTCTTGTTGATCAGACAAGGGTCACAATGGGAAAAAGTTTTATTAAAAGGAATGCGTAAAGAGAAAGCCTTATTTAAAAGGGAAACAATGGGGGGGGAGGGGTTCCCTAGTCTATGATGCCAAGTTTGAAGTGATGTTGAGGCGGTGCCAATGAGAGCACGAGGCGTTGTTGTAAGCGTAAACGCCATGATCACTTGTTCCTTGAAGAAGAATTCGTTGGGTCGAGAGTTCCTTAAAAATAAAAGAAGAGTGTGAGAATTCTATGGAGGCATGGTTATCTTTGCAAAATTGAGAGACGGAAATAATGTTTTTAGAGATTAGAGGAACATGTAAGACATTATTAAATTGAAGTGTAGAGTGAGATGTGGGAATAATAAAGGAACCTATGTTTGCGATGGGGAGTGAGGCGTCACCGATGATAACGTCATCACTTCCATCGTATGGATGATGAAGAGCAAGAGTAGAGATATCATTGGTTAAATGATGAGTTGCACCACTATCCACAAGCCAAGGTACTGAATGGGTCGAGGGAGGAACTGTCACTGTGTGGGCTTGGGGCTGTGAATGGGATAAGGTTGAGCGAGTGGTGCGGTTTGAGGGAGGCGGAGGCGACGGAGGGGTAATCGCGTTTGAAGTGGCGACATTGGGATATGACATGGCCAACATATCTGCAATATTGGAATTTCCCTTTGAATGGATTGGAGGGAGTAGTGGCTCGGTTTTGTGGGGGTGTTGGCAGTATAGGGTGATTTGGGTAAGGGCGGGTGGTTGCATGGGGATTGGTGTGGGCCACATGAGCTGAAATAGGTATGAAAGGTGAGGGTGTTTGTTGTTTAAGAGTAAGCTCATGATGAATGAGCTTCTCGTGAAGAACTTCAAAGTAATGGAGTCATCACGGGCACGAATGGAATCGACTATGGGTTTGTAGGTGTCATAGTCGAGTCCCTTAAGAACAGTGGCAATGATATCTTCGAGGGTCTTGGGGCTTACCCAAGCAGAGTTTGTCGGTGCGGGTTTTGATAGCTTGCATGTAGTTCGAGATAGAGAGGAAGATTTGGTAATTTTTGAGAGGTTGTCTTTGAGTTGAAGAATGTGACCTCGAGAGGGATTGGCGTAGGTTGTCTTAAGAATTGTCCAAGCCTCGTTTGAGGTTTTGGCTTAGTAAACTAGGTGAGCAACGGAGGTGTCCAAAGTGCTGAGGAGGGCACTAAGAATAAGTCGGTCCTGTCTCTTCCATGTTTTGAAGGCTGGGTTTGGTGTTTCTTTTCCAACAACTGTGATGCTTTCTTTGGGAATGGGGTGGGTGCCATCTATGTATTGAAGAAGATCTAGACCAAAGAGAAGGGATGTTACTTGGGAAGACCAAACTAAATAGGTGAGGGGTGTTAATGTTTTGCATTGTGAGAGGTTGACTAAGAGGATTGGGTGGTTGGGGTCTTCACTGTTTGGGATGATAGAGGAGGATTGTCTGCCATGGAGGAAGTAGAAGAACGGCGATGCAGGAGAGAAAAAATGTTTTATTGATCACTTAGCTCTGATACCATGTGAGAATAATGGCCAAGATGATCTCATTAAACAAACTGATGTATATATATACATGGGGCAGTGGCTATGATGTGCATGAACTGAATTAAATAAATACATGAAGAATCAACATGGAAGTGCATGAGTTGCAGGAAGTGCGTCAGTCCATCAGTGTATCTGTGTTGGAGGAGATGTATTTTGATTCTTTACACAAGGAAGGGGTTTGAAACTTTGGATTCAGTATGTCTTGTTCTATATTCATCACTTGAATATGATATTTGATTACAGTTGGTCATTCTAATTCTATTTCTGTCTAGTGGCTTTGCCTTTGATTCTACTTTCTTCGCCAAATGATGGAGAAACACCGCCAGTAGGTGTGTTGTAGGTGTTTTTGTTTCCCGTCGATTCGCCCAACGGAATCGCGATCGGAGACCACCGTTGGAAAGCTCTCATCGAGGAGATCATTTCCCCTTGGTTTGTTTTCGGTTTCTTTCATCTTTATTGGTCGAAATAGGTACGTGACTAAACCCCCTATTTTCTCTTTCTAGCTCAAATTGATGCTAGGGTGTTAGAGACTTGTTCCTCATGAATTGTTGAGTTATTACATGTCTTGATGATGGGTTTTAATTTGTAAATATATGGGGTTTGGGGCTGTTGAACATGAGGTTGGATTTGTTGGGTTTATTGTGTTTATTGAAGTAATTAGGAATAAAAATTACTTGTTATTGGGTTTAGAAGATTCAAAAGGAAATAAATCCCGAAATTATACATTGCCCTAGAATTTGGAAAATTGTATTTTGACTCAATGGAGTTAATTAAAATTTTAAATTGTTGTTTTGAGCCCTACGATAAATTCCTACGACTTTTTGGGTTCGTCGGGTCTCAATTGGGAGATTTCAAGATTTGATCGGGTGAGACCGGAATTGGTGAATTTGTGTATTGATTGGGTTTATGACTCCAATTGAAGTCCTTGGGTGATACTAGCATGAGAATATTGTTAGTTAACAATTAAGTTGTTTGAGAATTTGGGAAGCAAAGAAAAAAGAAAACATATTTTGAGCAGTCCCTGTTTTGGGCATTTTTCCGAAAAATACTGTAGCAATTCCGTCCATGATAATTTTCCGATTTATGGATATGTTATACCTATACATGTTAGGTAAATCTCTGTAAAGTTTCATTAATTTTTGAGTTAAAGAAGTATTTTTCATCAGTCACGGATTATGGCTGCGACAGTGAGACTATCACAGTGAAAACAGATTTTTCCATGGGATTGAGGTGACCGTATTCTAAAGAATACAAGTCCAAATGGAGTACTTTAAAGTTCCAAATTATAGTTTCCGAATATTAAAAAATTTATGAAATTTAGAGTAGTGAGTAATTAATGGTTGAATTTACAAGTTGACTGGGCAGAATGTGTAATAGCAGCAAATCTGATTGTTATCATGAAATTGAAGTGACTATATTTGGATGAATATAAATCCGAATGAAGTGATTTAAAAGGCTAAGTTATAGTTTGAAGATCCTAGTTTCAGAATATGTAAGATTCAGGAAATTTAGAGTTATGATGAGTTATTGGTCAATTTTACAAAATGGCTGCTTGAGAATGAGTTATTACTAAGTTGGAATTCCAAGCTGTTAGAATGGGTATCTTCGGTGCATGACACATCGAGTAGAGAATGATTGATTTGGTTTGAAGAATGGATTACCATTCAGAGATATTGTAGAGTGTATCCTTAATTTCGACATAGAGACTCTTTGGATGCTCTTAGAGCATAGTGGATTGTATCTAATGTACGATTCTATTCATGTGAATATGATGAGATGAGTTTATGAATTAACATGAACTTTAATGAGTTGAGACTATAGAATGATTTATCATTCTAGAAATATTGTAGTGAATATAACATTGTTGATTAACTACCTAGACTAACAAAGTAGTCTTGGTCAATATATGATGGTTTAATGGTTAAGTAAATAACTTAGCTTGGTTGTATACTAGAATATGAAATTCTATGATTGATTTAGATTATGACTAAACGCATAATTCCTACCTTTGTTGAGATTTGTATCTTGTATGCATTTGAGAATATGACTCTTGAAGCATGTATTACCTTTGATTACTTGGTGCTTTTATTGGTGTTGATTTCCTGACTTGTATTTAAATTGTTTTCCATTAACAAGTGGAACCGTGAACTTGAAATCAACTTAGGCTACCAACTCGTACTTGACTTAGTGACTTGTGAACTAGGGTTCCTAAATGGAAGGAGAACCTAGCAATGCCTTAAATGAAAACATAGAACGAGACCCTACGACTCCTAGAATCCATTGACTAGATTACTAGCTTTTGAACCTTGACTTTGATAGAGTGGACAACTTGACACTTGGGAATTTAAGACTCAAATAAGTTCCTGTTGTGGTTTTGTAATTATTGTAACAATATGCATAATTGTATGAATTTAGTAGATCATTATATCTATTTGAGAATTGACAAGTAAACATCTACTTGTGCATTGCATATAAGTCTAGCTGGCATTACTTGAATTTTTACGTTGATGGTGGGACGATGCATTGTCTTCACGAATTATGGGATTCGTGGTTGCAATGTATCGCCGCACGGATTCGGTTACACACCCTCCACTTTGCTAGCTACGGTGGGGAAGTAGCCCCATTTGTCGTAACTTAAAGAGCGCATTGGCTAGTGCTATTTTCCCGAGTAGAAAGCTCGGACCCGAGAAGTGAGCTCGGTACTTTGATACCCGATCACGAGTATCACTGGCACGATAAGATTAATATTTGTGATTGCAGGAGCAACACAGCGACATTGATTCGGTATTCTCTCTTAAACCTTTATGTGGCTGACTACGAGCACTTATGTGATAACAAAGTGTTACCTGAGACATGAAATATAAATGATCATGTTTGTATTGATTGTGAATTAATGCGAGACTTGATATGTATATATGTAGATATACATACTTATACTTGAGAATTCCATGAATGACATAAAGGGTATATATATAGATATACATTCCTTTATATATGTTGATTCTTTGTGAATTGTTTTCTGACTTATTCGGTTTATTTATGATCAGGGAATTTCACCCTAGTCGTTTGGACGGTTTAGTACATGAGCAGAGAGGTTATCTTGAGAAGTTTCGAGTATACGACACGTCTTCGTGGGTTTTAGTTGTAACAATGCGATGACATGTTTTATTATAACAATGTTTCATTTATGATATGTTGTTTGTAATAGCGTACTGAGTCTTTATGACTCACTCCGTACTTTACTTTCCAATGTGCAGTTGTTCGCTAGCCGCGTTGAGGCCGAGTAGATCCCGTCTGTAGCAGGGCCACGTATCGATAGTTGAGTTGAGGTCGTGATATCCATGCAGTTATCTCCTCCCGAATTTTTACTAGCGGAGCCTAGTCCGCTGATTTCAGTATTTATATTTGTGTCCTTTTATTTTGTTGAGGACGATATTTCTTTTGTAAAGTTATATAAACTTTGCAGTCGAGTAGATTGTTCTAGTATTGTTGTATTATTCCAATAGCCGACATTTGTAGTCGAGCACGAGTACTCCATAGTAGAGTAATTTGTCAGTTGTACCCTGGGCAGTAGTAGCTTCGAGGATTTCATTATTCTAGTTATCCTGGTTGTTGTTGTTGTTACCCCGGTATGCTTTAGCCGTGGGTCATTGTTATATCAGGTTGATTTTTTATGGAACGCCGGCTTGGAGTGCCAATGGTTAGTTCTGCGTCTGCAATGTTGCGGCACGCGAGTTTCGTTTCATACCTCGTGAGGCAACGCCTCTCTTGGGTTCATTTGTTTCAGTCTCGAGCTCTTAAGCTCGAGGGCTTGTTCTTCAACGCTTCCGCATCTTCGAAATTTTGAAAGCCGTATTTTAGTTCGGCTTCTTGTTTGTGTCTAGAGCTTGTTAGCTCGAACGTTCCACTTGCACTTTGTTATAGCAAGTGTTTGTCCTCTCTTGTGTCGTTCCAACGGCACGACCTCGAGATTCTGTACTGGAATCCGGGTCGGGTCGTGACAGATTTAACTGAAGAGCAAGAAGCAAGTTTGTTGAAAGTTTTATGGACACATAGAGAAGCTATAGGATGGTCCCTAGCTTATTTAAAAAGTATTAGTCCGTCTATGTGCATGCATAAAATACACTTAGAAGAAGGTAGTAAACTTTCAAGAGAAAGACAAAGAAGACTTAACCCACACATGGAGGAAGCCGTAAGGAAAGAAGTTCTTAAGCTTCTAGATGTGGTGTAATTTACCCAATATCAGACAGTAAATGGGTTAGTCCTGTTCAAGTAGTTCCTAAGAAGTCATGAATTATAGTTGTTAAAAATGAACAAGATGAATTAGTCCCTACAAGAACAATAACTAGTTATAGAATGTGCATTGCTTTAAGAAAACTAAATGCGGCAACTAGGAAAGACCACTTTCCTTTGCCATTTATTGACCAAATCCTTGAAAGACTAGCCGGTCACGAATACTATTGTTTCCTTGATGGTTTTTCTGGTTACAATCAAATCCCTGTGGCACCTGAAGACCAAGAGAAAACAACTTTTACATGTCCTTTTGGCACTTTTGCTTTTAGGAGAATGCCCTTTAGACTATGTAATGCACTAGCCACCTTTCAAAGATGCATGATTTATATATTTTCAGATTTAGTAGAAAGATATGTCGGAGTTTTCATGGATCATTTTTCAGTTTTTGGAAATTCTTTCGATCATTGCTTAGAAAATCTTACATCAGTTTTGAAAAGATGCTGTGAAACAAATTTAACTTTGAGTTGGGAGAAAAGTCATTTCATGATCAAACATGGAATTGTCTTAGGGCATGTTGTGTCAAATAAAGGTATTGAAGTTGATAAAGCAAAAATTGAAGTTATTTTGACAACTACCTCCTCCAACTTCTGTTAAAGGAGTTAGAAGTTTTCTAGGGCATGTTGGTTTCTATAGAAGATTCATAAAAGATTTTTCCAAAATTTATAAGCCTCTATGTAACTTGTTAGCAAAAGATACAGAGTTTGTTTTTGATCAAGAATGCTTAAAAGCATTTAATTTATTAAAAGAAAGATTAACTACTGCCCCTATTTTATTCGTCCCTGATTGCTCTCTTCCTTTCGAAATCATGTGTGATGCATCAGATTTTGCAATTGGAGCCGTGTTAGGACAAAGGGTAGATAGAAAGCCTCATGTGATCCATTATGCTAGTAGAACTCTAAATGATGCACAACTAAATTATACAAAAACAGAAAAAGAGTTTTTGGCAGTTGTGTATGCTTTAGAAAAATTTAGATCATATCTGTTAGGATCGAAAGTGATAATATTTTCTGATCATTCTGCATTAAAATATTTATTAAGTAAGAAAGATGCTGAGCCTAGATTAATTAGGTGGATGTTATTGTTACAAGAATTTGACATCACAATCAAAGATAAAAAAGGAACCGAAAATGTCGTAACCGACCATTTGTCTAGATTAGAATTTTCACCCTTACTTAAACGTCAATTTCTTGATGATCCAATCCCTATAAATGAAGATTTTCCGGATGAGCAACTGTTAGCTATTAAAGATTCAGACCCTTGGTATGCTGATTTTGTCAATTATTATGTGGCTGATATCATAAATTCTGATTTTGATCATTATGAAAAGAAGAAATTTTTGGCTGAAGCGAAAATTTATTTTTGGGAAAAACCTCATTTATATAAAATATGTTCAGACTCTTTAATCAGATGATGTATTCCAGAAAAAGACCAACAAAGTATTATGGAATTCTGCCATAAATACTATTGTGGAGGTCATTTTAGTGGAAATAAAACTGCTAGAAAAATTTTACAATCAGGTTTATATTTGCCTACTATTTTTACAGACTGTGAATTATTTTATAGAACATGTGATTGTGAGGTTCCCGGGGTGTGCCCCCGCACCCCGCGCGCCCTTGGATAGGGGTGCGCGTACGTGCGGATGCGGGACACCACTGCTCTCGTTCCACCCTCCTTTGTTTAGGGGAAGACGAAATCAAAAGTGCGAGAGGAGTGCTGTCTATGTTAGCACGTTGGAATGTGCCTCGGTTGCCTTGAGTGGATTTTGTATCCAATATGGAAACTTATGGTTTCCCGCATGAAGTTATCCCTTTTTTAGGGGATACCAGGATATGGGAATACATTACCCTTTCATTCCCATTTTCCCTTTTTTAGGGGAAAACGGAAAAGTGCAAAAAAGGATATTGCGACGCCCCCAATATGGATTTTATTAAAAATAGCCTTATGGCCCATTCAGATTACTATGGAAGCTTTGGGTTTCCCGCATCAAGTTATCCCTTGTTTAAGGGATACCAGAATATGGGAATACATCACCCTTCCATTCCCATTTCTCCGTTTTTTAGGGGAGAACGGGAAAGTGCAAAGAAGGAGTGTTGCGATGCCCCACTGAATCTGAAAGTTTTAGAGTCGCCATCTTTATTTTAAGGAAAATAAAACAAAACCAAAGAAAAGAAAAATAAACCAGAGAAAAAGAAAACGGGTTCGGAGGCTAAGTTACGAGTTGGGAAGGTGCTAGGCACCCAACTCGCCCTTTCGGTCTCAAAAATGGTTTTTGGCTTAAGTATGCTTATTGTTATATTTATTTCGCAAATAAATAAGGTATTAAAAGATAGGAAATTTAAACAAATACATCCGTGGCTACATTATTTACTTTGACTCAGGCCATTTCCTTACAATAATTACAGACATATTTAAGAATATTTGGCCATTATAACGGCTCTTTTACAAAATATTTCCTATTCTAATCCGGACAGCACAACGGCTTATATTAACTACATTGGGCCGGATTTAAATAACAACTTTAAAAAATAATAAAAGACAAAAAATTAAATAAATAAAATAAACGGCGCCCTTAAAAGTTTTACCTTTTAGAGCGACGGTGTGCTGTCCGTCGCCGAGGAGAGGGAGTCTTTTGTTGTTGTTGTGTGGTTGTTGTTTTGATTTGGGCAGAGTGACTGCTTATTTCTGAGAGTTTGGGCTTGTCAACTCGGGCAGAGTGACAGCTTATTTGGGTAGGTTTTGGCCTTTTTGGTTGGGCGGAACCTAGGCTTAATTTTTCTGACTTTTCTGCTACTCGGTAACGACTTACTTTGGGATTTTGGGTGGGTCGAGGAAATGAGGTGGATACCTAACAACTAGGCTAGGGATCACTTATAACCTATAGGTTTTGATTTTGGCGGAGTTTGGACGGGGTTTAGAGATTCTAGGGGCTTCCACTCACCTATCTCGCACCTCTCGTACTAAGAGTATCGGCAGAATAACGACAGAGCTTCGTTGCGATTAAAATCGCGGAGGAAATGAGCAACTGAAACTGGGAGCCGAGGCCTCCTATTTATAATGAAGGAGAGGGACACGGTCGGGATTCTTCAATTTGTTCTCCCTGCATCAGCCACTTGTACCTTGTGCTTTAGGAGTTGTACCATTTTCATCTGAAGGAGTGCTATAGGAGAAGGCTTAGTGCCACCAAGGGGACCCTTGGTGCGGCACCAGCCAGCCTTTTCAAGTTTCATTTTGTGCACTTTCCCCCCTGTAGTTCACTGTTTCGCGCATCCTGCTTTTCCTTTCGCATTTTAACTCCCCGCAACTTGACATTTGTTAAGTTTTAACATTTTTGATATTTTATGTCGGCCACATACCAGTGGTACGAAATTGGGGTGTCTAGAGCCCCTCAACGATGGAGTCTACTGCAACCCAAGGCTTACCGAGTAGACGAACATCGTTGATAAACAATAGACTCTCCAATTTCGCTCATTTAAGAACGGAGAATGCAATTGGTAGCGCTTATAATGCACGCTAACATGCTATCCAAACTCTATAACCTAGACTTTTTTAGTCGGTTATAAAAAGTTATCGTAGTTTTAAGCAGATATGAATTTAATGTGCTCTGATGGTCGGACCTACTAATGTAGGCTGCCTACGTATTCCCTATTAAAGGAAATCAGACCAAACGTAGTTCAGGCCAAAAACCTAAACTACAACCAAGTGAGGATGTTATGTTCTTCGGGTCAAGCCTGATCGAGAACACAACGGAAAAAGATTTTTTTGTTTTTCGAAAAAGTCGTATTCTTCCGGTCCGAAACCGTTGTCAAATATGGTATGAAGATTTGAATGTTTTTCTGCCACCACATTTCAACCGGTCGATACCTTGTCGTTGAAACATGTTAAGAAGAATTTTCAAAGTTGTGTCTGACTGGTCGCTGCCTTGTTTCCAAACATAACAAGAAAACTTTCAAATATCCAGAAAACTGCACTCGACCGATAAAGATCCGTCGCCGAGCATGGCAAAGTAATCACTCTTCAAGTATTTTCGAAAATTGTGAGGTGGAAAACATTCTTTTTCCTTCCTTTTTTCTCGCTCTCTCTGTTATTTTTTTCAAATATTTCTCTTTTTTTTGTATTTTTGAAATATTCCTCTCTTTTTTTTTTTTGAAATATTCCTCTTTTTTTGTGTTTTTTGAAAAGAGTTTTTCTTTTATTTTGAAAAACAAAGCAACTTCTTTTTTAACTTTCCTAAAAAGGAAATTATTCTAAAGTCAAGATAAGTATACTGTACCTGACTTACCTTTTTGTGCCCGGGTGGCTGCCGCGGATTCGGCTAATCTTGACATTTCTGCCACTCTTGTTGGGGAATTTATTTTTCTTTTTTTTCTTCTTTTTTTCTTCTTTTTTTTTTTTTTTCTTTTTTTTCTTTCCCTTTTTTTTTCTTTTTTTTTTTGACCCGCTGGGGATATTATTTTCTTTGTCCTTCGATGAATGGTTGCCAATTTTGGTTAACAAGATTAACTTTGTTAACTTTCCGTTAGGCTTAGGGACCATTTTGGAAACTTTGAAATCTGAGGACCAAAGTGTCGCAGCTTCAAACTTTGGAGGGGGAAAAGGGAAAATTTCCTTTTCCTCCCTTATATGGACGGGAATGTGAGGGAGAGAAGCTACTGCTTCTCTTTCTCTTTTCTCTTCCTTTCCTTTCTTTTGCTCGTCGCCATTGTTGCTGCTGCTTGCTCTTTTTTTTTTTTTTCTTTATTTTCGCTCCTTTTCTCGATTTTCTTCCGCCAATTTCAGTGTTTTACTTAGCAAATGACATATTCTTCGCGATCCAGGAAGGGGAAGGCACCGATGCACCCAGAATCTGGCGAGAGGAGGAGAGAACCTCCTCGTTTGGTCCGGAATAAACTCATTTACCGGTACTCTACGAACAACTGGGGCAACATTCTGCGGGATCGGAACACTCATGTGTCCAACCTTCCTCTGACCACTGTAAGATTTCTCTTTTTTCGAAATTTTCCTGGCTATGTTTCAGATCTGCTAAATTTCTGCACTGTTTGGGACTTTTGGAGCAATTATGACTTTATTAGTGATGCACATGCATGTCCTATTTATGCCTAAATGATGTAATTAAGTGATAATGTATGAAATTTCTATGATTTATTTTTGCGATGCATGATTTGAACTAGTGGTCACTATTTGACCCTACTATGCATGATTTATATTCTAAATGCAAATGAGGCTATATGATGCATGTTTTACACTAAAACACATTTTTGCATGCAATAGAATCACGAAACGGAATATTCTGAGTATAAATTTCATTTTTCCGAAACGCATTTCAGGCATATTTTCGGATATAAACGGGACAAAACAGATATTTTTCATGCCCTTAGATACATTTTTCAAACATGCAACTGCTGCAGGGATATAGTAAATGCCACAAAGATATTTATTTTGATGATCAGTGGTAATTTATCTTCTTTTTATCGTACCCCTATGGCAGCTTATTGGACAAATGAAATGCACATAATGAATGCACGAATTATTCTACTTGGTGCAGATGCAATGTAGAACACTTATAAGATGATGCATGAATTTTTCACACTTTATTATATACATGGCAAATGCAGTCCTAATATGCATTTTTATGATATTTAAGATGCAAAATGAATTATTTATATGCAAAATAAATTACACATAAAAAAATTTCTTTGTTGTTTTTTTTATAAAGAATGATGTTTATTTACATGTAAATTTATGTACATGTATGAAAATGATATTGTGTTAACTTAAAGAATTATTTATATTATTATTTTTTTCTTTGTTATGAAAAAAAAAAAATTTTTTTGCTAAAAAGAATTTATTGTTATTATTAAAGAATCATGAAGTATAAAGCATGCAATATGCTCATTATTTATTTACTCTTTTTTTTTTTTGCTTATTTAAAAGATTGTACAGAGAAGAAAATAAGGGTAGAGGACTTACCTTTTTTCTCATTTATTTCTTTTTCAGGTCCGCAGGGAATTTGAAAGGATGCAGGTATCATATACTAATGTGGCTGAGATTTATGATATGCTACCCGAAGCTGCAAAGTTGTTGGTGGAGGGTTTAGGTTTTAGCATCTTCATGCACTCATTTACCCACTTTACCAGCTACCTTCCAATCTTCGACGTGCTCAGGGACTTCTGGTGGGACACCACCCATACTTTTCATTTTAGCTGGGGGGGAGGCGACCATGACCCCGTGTGATTTCGCTGCGATCACGGGAATCCCTACCAGCATAGGGGAGACCCTGGCCCCTGATTTTACTCTCCGTCATCGTAGGGAGGAGATTGTGGACCTCCTGAGATTCGAGCCCCGTTTCAAATCATCGGATGAGATTTTTATCAGCAGCGTTCGGAAGTGGCTTCTTAATAATGCCGGGCGGGTGCCGGCTGATGATGAAGCTGCTATAACTCGAGTGGCAAGAGCGTTTCTTTTCTTCTTTCTTGGCACATCGCTCTTTACCAACTCCTCTGTCACCCTGAGAGCTTCTGTCCTGGCTTGTCTTACAGATTTTGATCGGATTCCTTTGTATGACTGGGGACAGGCTGGTTTGGCCGAACTATACGCTTCCATGGATAGAGCCAGCCGGAATGACTCGCCGACTCTGAATGGGTTTGCCCCGGTGTGGGAGGTACATGCCTTTTCCTGCTTTTTCATCATTCATTTTTTTTATTCTCTTTTTTTTTTGCAGGTCTGGGCCTTCTCAGTTTTCGGATTTTCGCCGGGTCGCCTCATTCGGCGAGTCTACCAGCCTCCATATCTGTCCCAATATGTTGATAGCAATAGGGTGAATCCGGCCGATGACGATGGTTGTAATGACAGGGAAAGAATGTTGGAGCGAATTGTTGGCTCGAGTCCTGGTTCATTGCACTTTTTCCCTGGGAGGGCATGGAGGGACATTATTCTACTACTCTGATGTTCAGCCGCTGCCGGATTTTGATGGTTTCCATCATGGTGGATTCTTTGTATATGGGCGAGCGGGTGAACCGTCAGCACCAGTCTTTCCTAGTGGCTCCAGTGGTGCCTCCTTGGCCTCCTTCTTGGGTGATAGAGCCCGATCTACTGCTCAACCGGCAACAATACTTGGGGAAATACCTCGTTCCTGCGACAGATTATCCAGTGATGGCATACGAGGATTTCCTGAGATTAGAGCTGCATCCCCCTCCTCCTGCTCCTGTTGTACCCAGGCGGCATTCTGATGCTTCTGCCAGGCCGGGGTCGTCTACTTCATTTCTCGACAAGAACCTAGTGTTTACGGAGCCCGATGATATTTTCTCTACTTTCCAGTATGAGTGGGGTGGTGGCTTAGTAGAGCAGGTTCTTCCTGACGTCGAGATCCCGGAGGAGCGTCGCGTCCCGGAGCAAGCTCGTTCGGTAGACACATCCACCTTTATCGTCTTTTTTTTATTTTTATTTTTTTATTTTTTTATACACACATTTTTTTATGCACGCTCTTTTTTTTTTTAGACTAACACATCTTTTTATTCTCTTTTTTTTACTCATTTTTTTTCCAGGTGAACGTGTCTACTTATAAGAAACTGATGCGGGGCTTTTTCAAAGATCGCCAAACTATATCGAAATCGATGAATTCTCTTGCGAGGAGCTTCGGTGCGCCCGCTGACGTCGAGATGACGATGATGATGATGATGATGATGATGATGATGATGATGATGATGATGATGGGTCTAACCGCGGTCGGGGATTCAGAACTGGTGGTACAACGGGTCCCAGGGTCATGGGTGGTGGTTTTCCCAGAAGCCAGTCGTCCCGAGCACATTAGCTTCGGATTCCTACGAACATTAGTATCTTTCCCTTTTTTTTTTGTTATATCATTTTTTTTATAAAAGAAACCTGTACAAACATTATGATATAATGCAATATAATGTATATGATGCAATATGTTACACATGCAAAAATAAATTCACACAGAAAATAAAACTATACTGGACATCTAAAATGTAATGGCACGCTGTACTTTGAGAATAGGGATTTTTAAGAATACACCTTTGGATAAGAGCGGGCTTTTTAGGTGATATCGGAACGAGAAAACGGCCGAATCACTCATAATTTCGGTGCCCTGCATCTGTTGAGCCCGTGCTCGTAGCCTCCTTTTATAGGTTTTCTTTTCTTTTCGCGATCAGACGCAGGAATAGCAGAATGTCGGATCACCAAACCAGGATATCGAGCAAGATTTTTCACAACACAGTGGACATCCTTGGTGCCACCATAAGGACCTATGGTGCGGCACCAAGAAGCTTCTTGGTGGCACCATAGTTTTTCTATGCAGCCACTGTTTTCTTCACTGTTTGGGCACTGTGCACTGAATTGTCCGTCTTCTCAATTTGCAGTATAAATTCTGACGGAAACTAGCTCGCTTCTTCATCAATTCATTTCGTTCTCTCTTTCTAAATTCACCAACTTCTGTCTTGCCTGCCATAGCCTTATTTAGCAGTAACAAAATTTCTCGCATCTCTTATAAATGGCCGCCCGCATTCCTACGGCTCTGGAAATTGAGATTTATGAGAATGCCCTGGATTTCCGGATTCTTTCTTTGCGATCTAACGAGAGGGATTGGTTTGAACATCTTTTCGGGTTCAGGTGCCTTCTGTCCTGGCGGAATGTCATAATTAATTGGGACATGTTGAGGGGAGCCGCCAGGTTTTGGTCTCCTGAGGATCACTTGTTTAATTTTGGCATGAACGAGATGTGTCCCACATTTGAGGAGTTCTGCGCTATGCTGAGGGTGGCACCTACTCGTCGATAAGCACCCTTCTGAGAAGGCGTCCGTACATGGCTATCCGTGAGCTCTTCAATTCTACCCGCAGAGCTACTCCAGGATTTTATAATGGGGAATCTTTCAATTTGATGGTTCTTCCTAGAGCCTTCACAGAATACATTGAAGATGACGTGGACTACCAGCAGCGTAGATTGACAACACTCTTTCTTTGCTTGGTAGGGAGATATTTGATAGTTGGTCTACCCGGATTAGTAGATGAGCGGGTCATAGACCTGGCACTACAGGCTCGGGATCGCCGGCTGAACATTGTTCCGGTGATTTTGGCATAGACTTTCACGGGCCCGACCGCTGGCCGAATGAGTTGTTCCCTCACCGGCCAGTCCCATTTTGCGCGTATGTGGCTAGAAGAGCACTTCCTTTGGTTCAGTCCTCGCCGCCGGAGTCCTTATGATCCGCATTTTATGGAATGCGCGGCATTTTCCCTGCACTAACTATTCTCGAGATTGACTGGCCAATCATTTCTATCGCCGGGGCTCAATGGATATAATCCGGTCGCCCGCCATGGAAATCCGGCTTTTTCTTCGCCATCCGACATTTAGTACCAGTGGTCATGTTAGCCTTTATCTGACTTCTTTTTACCAACCGATCGGATCTTGCGGCAATTTGGAAGGGAGCAAGTGATCCCGACACTTCCCCGCCCTATATACATGGGAAGGGATCTTACCGACAACCGCTCGGGTCCCACTATCCTGGCATGTGGCTCGAGATGCCGAAAGACCGGAGGTAGCATACCCATATTCTCGATTATATGCTTTCTATCTCGGGTATCTAGCATGGGTTATGGTAGTATTGAGGCGAGTCTCGCCATTCGGCATGTCTTGAGACATTTCTTTGGCCGTCATATAACCAATGGAGTCGATGCTCGCTTCTTGAAGTAGGCGA
>CM028382.1:67864485-67895123 GCA_013146195.2 Codonopsis lanceolata | reverse complement strand
TCAACCCCGAATTGAGAAAGTATCCATGGCATCCAAAGCAAGAAATCCTGAAAAATGAAGAATAATAATCGCACCTTAAGTGTGTGTGTTTGCTTAACGTTATTAAAAATATTCCAGCTTATGCTAAGTTTTTCAAAGATCTTCACTCTAAGAAACACAAATTTGAAAACAATGAAAAGATTATTGTCTCTGAAAACGTAAGTGCAGTCTTACAACCTGAACTCCCCCCTAAATTGAAAGATCCTGGTAGCTTCAATATCCAAGTCTCATTGGGTAGTTCTAAAAAGATGAAGACTATGTTAGATTTAGGAGCAAGTATTAATTTGATGCCTTTCGCAGTCTACAAATAATTGGGGTTGGGAGAACTGAAACCCACTAATATGTCATTACAATTAGCTGATCGATCGGTTAAGCACCTGTTGGGTATAGTAGAGGACATTCTCGTTCAGGTAGACAAATTAATCATTCTAGTTGATTTTGTGGTCCTAGAGATGGAAAGGAAGATATGCACAAATAATGAAGTTCATATCTTGTTAGGTAGACCTTTTATGGCCACTGCCAACACGATGATCAATGTTAAGAATGGTAAACTAACAATGTCAGTAATGGGTGAAACTGTTAAGATTTTAGTTTTTGATGCAAGGAATAGACCAAGTGACATGAATGCATGTTTCTCAATTGATGAAATCGAAAAATTGACAGCCCAAACCTTTGAAGAAAATTGTGAGGATGATGATTATGAGAAAGATGTGTATGTAAGCCATGATGATAGAATTTTCTCTCATATAAAATTTGACATTGAAGAGTTAGAAAGAGAGCTCCGAGAGACTGATGAGAGAAAAGAGAGAGAAAGACTTGAAGCTCTTAAGATTAAAAATGAGAACAAAATGGAAGAGTCTGAATAAGAAAATAGTTCTGATAAAATAGAAATAGAGGAAGAGGAAAATAATAAAGAAGAAGATGTGGAAATTCTAAAATCTATTTTTGAGGAAATAGAATTAAAAGAAGAAAGAGTAGAAAACATTAAGAAGGAAGAAAAAGAGGAGACGATTAAATCTGAAAATTCTGAATTTATTCCGTCTGTCAAATCTCCTCCTGAAGTAGAATTAAAGCCATTACCACCCCACTTAAAATATGCATTTTTAGGGGAAGGTAAAACTTTACCTGCTATAATTGCTGCAACTTTAACAAAAGAACAAGAAGCAAGCCTATTAAAAGTCTTATGGACACATAGAGAAGCTATAGGTTGGTCCTTAGCGGATTTAAAAGGCATTAGTCCCTCTATGTGCATGCATAAAATTCATTTAGAAGAAGGTATTAAACCTTCTAGAGAAAGACAAAGAAGACTCAACCCTCACATGGAAGAGGCAGTGAAAAAAGTTCTTAAACTTCTTGATGCGGGTATAATTTACCTAATATCTGATAGCAAATGGGTTAGTCCAGTCCAAGTAGTTCCGAAGAAATCAGGAATTACAGTTGTTAAAAATGATAAAGATGAGTTAGTTCCCACACGAACTATCACTGGTTATAGATTGTGCATAGATTTGAGGAAATTAAATTAGGCAACTAGGAAGGACCACTTTCCCTTGCCATTTATTGATCAAATCCTTGAAAGACTGGCTGGTCATGAATATTATTGTTTTCTTGACGGTTTCTCTGGCTACAACCTAATCCCTGTAGAACCCGAAGACCAAGAGAAGACCATTTCACATGTCCTTTTGGTACCTTTGCATTTAGAAGAATGCCCTTTGGACTTTGTAATGCCCCAGCTACTTTTCAAAGATGCATGATTTCTATATTTTCAGACTTAGTGGAAAGATGTGTTGAAGTATTCATGGATGATTTTTCAGTATTTGGGAATTCTTTTGACCATTGCCTAGAAAATCTTACATCAGTTTTGAAAAGATGTTGCAAGACTAATTTGACCCTAAGTTGGGAGAAAAGCCATTTCATGGTTAAACATGGAATTGTCTTAGGTCATGTTGTGTCTAACAAAGGAATTGAAGTCGATAAGGAAAAAATTGAAGTTATATCACAACTACCTCCTCCAACTTCTGTCAAAGGTGTTAGAAGTTTTCTAGGGCATGCAAGTTTTTATAGAAGATTTATAAAAGATTTTTCAAAAATCTGTAAACCTTTATGCAATCTGTTGGCAAAAGACATTGAATTCATTTTTGATCAAGAATGCTTAAATTCATTTAATTTATTAAAAGAACGATTAACAACAGCCCCAATTTTAACCGGCCCCGATTGGTCTCTCCCCTTCGAGATCATGTGCGATGCTTCAGATTTCACAATTGGAGCTGTGTTAGGTCAGAGAGTAGATAAGAAACCACACGTGATCCATTATGCTAGTAGGACATTAAATGATGCACAACTTAATTATACAACCACAGAAAAAGAATTCTTTGCTGTTGTGTATGCATTAGAAAAATTTAGACCATATTTGTTAGGATCAAAAGTTATTATATTTTCTAATCATATAGCTCTAAAATATCTTTTGAGTATGAAATAGGCAAAACCAAGACTCATAAGATGGAATTTATTGTTGCAAGAATTTGACATTACTATTAAAGATAAAAAGGGAATAGAAAACGTCGTAGCCGACCATTTGTCTAGGTTGGAATTTTTACCTTTACTTGAACGTCAATTTCTTGAGAATAAAATTCCTGTGAATGAAGACTTCCCTGATGAACAGTTATTAGCAGTTAAAGATTTAGATCCTTGGTATGCAGATTATGTTAATTATTATGTATCTTATCAAATCAACCCTGACTTTGATTTTTATCAAAGAAGGAAATTTTTAACAGATGCAAAGAATTATTTTTGGGAAGAACCTCATTTGTATAAAATGTGTTCAGAATCTATAATTAGGAGATGTGTTCCAGAACAAGACCAACAAAGTATTATGACGTTTCGTCATGAATACTCTTGTGGTGGTCATTTTAGTGGGAATAAAACTGCTAGAAAAATTCTGCAATCTGAATTATATTGGCCTACCATTTTTAGAGATTGTGACATATTTTACAAAACTTGTGATAAATGTCAAAGAATCGGTGGAATAGGTAAAAGAAATGAAATGCCCTTGCATATGAATATAGTTGTTGAAATTTTTTATGTCTGGGGCATTGATTTTATGGGTCCCTTTCCGGTCTCTAATGGTTGTGAGAATATTTTAGTTGCTGTTGATTATGTGTCTAAATGAATAGAAGCCATTGGTACTAAATATAATGATGGAAAAACTATTGTCAAGTTTGTGGAAGATATTTTTACTCGGTTTGGAGTACCGAGGGCCATAATTAGTGGTCAAGGAACACACTTCATTAATAGATTGTTAAATTCAGTCCCTAGAAAATATGGTGTAACTCACAAGTTAGCTACACCATATCATCCTCAGACTTCTGGCCAAGTAGAAGTTAGCAATAGACAAATAAAAGCGGTTCTGGAAAAGACTGTGAGACCAAATCGTAAAGATTGAGAGTCTAAACTTAAAGATGCTCTTTGGGCATACCGAACTGCATATAAAACCCCAATAGAAATGAGTCCTTATCGAATGGTGTATGGCAAGGCTTGTCATCTGCCAGTTGAGATTGAACACAGAGCCTATTGGGCCGTCAAAGAACTTAACCTTGATTTAACCTTGGCTGGTGAAGAAAGACTGTTCCAGTTGAATGAATTAGAAGAACATCGGTTAAATTCGTATGAGAATGCTAAAACTTATAAAGAAAAGACCAAGAAATATCATGATATGGGATTAGCTAACAAAATGTTTCGTCCAGGATTAAAAGTACTTCTTTTTAATTCTAGACTCAGATTATTTCCCGGAAAATTGAGATCAAAATGGTCTGGTCCTTTCATCATAGTTCGAATTTATCCTCATGGAGCGATTGATATTAAGAATCCAAAGACCAATGAAATATTTAAAGTTAATGGTCAACGACTCAAACCGTACCTTGAACCCATGTCAGTAAAGAGGACAATAGAACTTATTCGTCTCTCTGACAATGAACCCCCAAGAGATTAGGTTTGCAGTTGGGTCGAGCCAAAGACGTTAAACAAGTGCGCTAGGTGGGAGGAAACCCACTTTGATGATTTTTATTTGCTTTCGTAGTGTAATTTAAATATGCTATTCTCAGTCTTATTTAATTTTGGACATTTAATTTAAATTCTAATATGCCAAAATTCAAGTTTGGGGGAGAAAAGCATCGTAATGTTGTATTTATTTGTTGCTAATATTTTAGTTTAAAGTTTGTGTAGAATTTTCAGAGTGCAGGAAAGAAACGGACCTAACGGAACGTAACAGAACATAACAGAAGGACTAAACTGCAAAACTATCGAAAATCTGGAAGCAGAAAATGTGTGAAACTTTCTGGTGACCTTGCGGCCGTAAGGTCCTAATAAATGCCAGATGTGTGACCATCGTACCCTCATCAGAATCCGTGCACCGTTTGACTGGAGACCTTGCGGACGCAAGACCTAAGGACCTTGCGGCCGCAAGGCCCCCTTTATATGCAGTACCCAGGCAGCCTCCAGCAGATCACTCAGAAAATTTCATCCCTCTCTCTCTCTCTCTCTCTCTCAAGCAAACAGCAGCCGATCTCTCTCTCCCTCTCATAAATCCAGCGAAGTCTCCAAAATTCCGGCCAAGATTCACCGAAAGTACTCTCTCTTTCAAACTACACCACCTCTTCCACCCTCATTTCATTCCACCAAGTTTGAAGAAAGGGAAGCCTCCATTAATTCCGACGACGAAGCTTCAAAGATCCGGCCAACCTACTTTGTCTACTAAAGCTTGCAATCCAAGTATTTTCTAACCCTCTCATTTAAATTTTTGACGTGTCAAAATGGTTGCATGTTAGGGTGTTAGATTTGTTTTACGTAAATTTTATTTTTGCATGCTTTAGTTGTTAGGTTGTGATAATTTTTAAAGAGGGTAGATTTTTAAATTTTTGTGCTTAATTAATGGCTCCTAAGCGTAGAAACACCAGCCCGTCCACATCTCGCTCCCAAGAGGAGGAGCAAGTTTACGATGCCCATCGCTTTATTTCCTTTGAGGCTTCGGAGAGCTACACCAGAAAGCTCTCCAAGAGCATAATCCCTGAAAGGGGATTCAAGCTCAAGACTTTGCCTTCCCCGACCATTTTTATCGCCGTAGGTGCGCTACTCTCATTGCTGCTGCGGACGTGGCCATCGTGGCCATAGTCCGTGAATTTTACGCCAACGGGAAAATTTCTATAGACGGTAGTGTGCTAGAGACCGTTAATGTTAGGGATGTAGACGTTAGTTTTTCGTCCCAAAACATTAACAGTTATTTTGGCACCTCTAACTTTGCGAGTGGTGCCGACCGGTACAGCCTCAACCTTTCTACCCCTGTTTCTCTCGAGGCGGTAAATGCGACTATCGCAACGCTTGGTGTGGTTTGGACCTACAACTAAAACTCACCATTCCGTGCCCGCACTATGGAGGAGACCCATCTCACGAACACGGCCAAGGTCGTGTTCAAATTTATCTATGCACTACTCATGCCTTCCAGTCACCAACACACGGTGACTTGGAATAAGGCTGTCTTGATCTACACCATCCTTACGGGTGGGTCTGTTGATGCTGGCTGCTTGATCAATGTAAAACCCTGAAATACTGCTTGCTTGTGATGTGCATGAATTCATACGCTTATAATCATGATGAATATGTTCATTTAGCTCCCGGTTATGTTTAGAGTCAATAGCATGATCATTGACGTTGTTGGAGATGCATGTATGCATTTTTCTTTCGCGAGATGTGTTGAATCTCGGGTTTACGTTTTATGTGATTAACACATGGAAAATTGTTAGAAGGCATTTATAATATCACTAACATGCCTTGGTTATTGGTTAGATGCTTGTTGCATTGTTGGTTGGGTTGCTAGTTTGATTTTAGCGTTAACCCTTTTCAGTTTAACTTTTCCGGTCGTCGTTCGGGAGAGTTCTGCCTGGTTTCTTGGCATTGTTTTGATGGGGTTTGAGGCTTGATTACTTTGGTTATGGTTTGGAGGTTATTAAGGTTGATTTATAGACCATTTTTGGCTTGGAAGGACTCGGGATTGAATGCGGGAGAGTCCGGGACCGAGCAAGGAAAGCAGAAATCATGGAATGCTGGAAGCAGCATGATGCGCTCGCATCATGCATGTTGGATGCGACCGCAAGGTCCTAGATTCAGGATTGCGGGATTTTTGTTCGGCTGGTGAACTGTCCGAACTTTTGGCCACTTAAACCCAACTTAAACCTATTCTAACCTCACTTAATTAGCCTAAGACTAATCCTAATCACCTATTAAGAGAATTAGGGGGTAATTAGTGGTTTGATTAGTGAATTAATCCCCATATAAAACCCAAAATCTGCCGCACTCTTTCATTCAGCAGATCAGTTTACGACTTCTTCTTCCTACCTTCTGCGACCACTTCAGCCAAGACGCAAGTGAGGGCTTGAGGGGGGCGATTCTAGGGCTTCAAGAGGCTAAGCTTGGAAGCCATAGCTGGGTGTCTTCTTCTCCATCTAACCCGCAAGATTGAAGAGAGCGGAGTGAGAAGAAACGGCTTCTTCGTTGAGTTCGATTTTGGGCGCTTTGTAGGGCTGAGAAATTGTAAGTTTCTACCTCTCTTCCCTTGATTTTGAGCTCCATTGACCCTAGGGAAACAGCCATTCGTGGTATTTGAGGTCAATGGAAGCCATTGTTAGGTTATAGAATATGTATGAACCCTAGGTTTTCAATTGAATGCTAGAACTCGATTGGCCTATGTGAGACTATGATATTTGTAAAATTCATGCTCTAACTAGCCTAATGAACTTGTTTATGTTGATTGATAATGTGGATTAATGTTGGTTTGGATGAGATGCTTGGAGGGTGTCTTGCCCTAAATTTGATTAGCTTGCAAAATTAATGATGTGAGCATGATTAGAATGTTTTATATGTTTAGTAGAGCATATTAAACTATATTGTGTGAATTAATCATGAATTGGAAATTATTGGTTGGTATGGTGACTTGAATAAATTTATAACCAAGATGTTTAATTTGTTCTAAGTTACCTTGTTAATTATTTGTGGGGTTTATGTGAGTTTATTGATCGTCGGGTTATGGTTTTGACGATAGATATGAACTTAGGGGGATGATGAAGCCTAAGCTTCTATTCCTTGAATTTTCTGAGAACTTAGATTTAACTCAACGGAGTTAACCTTTGGGTTAGTTTGAATCCTAGGAACTATGAATTTTAAGTCCTACGGAATCTTGGGTAGAATTCATGGAGGTCGAGCCTCCAAGAAGTTTTGGTGTGTGTGAAGCACACTTGATTATGAGAGCTTATATGATTCTCGGTTGTGATGTTTATGCTAGTTGTGGATTAATTGCATGACTAGTTTGATGGTAGAGTGTTTACCTACTTGTTTTGAGCATATGAGTATATATTACTTGTGCTTGGGTGTTTGAGTCCACCGGCGCTCTGGTTGAGTCTTTGGTGGGTCGATACATTGTTTTCACGAATTATGGGATTCGTGATTTCGATGTATCGCCGTGCCGGGTTGCACACACCCCTCCATCGATGGCCACGGTGGGGAAGTAGTTTATCTTAGTTGTAGTAATACACATGACTTTGATAACTATGGAACTCGAGCGGAGATCTCGGGACGCCGATATCTACGAGAGGGATATCGAGGGCACATAAGGGTTTTGCACGTGTTTTTGCAGAGCGACACGCCGAGGAATTTTGGTAATGGTATCATATCCCTTATATATATGAATTGCTTCACTAGTACTTAAGTGAATACGTGCTTAGTGAATTGGATATGATATGTTGATGGTTTGGTTTCTTACATGTTATACTTAATAGATAACATATTGATTAATGTTGTAAGCATAAATGCTATCACATGAATTTTATTGGAATGTTGTTTTATGCCAAAGGTATAAATTATTATTGTTAAGACTAATATGCCTTGACATGGATTTTTGGTAAGATGTTATACTATGATGATAACATATTTATTTAATGTTGAGCATGAATGCCATACATGATTTATTATGAGGTTATTTCATGACAATAGCATGATATATTTATAATTGAGCATTATGCCATGGTAGGAAGTTATGGTTAGTAACTTACTAAGTCATTGTGACTTACTTTTATTTGTTGGTTGTTTTCCCTAGATCCGAGCCGAGCTAGCGGATCCAAGTAAACAGGAAGGTTACTTTGGCAAGGAAGTCTTTTGATCAAGGTTGCTACTTAGGTGCTCTTTTGTTTTTGGTGAGGTCGTTGGGAAGATGAAGTTATAAACTTCATGTTGGGTTGGGTAGCAAACCTTTATGTATTTGTAATGTTGTAATTATGTGGTTAGACTATTCTTTTGGTAGCCGAACCGGTGGTGGTTGTGCTTGATGTGTATATATGGTTGTATTTCCATATGCTTTATAGTTGTTAGTACATATAACTGTTAGCACTTATTTTGTTGGTAGCCGACTGGTTTTAGTCGTGCGTGGTTAGTTGGTGTTTATGTTTAGCATGTTAAATTGCTAGTTTAATATGATGTTGTTCTCCGGCATGTATTTAGCCGTTGAGTTGTTAGACTAGAGTCTTAGACTTAGTTTAATGTTGGGTTCCGGCCGTAGTTTCGCCGATGACTTGGTTTATTTTATGCTTATATATGAATTGCATAACAGGGAGTTTGTTCTACGTGCCCAATGTTGCGGCACGCGAATCGAATTTTTGGACCGAGAGATTTAATCATCTCTTTGGTTGTTTTAGTTTGAGCTGGTTAGCTCGGGCGCCACTGCTTTATTTTATTTCGCTTCCGCATGTTTTGAGTTGTCGGTGTATCGCCGTTATGGCCCTACCCATTATTTGCTACTTGTTTGTTGTTATTTGTTCCCTTGGTGGCACGACCTTGGGATTTCGTCTTGGGATCCGGGTCGGGTCGCCACAGTTGGTATCAGAGCTATGATTATAAATTTAGCTTTCACCGATAGGTTCCTTGGCTTTGGGGGTTGGTTTGTGTGATAGATTTATTTTATTAACGCCGAGTGTTATTGTAGGTGTTAATGGTGGATACTAGAGCAGAGCTAGTTCCTGAGGTGGCACCTAGAGGTGCCGGTAGAGGTATTGGCGGTGGCGTAAATGCTAACGATAACCGTCAATGTAATATTCCTCCACCGCGAACACCGTAAGAGCAAGATGAGGCGATGGCAAATATGTATCGTGGCATGCTTGATATGATGAACGAGATGAATCAAAGAGGTTTTGGTAGAGTGGAACCACAAGGAGGACCACGGCCAGAACCACAGCCTGAGCCACAGGTAGAGAGGCCGAGGCAAGAGGCTAGGCATAATGATAATTCTATGCTTGAAAGATTTGTGAAGTTAAAGCCGAGGCAATTTAATGGAGAGCCGGACGCTCGAACAGCTTTGAGAAAATATTTGCACCATTGGGTTGCGATGATGAACAGAAAGTTGTATTAGCTGTGTTCAAGCTTGAGGGTGCTGCCGAGCATTGGTGGCAGGTATTGAGGGAGAGTTGGGAACTGCATAGAGTCCCACAGATATGGCCTAATTTCGTTCGTGAGTTCAGAGCTTCCTATGTACCGGAAGTGGTCAGGGAGAAAAGAGAGAAAGAATTTCTGGATTTGGTGCAGGGGAGTATGACAGTTTCCCAGTATTCAGCCAGATTCACTGAGTTGGCTCGTTACTGCACACATTTGATTCCTGATGAGGCCAGGAGGACACAGAAATTTGTAAAGGGTTTGAGGACGGAGTTCAGGAAACAGCTTCTTTCTCATCAGTTTGTGGAGTACAGGAAGGCCGTTGATAGAGCCTACACTATTGAGAGAGATATAGAGGAGCATCGTACTATGCCTATTTCGGTTCTTCTCGCCAGCCTAAGCGCTGGGCGGATTCATGGATCGGGTAATCGTGGAAATTTTAGTGGAGGCAATGATCGCAAGAAAGGAGGTGGAAAATCTCATTATGAAGGTCATGCGAAGAGTCAGTCAAGTGGCAAGGGAGCTAGTACTACGTCTACTCAGAGAGATCGTAGTGTGGCTTTGGTTTGTTCTTATTGTTCCAAGATTGGGCATACGGAAGATAGGTGCTGGAATAAGAATGGAGCACCAATGGAGTGTTACTACTGTGGAGTTACCGGGCATATGAAGAAGGATTGTCCAAAGTTGAAGAGCAATCAGTCAGGAGGTTCTAGTCAGACTACAGCTGGAACAAAGAGAGATAGCGATGGGAAAGCTAAAGTGCAGGGTCGTGTATTTGCTCTAGATCAGAGAGGTGTACCTGAGTCTACTAAGCAGTTGTTGGAGGGACCGGTTTCTATTTTTGGTAATGAGGCTCGTGTACTTATAGACCCTGGATCATCGCATTCTTATGTTGCATCACATTTCGTTGATAAGCTATGTGTTATGCCTCGTCGTTTACCATATGTGCTTGAAGTATCTACCCCTCTTGGGGAGTGTTTGTTAGCTTCTGATATTTATAGAGCATGCGATGTACTTGTGGATAAACATGTGTTGCATGCGGATTTGGTGGTGTTACCACTTCGTGATTTTGATGTTATTCTTGGTATGGATTGGTTGAGCACATATCATGCATTGGTGGATTGCCTTAGTAAAAGAGTCACTTTTGCTTTGCCTGGCGTTCCTAAGTTTGTGTTTTTGGGAGATAATGCACCGAGTGGTTTACGCGTCATTTCTGCGCTTAAGGCTAGGAAAATGTTGTCGCGTGGGTGCACGGGGTATCTTGCTTGTGTAGTGGACAAGCGGGTTTCTTCTTCTAATCTTGAAGATGTGCCAGTTGTGTGTGAGTTCCCAGATGTTTTCTCGAAAGATTTTGGGATGCCTCCAGATCGAGAGATTGAATTTTGTATTGAGTTATTGCCGGGGACTACACCAATTTCGAAGGCGCCGTATAGAATGGCACCTATGGAACTAAAGGAGTTGAAAGTTCAGTTACAAGAACTCCTTGACATTGGCTTCATCAAGCCAAGCGTATCGCCTTGGGGTGCGCCGGTATTATTTGTAAGGAAGAAAGATGGGAGCTTAAGATTGTGTATCGATTATCGAGAGTTGAACAAGGCAACGATCAAGAACAAGTATCCATTGCCACATATAGATGATTTGTTTGATCAATTGCAAGGATCGGTGGTCTATTCCAAACTTGACTTGAGATTTGGGTACCATCAGTTGAAGGTTAGAGCCGAAGATGTTCAAAACGGCCGCACGAGGTATGGGCATTATGAATTTATGGTGATGCCATTCGGGTTGACTAATGCGCCAGCGGTATTCATGGATTTGATGAACCGGGTATTTCATAATTTTCTTGATTGCTTCGTGGTGGTTTTCATAGACGACATCCTTGTGTATTCTAAGTCTCGGGAAGAGCATGCACAGCATTTACGGATGGTTTTGTCTATTCTTCGAGAGAGGCAACTCTATGCCAAGTTTAGCAAGTGTGCATTTTGGCTAGAGGAGGTTTCATTTTTGGGGCACGTTGTTTCTAGTGCCGGGATAGCGGTGGATCCTTCCAAGGTTGAAGCAGTAATGAATTGGAGGAGGCCGACCACAGTTACTGAGGTACGGAGTTTCTTGGGGCTAGCGGGTTATTATCGGAGATTCATTGAGGGATTTTCGAAGATTGCTACGCCTATGACAAATTTGACTCAAAAGAAGATTGCATTTGTTTGGAGTGATAAATGTGAGGAAAGCTTTCAAGAATTGAAGAGAAGGTTGACTACGGCACCAGTGTTAGCTTTGCCTAGCGGAGGTGATAATTTTGTTGTTTATAGTGATGCTTCGAAAGAAGGATTGGGTTGTGTGCTTATGCAAAATGGGAAAGTGATTGCTTATGCTTCAAGGAAGTTGTCTCCGTATGAGATGAATTATCCTACGCATGATCTTGAGCTCGCAGCGATTATATTTGCTTTGCACAAGTGGAAACATTATTTGTATGGTTCGAAGTTTGAGATTTTCACGGACCACAAGAGTTTGAAATATCTCTTCTCTCAGAAAGAGTTGAACATGAGACAAATGGAGATGGATGGAAAATTGAAGGATCACGATTGCACTATACTGTATCATCCGGGGAAAGCGAACGTAGTCGCAGATGCCTTGAGTAGAAAAGTACACTTGTCATGTTTGATGATGCGGGAATGGAAAATGTTGGAGGATGTCCGTGATTGGAATCCTAGCGAGGTTAATCATGGTGTATTATTTGCTAGTGTGCGGGTTATTCCAGCTTTATTGGAAAGAATTAAGGAGACTCAGAAGAAAGATCCAGAGTTGGTGAAAATTATTGATGGTTTGAGTGAGAATAAAGAGAATGAGTTCTCGATGAACCAAGATGGTATTTTGACATTTAAGGGTAGAGTTTGTGTTCCATCGGTTGAAGATGTTAAACGGCTTGTATTGGATGAGGCTCACAAAGCAAAGTATACTATACATCCGGGAAGTACGAAAATGTATAGAGATTTGAAGAAACAATTCTGGAGTGGCATGAAGTAGCGCACTATGTGTCGAGGTGTCTCACTTGTCGGTAAAGGCGAACACCAAAGGCCCGCAGGTTGTTACAATGATATTCCGGAGTGGAAATGGGAACATGTTACGATGGACTTTGTTTCGGGATTTCCACGTACTCGTAGAGGTTTTGATGCTGTTTGGGTTGTTGTTGATCGGCTCACGAAGTCGGCTCATTTTATTCCGATTGCGATGACTTATTCATTGAGTCAGCTAGCGGCATTGTATGTGCAGGAGATTGTTAGATTGCACGGGGTTCCAGTTAGTATTGTTTCGACCGATCCGAGGTTTACATCGAGGTTTTGGCAAGCTTTGCAAGAAGCTATGGGGACCAAGTTGAACTTTAGTACGCCTTTTTCACCCTGATCCGACGACAACCGAGAGAACGATTCGTATACTTGAGGATATGTTACGGGCTTGTGCGATTGATTTTAAAGGGAGTTGGGATACACATCTTCCTTTGGCGTAGTTTGCGATAACAATAGTTACCAATGAGCATCGAGATGGCACCGTATGAGGCTCTTTATGGGAGGAAGTGTAGATCTCCTATTTGCTGGGACGAGGTTGGAGAAGCAAAATTATGGGGTTCAGAAATTGTTCAGCAGTCTGTTGAGAGTGTGAAAATAATTCGAGATAGATTGCTCACCGCTCAAAGTCGACAGAAAAGCTATGCGGATAATAGAAGAAGAGATTTGGAGTTCCGTTGTTGAGACTTAGTATTTCTTAAGGTATCGCCTAGAAGGGGTACCAAGAGATTTGGAAAGAAAGGGAAATTATCACCGAGGTATGTTGGACCTTTTGAGATTCTGGAGCGAGTTGGGAGTTTGGCATACAGGGTGGCTTTACCGCCGTCTTTGTCAGAGATTCATAATGTATTTCATGTGTCTATGCTTCGGAAATATCTTAAGGATGATTCCCATGTTCTTGAGTATGAGGAGATTACTTTTCAGCCGGACTTGTCTTATGTTGAGCAAATGGAAGATACTTGACACGAAAGAGCAAGTTTTGAGAAGCAAGAAAATTCCATTGGTGAAAGTCCTTTGGAAGAATCACGAGATCGAGGAAGCAACTTGGGAGACCGAGTTGGAGATGCAAGAGAAATATCCTCATTTGTTCGATGACTACGGTAAGAATTTAGGGGCTAAATTCCTTAAAGTAGGGGAGAATGTAAAACCCCGAAATACTGCTTGCTTGTGATGTGCATGAATTCATACGCTTATAATCATGATGAATATGTTCATTTAGCTCCCGGTTATGTTTAGAGTCAATAGCATGATCATTGACGTTGTTGGAGATGCATGTATGCATTTTTCTTTCGCGAGATGTGTTGAATCTCGGGTTTACGTTTTATGTGATTAACACATGGAAAATTGTTAGAAGGCATTTATAATATCACTAACATGCCTTGGTTATTGGTTAGATGCTTGTTGCATTGTTGGTTGGGTTGCTAGTTTGATTTTAGCGTTAACCCTTTTCAGTTTAACTTTTCCGGCCGTCGTTCGGGAGAGTTCTGCCTGGTTTCTTGGCATTGTTTTGATGGGGTTTGAGGCTTGATTACTTTGGTTATGGTTTGGAGGTTATTAAGGTTGATTTATAGACCATTTTTGGCTTGGAAGGACTCGGGATTGAATGCGGGAGAGTCCGGGACCGAGCAAGGAAAGCGTAAAAGTTGGATGGAAACAAGTGATGCGCCGCATCATGCATGTTGATGCGACCGCAAGGTCCTAGATTCGGATTTTTTTGTTCTGGTGAACCGTCCGAACTTTGGCCTGGCCATTAAACCCAACTTAAACCTATTCTAACCTCACTTAATTAGCCTAAGACTAATCCTAATCACCTATTAAGAGAATTAGGGGTAATTAGTGATTGATTAGTGAATTAATCCCCATATAAAACCCAAAATCAGCCGCACTCTTTCATTCATCGCTTTACTTCTTCTTCCTACCTGCGACCACTTCAGCCAAGACGCAAGTGAGGGCTTGAGGGGGGCGATTCTAGGGCTTCAAGAGGCTAAGCTTGGAAGCCATAGCTGGGTGTCTTCTTCTCCATCTAACCCGCAAGATTGAAGAGAGCGGAGTGAGAAGAAACGGCTTCTTCGTTGAGTTCGATTTTTGGGCAGTTTGTAGGGCTGAGAAATTGTAAGTTTCTACCTCTCTTCCCTTGATTTTTGAGCTCCATTGACCCTAGGGAAACAGCCATTCGTGGTATTTGAGGTCAATGGAAGCCATTGTTAGGGTTATAGAATATGTATGAACCCTAGGTTTTCAATTGAATGCTAGAACTCGATTGGCCTATGTGAGACTATGATATTTGTAAAATTCATGCTCTAACTAGCCTAATGAACTTGTTTATGTTGATTGATAATGTGGATTAATGTTGGTTTGGATGAGATGCTTGAGGGTGTCTTGCCTAATTTTGATTAGCTTGCAAAATTAATGATGTGAGCATGATTAGAATGTTTTATATGTTTAGTAGAGCATATTAAACTATATTGTGTGAATTAATCATGAATTGGAAATTATTGGTTGGTATGGTGACTTGAATAAATTTATAACCAAGATGTTTAATTTGTTCTAAGTTACCTTGTTAATTATTTGTGGGGTTTATGTGAGTTTATTGATCGTCGGGTTATGGTTTTGACGATAGATATGAACTTAGGGGGATGATGAAGCCTAAGCTTCTATTCCTTGAATTTTCTGAGAACTTAGATTTAACTCAACGGAGTTAACCTTTGGGTTAGTTTGAATCCTAGAACTATGATTTTAAGTCCTACGGAATCTTGGGTAGAATTCATGGAGGTCGAGCCTCCAAGAAGTTTTGGAGTGTGTGAAGCACACTTGATTATGAGAGCTTATATGATTCTCTTGTGATGTTTATGCTAGTTGTGGATTAATTGCATGACTAGTTTGATGGTAGAGTGTTTACCTACTTGTTTTGAGCATATGAGTATATATTACGTGTGCTTGGGTTTTGAGTCCAGCTGGCGTCGGTCTGTTGAGTCTTTGGTGGGTCGATACATTGTTTTCACGAATTATGGGATTCGTGATTTCGATGTATCGTCGTGCCGGGTTGCACACACCCCTCCATCGATGGCCACGGTGGGGAAGTAGTTTATCTTAGTTGTAGTAATACACATGACTTTGATAACTATGGAACTCGAGCGCGAGATCGTCTCGGGACGCCGATATCTACGAGAGGGATATCGAGGGCACATAAGGGTTTTGCACGTGTTTTTGCAGGAGCGACACGCGCGGAGGAATTTTGGTAATGGTATCATATCCCTTATATATATGAATTGCTTCACTAGTACTTAAGTGAATACGTGCTTAGTGAATTGGATATGATATGTTGATGGTTTGGTTTCTTACATGTTATACTTAATAGATAACATACTGATTAATGTTGTAAGCATAAATGCTATCACATGAATTTTATTGGAATGTTGTTTTATGCCAAAGGTATAAACTATTATTGTTAAGACTAATATGCCTTGACATGGATTTTTGGTAAGATGTTATACTATGATGATAACATATTTATTTAATGTTGAGCATGAATGCCATACATGATTTATTATGAGGTTATTTCATGACAATAGCATGATATATTTATAATTGAGCATTATGCCATGGTAGGAAGTTATGGTTAGTAACTTACTAAGTCATTGTGACTTACTTTTATTTGTTGGTTGTTTTCCCTAGATCCGAGCCGAGCTAGCGGATCCAAGTAAACAGGAAGGTTACTTTGGCAAGGAAGTCTTTTGATCAAGGTTGCTACTTAGGTGCTCATTTTGTTTTTGGTGAGGTCGTTGGGAAGATGAAGTTACATAAACTTCATGTTTTGGGTAGCAAACCTGTATGGATTTGTAATGTTATAATCATGTGGTTAGACTATTCTTTTGGTAGCCGACCGGTGGTGGTTGTGCTTGATGTGTATATATGGTTGTATTTCCATATGCTTTATAGTTGTTAGTACATATAACTGTTAGCACTTATTTTGTTGGTAGCCGACTGGTTTTAGTCGTGCATGGTTAGTTGGTGTTTATGTTTAGCATGTTAAATTGCTAGTTTATTATGATGTTGTTCTCCGGCATGTATTTAGCCGTTGAGTTGTTAGACTAGAGTCTTAGACTTAGTTTAATGTTGGGTTCCGGCCGTAGCTTCGCCGATGACTTGGTTTTTATTTTATGCTTATATATGAATTGCATAACAGGGAGTTTGTTCTACGTGCCCAATGTTGCGGCACGCGAATCGAATTTTCGGACCGAGAGATTTATCATCTCTTTGGTTGTTTTAGTTTGAGCTTGTTAGCTCGGCGCCACCGCCTTTATTTTATTTCGCTTCCGCATGTGTTTGAGTTATCGGTGTATCGCCGTTATGGCCCTACCCATTATTTGCTACTTGTTTGTTGTTAATTGTTCCCTTGGTGGCACGACCTTAGGATTTCGTCTTGGGATCCGGGTCGGGTCGCCACAATCAACGACCGAATTCAGACCCTTATTAGAGGTACTACAAACACGGGATTCGTGTTCCCGAGTTCGATTACCAGACAGTGTGGTGAGGCTGGAGTCGAGTGGGCTCCAGATGCGGAGATAATTAGGAAGGTTCCCGACATTACTAGGGCTGTTCTGTTTGAGCATGCTCGCCAGCCGTGAGTGAGAGGCCCTCGTGAGGAGGTGCCCGAGGAGGAGGATCCGTTGGAGGCGATCTCCAACAGGCAGGAGGAGATTGTCCTCCAAAATGAGATGATAAGTCAGCAGTTGGCACAAGTGCGTGCCAACCAGACTGACTTCTTTGGTTGGGTTAACAAGGTGGGGCAAAATGTCTCCACATATTTTGGGATGCCACCTAGCATGATCCCCGAGTTTCGTCCTCCTTCGTTATTTCCTCCCGATTAATCGTGAGCCGGAGCCCAAGTTTCTTCCTCTTTCGTTAGGTGGGCCTGCTATGTCCTTTTGATATTTCTCCTCCATCAACCCTCTCATATGTTGTTCCTCATTTTTGAGGACAAAATAAAAATTAAGTTTGGGGGGGGGGGGAATTCTAAGCCCAGAGTCTTTGCAGGTCCCAGCCTAAGGAAGAGTGGAGTTGGGTTACGCTTTTAGGGTGGGGAAAAATTTATTTTCCCTCTATCTTGTCTTCTCCTCACCCGACTTTTTTTCTTTTTAATTTTTCTTATTTTCAGAGATGTTCTCGTGACCAGAATACTAAAATATTTGATTCTTGAGGGTACCCATTATGGGGACCCATCATCATCTCCAAATTTTTTATAAAAAATTTGAAAAAAATAAAAAAAATATGTTAATTCAAAAATTTCATCCTCGAGTCTTTGTGTGGTCGTACTAGTTGATGAGGAGTTAATGCAATGAACCACATAACTTTTCCATAGATCAATCTGGAATTTACTTGATTCTGCAAAATTTTTGATTTTCTCCAAATCTCTGTGCACCTACACCAGTCGTAATTATGGATTGACTAGAATATTTTTATAAAGTTTATAGCACCCATTTCATTTTAACAGCAAAATATGCACAAGAATATGATGAATAGCCGTTCTAACATGATTATTACATTAAGTTGTAACTTAGGGTCAATTGCATGATAAGTTAGATCCCTTGGATTTTTCTTACTAATATATCTCAAGCACACTTCGAACCGTGTCTGCATGTTAGTCTCGATTGTCCCTACCATCTGTTTTAGCGAATGCTTATGTGAAATCCAGTGAGGCTAAACCTTCGATTCCACAACTTTCATAATTGATATGATATTTTATATGTTTTGTTTTCTTAAAAACTGCATGAGCATTTGGCATTAAGAAATGATTTAGGCCATCTTTGGATCGTTTGAGCCTAAATATTTCCCGACCTTTACAAAAAATATCCCTAGTGTCCCCTTTTGAGCCTAACTAAAAAGAATGGAGTGTGCTAAGCACACAGTAGACCCCCATTCGACTTCGTTTCTATTACCCACATTAACTTAACCCTAAAAGCCTAAACACTTTTAGCCTACCCTTTGAGAGAGTAGGATGTGGGTGGGGAATTAATTTTATGGGACCAAATTTTTAGTCTGGAAAGTTTTCCGAAAACTTCTTCTTCCCGTAAAATAATAATAATAATAATAATAAAATGGAAGAAGAAGAGTGCAAGAAGATTCAAATGAAAGCATAGCTTTCAAGAGAAATATATAATAGAAAAATTCTACTGAGAAAGATGATGAGATATTTTTAGCTTGATATGTTGTACAAAACAAGTTTTGGGGGGGGGGGGGAAGGAAAAGAAAAGAAAATACCCCCTACTTGTGGTCTTTGCAGGTCCTAGCCTAATTGGGAAAAACTTCCTTTTACTTGGAAGTATTAGGGATAAAGGGTAGTCTTGCTCTCTCACTTTGTATCCTCTTCCCTTTCCATCATATCCCCCAACACCATGGCCTTACATTACAAGCTATTAAAGACCTATTGATCTTCTTGCCAATGTTTGTGTTTGTTATTTTGATGGTAACGCATGTAAAATTGATCTACACTTCATATTTAGATTATCCACTAGCTCACTGTGTTAGCATAATCTTAGCTATCGCAAGTAATTGGGATATGAGAGCATTGTCTGTCATACATAGAAGTTCATGGGATGGATGTATAAGTCTTTAAAATCCTTGGTGATCTCTCTTTCTGTAATAGACCGGGTTTGGATGGTAGATCTCATACTCTATGTTGCATTGGTTTTATTTAAACTCTGGATTTTTAAATGAATGCGTTGCTTAGCTTAATAAAACTGTTTTAGTCAAGATATTCTCTATGACTGGTGATCACACACACACACGGAGAAATTAAGACCGGTAGCAGTTTAGTATAAGTCGGTTGTTTTATGTGATTAGTCTGTACATATGTAGTGAGCATCTGACTGAGACTACTTTGTTATGCCATGCTATTATGACTTGAGGTTGAAGCCAAAAAGATTTTTGTTTAATTGTTTTTAGTATAGTTTTTACCTGCTTTTGTATTTATCAGCTTTTGTATTTATATGCATAGTCGAGTCACTCGTAAGAGTCTCCTTGAGTTTGTGGGTTTCTAGAGGAGTGTAAATAGTGTCACCCTCCAAAAAGATTTTCATTATTTTTGTTTACTTCTGTATTTATAAATATTGTTTACTCGTGGACGAGCAAAGTTTAAGTTTGGGGGTATTTGATCGATGTATTTTATACGTCGATATCAGGTACTTTTATGACTTAAATTGATCAATTCCACGAGACTTTTGGCTACTGATATGTGTTTTTCAGTTGTTTTATGAGTTTCAGGGTTTTAGGAGGAATTATATGAATTATGAGGTTTTTAGTGAAGATTTCGAGGAAGGGGCCAAAGTGTAAAATTGAAGAAAAACGGCAAAGGAACATTCTAAGGACCTTGCGGCCGTAAGGTATTTTGACCTTGCCTTCGTAAGGTGGACAGTAAGCTGGCCCCCAAAATCAAGACCCTTGCGGACGCAAGGGGTAATGACCTTGCGGTCGTAAGGTGCCCAGAACCGACTTATCGGGGTTTTCAAGCTAGATTGAAACTCTTAATCCCCTACAACTCCATGGTATAAATAAAGGACGGTAGCCAAGGCCAATGGACGTGTAGGAGTAGTTTTACACAGCTCTAGCATAGGATTTAGATTGTATAACGTAATTTAGTTGTTGTAATTACATTTTTGAAGATCAATCCATGTATTCATTCATCTCCGTGTGCAGTTCATCTTCAAGGATGAACTAAACATCCATTAATCTAGGAGATGGGAGGTAACTTGTATTGAATCTATGCTTTAATATATTTTTATTCATTCAATTCTTGTTGATCATGGTGTTTATCAACCCCTTTATTATCTCGCTTTGAACAAATGAATGTAATCGTGAGTAATAAAAGCCTAGAGGTGCGGATAACTGCATGACCACTATGCATATGTCGTACACTGGCTCACCATCATGATAAATTGAACCTATCGATGCATGGGAGTGATAAGTTATGGTCAGGTTCCATATATGACCTAAGTGACAGTTAGGATCCATATGTTCTTCTGCCTAGGATATAGAATGGACGAATTATTTGGAGATGGAGACTGAACGGTAATTCGACAGGCTATATCTATCAATAGTGAACGAATCCAAGAAATTGATTGATACTGTATTTAAATAAGCTATAGAGGAGATACAAGTGAAACCCTAATCCTAGATTTCCCTCCACCATAAGATCTTCATAACCTGTAACTGCTGCTAATTTAGTTAACTTTAGTATAATAATTAGTTTAGATAAAATCAATATAAAAACGCCCCTTTAGTTTAAAAATTGCTATCGATAATATTGCTATTTGTGATCTTCTTGTCTCTGTGGTTCGACCCTTGCTTCCTAAGCTATTCTATAATAGTCTTGTCCACTTGCAAGAAAAATAATTTAAAATAAGACACGATCAGGGTCTATCCACCCAACTTACACAAAAGAGGGAAAATCTCCCTTCGAAGGTGGGCATCACAATTCGTGATCAGCAGCGGAGGTAGTCTATATAAAAGGCACTACCAAGTGTTAAACCTACTATGCATCAATTAGGCCAAAGTCGAATGAGTCATGGACCAGCTGCATTGTGGTACTTGTGGACCACACATGAATGTGCATATGCTATCAAAGAAAGTAATTCGATAGGGGTATTACTGGAGTACGCTTGAAACTGACTGTATTCAGTGAGTACGAAACTATGACAAGTGTCAGCGCTTCGCAAATCTGCAGCACCTGCCCCCGCATATACTATATAACTCCACAGCTCCCTGGCCCTTCTCAACATGGGGAATTGATGTCATTGGTCAAATTCACCCAAAAGGATCCAATGGCCATGAATATGTCCTGGTAGCCGTCGACTATTTCACAAAATGGGTAGAAGCCTCTTCCTACAAAATACTGAATGCCAAGAAGGTGTCAGAATTTATCAGAACCAACATCATATACCGATATGGGGTGCCTTTTGAAATAATTTTTGATAATGGCACACACTTCGGAGGGGAAGTGAATCGGCTACTTGGTGAGTTCAAAATCCAAAGGCACAAGTCCTCCCCGTACCGACCACAGGCGAATGTTACAGTCAAAGCAACCAATAAAACATTAGAAAATATCATCAGAAAAATGGCTGAAACAGGAAGAGACTGGCCAGTAAAGCTGCCATTAGCACTCTGCGGCTATCGTACTTCAGTCCGCACACCTACTAGGGCTACTCCTTTTTCTTTAGCCTATGGCATGGAGGCAGTGCTGCCCATTGAAATAGAGATCCCATGATTAAAAGTCATGATGGAGTCAGAGATAGCTGAAATCGACTGGGTCAAATAGCGCTACGAGGAACTAGCTCTGTTAGAGGAGTGGCGACTACTAGCCTTAGAACACACTCGAGCATATCAGAAACGAATAGCTCGAGCATTAAACAAAAAGGTCAAAGGCCGTAGCATCCAAGAAGGAGACCTAGTACTTCGTGGAAACCCCCCCCCCCAAGATATGTCAACGCTAGGGGAAAATGGAAGTCACCTTGGATGGGACCCTATATCGTCAGGAAAATTCAGTCAGAAGGTGTGGTACTCCTCACCAACCAGGATAGGGAAGATCTTGTTCAACCCATCAACATGGACAAGCTCAAAAGATACTATGCATGAGCTGAAAATATTTGGCAACTATCTCTCTCTAGCTCGCTAGATTGAAAACCCGAAAGGGCAGTCTAGGAAAAATTTAGAGCAATGAAAAAAAGAATATACAAGAAGAATAAGGGCTCGCTAGATTGAAAACCCGAAAGGACAGTCTAGGAAAAAGTTAGAGCAAAACAAAAGAAAACCAGGAGAAAGAAAGGGAGAGAGAGCAATCTCCAGCATCTGATCTCCGGCACATAAAGTCTTCAGCATGTCATCAGGGACAGAAAAAAAATCTTCAAGTTGAATGCAGGTCAAACAGGTTTTCAGATATGACAGTAGAAAGAAGACTGGTTATGGCAGAAAAAGCACTTGCCTCGGTCTTGACTGATAAAAGAGAAAAAACACAACAGAGCTCAAAATTAAAATACCCAAAATATAAAACTCCATGAGGTGCAACTAAGGAATAGGTGCCTAAGATATTTAGATTATTACTCCCTCCGTCCCTAAATTATCGTCCTCCTTTCCTTTTTCGTCCGTCCCAAAATAATTGTCCACTTTAAAACTTACCTTTTTAGAACATAACTTTTACCACTTTACCCTTACTTTTTCACTCTACTTTAATTATGGGCCACATACACATGTGCTTTAAAGTAAACTACACATTAAACCAATATTAATAATCCAGTCAAATATGTTTTCTTAAACGGTGCGCCGGGTCAACCAGGACAATAAATTAGGGACGGAGGGAGTATTTCTTTAGAGGTATATATATACTTGTTATCTTCTTATACCCGCAGATGGGCCCTTCTTTTTCTATGTAGATACGAAATGGACCCTCAATGTCTACGACGTCCTAGCTGAGATCAGATACTTCTATGAGGCGTAGAGGATGCCCCAGCTTCACCAACGTGAGAACCCTCAGAGGTGTCCTCCTCTTCATTGTCAGCATCCCCGTTATTTTGAATAGCAGGGCGGCTTGGGCCAGTACCATCATCTCTTTGAGCACTGCTCCCATCTGTTTATCCCTCGAAACTGTCTGGTATCCTGGTTTAGACCACCGACTGCTTCGTTATTCGCCTCTGTTCGCTCACGGAAAAGAGTGAGGCTATGCATTAGCCCTCACCAGCTAAAAGAGAGAAAAATCAAGCATAAGAAGAGGTGGCTACCTCTCTTTCCCCGCAGAACACCAGATAACCCCATTTTTAATCCAAAGGTGTATCTCTCCAAGCCTCTATCCTTAAACTGTAGTGTGCCTTTGCTTTAGATAATTGTTTAGTTTTCTTTTATTTTAGGCATTCCTAGAATAACTGAGTCATTATTTAATCATGCATCATAGAATAAAGATAAAATGCATTGCATTGATATATTTAGAGTCTGCTACAACATAAAAAAACGAGGAAAAGAAATCCCGAAATAATGTGTGTAGGTGTGAGTGCCCCAGAGAATTTTTCCGTATCTCGCACTCCCTTGTTTAGGGGAAAACGAGATTCGAAAAATGCAATGATCTTTTCATTCCACTTTCCCTTGTTTAGGGGAAACGAAATTAAAAGTGCAAAAAGAGTGTTGCAAAAAAGCGCGATGAATACGCCCGGCCTCATGGTGGACCACGTGAGTGCTTTGGATTTTTCTATATCTCATCCTCCCTTGCTTAGGGGAAAACAAAATTCAGAAAATGCAATGCTCTTTTCATTCCATCTTCCCTTGTTTAGGGGAAAACGAAATTAAAAATGCAAAAAAAAGTGTTGCAAGATTGCGTGGGATTACGCCCGGCCTCACTGTGGACTCAAAATGTTGTAACAGAGTCGCCATCTTTATTTTAAGGAGAAATAAAGAACAACAAAAAAAAACCAGATTTTGTAAAAAAAAAAAAGGGTTCGGAGGCTAAGTTACGAGGTGGGAAGGTGTTAGGCACCCAACTCGCCATTTCGGTCTCAAAACAAGTTTTTTTTTTTGCTAAAATATGCTTTTATTATATTTATTTAACATATAAAATAAAGCATTTAAATATAAATTGTTGGAAAAATGTGTTTTTAAAGAATGAAATTGTGCATTTTGTGGCACGGATTTCTTCGCATGTCGTTTGTGTAATGACAAGGGTAATTGTGGAATCACGTTCTACTCCGTGAGAACATCGAAATCATATATTTATTTGTCCAATTTGGTGTTTGGATGAATAAGTTATGATTGATTAAAGTGTGGTTGTTGGAAGTGGGTTTATCCCACATTTGAAGATTAACAAAAACTTGAGTGGTTTATATATAAGTGCCTTATGTTGTAAGGATAAGCTTGTATAGAATAGAGGCTCTCTCTCACGCACGCCTGCGCTGGGGGGTGCAAATCATGGTCCAGTTTAGCCTTCGGATACCGCCCCCGATTACGAATGTGGGACCAAATTTGCCTATTCAGACCAACCCACGTTTTGTTAATTATTCTTTTGTTTTGTAACTCCCAACATTAATAACAGACATTATGGGTTGTTATTACCAGCTTTAAATGTGAGATATTATTTACCTATTGATGATGAATTTATTTTATCATCAATGTGGTTATTAATTCAGTCTCTTGTCTACTCCTATAAAAGGAGATGCGATCCACAATTGGAAGATACATTTTATGACAATCTCCATTTCACTTCTGCTTTTTGCAAATCGTTGAGCGAATTCTTTGGCCCTCTGTGTTCTTATTGGTGATAAAATCAGACACAACTTCAGTTCGCCGGAATCCTCAGTGCTAAAGGATTCTCCGGCCTCTCTGTTGTATCCTGGGAGACAGACGTCCATTACTGCCTTCAATGCACGTGAAGGGACGAATGCTTTTAAGGAAACTGTGCATGACACAGGCCTCGGACTAGTTAACTTCAATCTACCAGCGGCAGACCTGTAGTCTACCTGCACAACTGAAGTCTACCAGCGGCAGACCTGTAGTCTACCTGCACAACTGAAGTCTACCTCTACCAGTGGCAGACCTGAAGTCTACCTGCAGACCTGAACTCTACCTGTAGACCTGATCTCTACCTGCAGACATTGACTTACAGCAGTAACCTTTCCAACTGTATCCATTCTATATTTGATTATTATTGTTTTCCCTATACCATTTTCTAACAATCTTAAAACAGAATTTTGTACTGTTATCTTGGATAACAGTAGACCCTTCTAAAGGGGAAAACAAACTTATACAAATAACAGAATTGTGTATTCTAACCTTGTTCATATTACAGCACAATATGACAACTGAATTGAATACCCAAGCTACTGGAAAGGAACCTAATGTGACCTTGAACCCAACGACCTCTAATGCTACTGTGACTCAGATTGTGGCCAATCCACCTATGCCGGTACATCATGGCGAGAAACCGGAGAAATTCAGTGGCTTGAATTTCAAGCGATGGCAGCAGAAGATGCTGTTCTACTTGACCACCCTGAACCTAGCGAGGTGTCTGAAAGAAGATCCTCCAACGGTGGGTGAGAATCAGAATGATGTCCAAGCTGCTACTGCTGTAGAAGCATGGAAGCATTCTGATTTCCTTTGCAGAAACTACGTACTGAATGGGTTGACAGACTCATTGTACGAAGTTTACCGTTATAAGACAACGACGAAGGAGTTGTGGACATTGTTGGACCACAAGTATACATCCGAGGATGCTGGAGCCAAAAAGTTTATTGTTGGCCGCTTCCTGGATTATAAGATGGTGGACTCCAAGACTGTCTATAGTCAAGTGCAAGAATTGCAAGTGATCTTTCACGAAATTCAAGCTGAAGGGATGGTTGTAAGTGAAACCTTTCAAGTGGCTGCAATTATTGAGAAATTGCCTCCAGCTTGGAAAGATTTCAAGAGCTATCTGAAACACAAGCGAAAGGAGATGAATGTGGAACAACTGGTTGTCAGACTTCGTATTGAAGAGGACAACAGAGGTTCTGACAAGAAGACATTCATTCTGTGGCTGCTAAAGCTAATATGGTAGAGCATGGCCAAAGCTCAAAAGGCAAAGGCAAGGCTGCTGCTAAAAGGGTCAGTTTGGGACCTAAGGGAGGAATCTCTAAGAAGAGATTTTCTGGAAAGTGCTACAACTGTGGTGGCACAGGTCACAAGGCTACAGCTTATAGAAAGCCAAGTAGAGACCGTGAAGCAAACATGGTGGATGACATCTCTCAAGATGTATCAGAACTGAATCTTGTTGCGGTTGTCACTGAAGTGAACTTGGTGGGTTCAAACCCCAATCAATGGTGGATCGACACTGGTGCCAGCAGGCATGTGTGCTCCAACAGAGAAATGTTCAGTACCTTTGAAGTTGCTGAGAATGGCGAGAAGGTTTTCATGGGAAACTCTGCCACTTCTGAAGTCAAAGGTCAAGGCAAAGTGGTATTGAAGATGACGTCCGGGAAGGAACTGACTCTCAACAATGTACTCTATGTACCAGATATCCGGAAGAACTTAGTCTCCGGAACTCTGCTGGTGAAGCATGGCTTCCGTATTGTATTTGAGTCAGATGTTGTAACTCTGTCCAAGAGTGGAATGTTTGTTGGAAAAGGTTATGTAAATGATGGGCTGTTTAAGCTCAGTGTAATGGTTGTTAAACCAACAAGCAATAATAATAAGAATAAGTCTTCTGTTTATTTGCTTGAGTCTTCCTATGTGTGGCATGGTAGACTAGGACATGTTAATTATGGAACCTTGCGTAGGTTAGTTAACATGAATTACATACCCAAATTCCAAATCGATTCCAAACACAAGTGTGAAACTTGTGTAGAGGCAAAGTTAACAAGAACATCATTTCACACTATTGAAAGAAATAGTGAACCACTTGGATTAATTCACACTGATGTGTGTGATTTTAAATCAACACAGTCACGTGGTGGGAATAAGTACTTCATTACTTTTGTTGATGATAGCACTAGGTTTTGCTATGTGTATCTTCTCAAAAGTAAAGATGAAGCCATAGAGAAGTTTATTCTCTATAAAACTGAGGTTGAGAACCAACTCAACAGAAAGGTTAAGATGCTAAGAAGTGATCGTGGAGGTGAATATGAGTCACCATTTGTCGTGATATCGTGGCCGAGCATGGTATCATCCACGAGACAACAAGACCTTATGCACCTCAACAGAATGGCATTGCTGAACGCAAAAATCGAACTCTTAAAGAGATGATGAATGCCATGTTGTTAAGTTCAGGATTACCACAGAACATGTGGGGAGAAGCTGTGTTGTTAGCTAATTACCTTTTAAATAAGATACCCTGTAAGAAGCTAGACAAAAGCCCTTACGAGATGTGGCATGGAAGAATTCCATCCTATAAAAACTTGCGAGTGTGGGGGTGTCTTGCAAAGGTTGTTGTTCCTTTACCTAAAAAGGTGAAAGTAGGACCAAAAACTATTGATTGCATATTCATTGGTTATGCACATAACAGTAGTGCTTATCGGTTCCTTGTGCATGATTCTAAAATTGTAGACATACACAAAAACACGATAATGGAATCTAGAAATGCATCGTTCTTTGAGAATGTATTTCCATGCAGACTGAGTAGTGTGTCTAGCTCTTCTGTACAAATACATGATTCAATAGAAGAAGAGCATGAAGAGAATGAGGTAGAAGAGGTAGAACCTAGACGCAGCAAAAGAGCAAGGATAGAAAAGTCCTTTGGTCCGGATTTTCTAACCTACATGCTGGAAAGTGAACCTCAAAGCTATAAAGAAGCTGTGAGTTCTTCTGAAGGACCTCTCTGGAAAGAGGCTATCAAGAGTGAAATTGATTCCATCCTTCAAAATCACACTTGGGAATTAGTGGATCTTCCTCCGGGAAGTAAACCACTAGGATATAAGTGGATTTTCAAAAGGAAGATGAAAGCAGGTGGATCAATTGATAAGTATAAGGCCAGACTTGTAATAAAAGGTTACAGGCAACGTGAAGGTCTTGATTACTTTGATACATATTCTCCAGTTACGAGAATAACATCAATAAGGATAGTACTTGCAATTTCCGCATTGTGGAATCTTGAAGTACATCAAATGGATGTAAAGACCGCTTCTAAATGGTGATTTAGAAGAAGAGATTTACATGGAACAACTGTAAGGGTTTTCTCGCCCAGGCAAGAAAACAAAGTGTGTAAGTTGGTTAAGTCTTTGTATGGCTTAAAACAAGCACCAAAACAATGGCATGAGAAATTTGATAATGTCATGTTGGGTTGTGGATTTAAGATCAATGAGTGTGATAAATGTGTTTATGTAAAGGACACTGAAAATGGCTATGTCATTTTATGTCTTTACGTAGACGACATGCTTATCATTGGAAGCAATGATAATATGATTAAATCTACAAAAGACATGTTAAATTCTAAATTTGACATGAAAGATATGGGTTAGCCGATGTAATCCTTGGTGTTAAAATTTCTAGAATTTCAAGTGGACTTACTTTAAGTCACCACACTACGTGGATAAAATTCTTGAGAAATTTAGCAAGGATGACATTGCAATAGCTAGAACTCCTATTGACACTAGTCTTCATCTATCAAAGAATAGAGGTGAGACTATCTCTCGTAGAATACTAAGAATCATAGGAAGTCCGATGTACTTAATGAGTTGTACAAGACCGTACATTGCCTATGTAGTGAGTAAACCGAGTAGATATACGAGTAATCCTGGACCGATCACCGAAAGCGATAGTCGAGTACTAAGGTACTTGAGATATACTGTGATTATGGATCGCACTATACAAGAGATCCAAAGAAGGATCGAAGGATACCGTGATGCAAATTGATCTCGATATTAAAGACTCAAGGTCTACCAATGGATTTGTATTCACTCGGCAACCATATCATGGAAATCTTCTAAGCATCGTCATAGCTAGATCCACGATGGAGTCTCGAGTTTATAGCTCTAGACAAAAGTGGTGAAGAGGTCGAATGGCTACGCCAATTTTTAGAAGATGTTCCAAGATGGACAAAACATGTGCTCGCAATCGCATACATTGCGATAGTCAATCGGCAATTGGCGTGGCACGTAGCAATATGTATAATGGTAAGTCTAGACATATACGCCGTAGACATAATACCATTAGACAACTACTCTCAACTCGAACTATCTCTATTGACTATGTGAAGTCAAAGGATAATTTAGCGGATCCATTAACCAAAGGGTTAAATAGAGAGTTAGTTGATAAGTCTTCCAAAGGAATGGGACTTAAGCCTCTAGATATGAGTTGATACAATGGAAACCCAACCTTGTTGACCGGAGATCCCAAGATCTTGGTTCAAAGGGACAACCTAATTGTAAAAGACTCTTAGCTTCACCGGGGTCATAACAATGATGCTCGTGTGTAAGAGGATAAGCATATGGCTTTTAATGATTCCTAAGTAAGAATCACCTATGTGAGAGAGAAGTGGGGCCGCTTGAAGAGAATTGTGTGAGGCTCAATTCTTAGACCCTCTCACGTAACTGTGCGTATGTTCAAGGCCATGAATGAACATAGCTATGAGAACTGAATTGTGTCGTGAAGATTCCTCTGTAAAGTATATGATCGTTACACTAACGGCGTAACGCTTCAAAGACATCATGTCTACCGATCACCAAGAAAGTAAATATGCTTTTTCAAGGGAAGGTTCAAAGGGTAACACCTACCTATCCTATGCAGTTTCGATCACCGGACTTTATCACCATATTCTTCAATTTCCTTCGTGGGGATTGTTGGAAAATTGTGTTTAAAGAATGAAATTGTGCATTTTGTGGCACGGATTTCTTCGCATGTCGCTTGTGTAATGACAAGGGTAATTGTGGAATCGTTCTACTCCGTGAGAACATCGAAATCATATATTTATTTGTCCAATTTGGTGTTTGGATGAATAAGTTATGATTGATTAAAGTGTGGTTGTTGGAAGTGGGTTTATCCCACATTGAAGATTAACAAAAACTTGAGTGGTTTATATACAAGTGCCTTATGTTGTAAGGGTAAGCTTGTATAGAATAGAGGCTCTCTCTCGCACGCCCGCTGCAAGGGGGGTGCAAATCATGGTCCGCTTTAGCCTTCTGGGATACCGCAGACTATGTGCGAAGCACGCCCCGCTGACACGAATGTCGACCAAATTTGCCTGCTCGCACTCAACCCACGCTTTTGTTAATTATTCTTTTGTTTTGTAACTCCCAACATTAATAATGCATATTATGGGTCTGTTATTACCAACTTTAATGAGAGATATTATTTACCTATTGATGATGAATTTATTTCATCATCAATGTGGTTATTAATTCAGCCTCTTGTCTACTCCTATAAAAGGAGATGCCATCCACAATTGGAAAATACAGCTATGACAATCTCCATTTCACTTCTCGCTTCTGCAAATCGTTGAGCGAATTCCTTTGGCCCTCGTCGTTTTAAAATTGGTGATAAAGTCGACACAACTTCAGTCACGAACTTAGTGCTAAAGGTTTCTCCTGGTCTCTCCGTTGTATCCTGGGGAGACAACGTCCATTACAGCCTTCCAAGCAC
>CM028382.1:67818945-67864385 GCA_013146195.2 Codonopsis lanceolata | reverse complement strand
TTAGTTACATGCTTTTGTTGTAAGAGGTATTTCTTAGTGCTTAAGATTCCTAGTTATACATATTGTATATTTCATAGAGCAAGGGACTTTCAGAGTCCGATCTTGAAATACGCTCATCCGTAGTGACTCAAAAGGGAATTCCAATCCTTCAAGTTGAAATGGTTGCTCGCAATCATTTGTAAGACCTCCCTGGGTAAAACGTAATTACCTTATGTGTTTCCTGCCGTCCAACATATGACTTCATAAAATGTTGAAAAAGTAATTTACCCAGATCATTATCGAGCTTAATGTTCAAAACTTGAGACTAGATTATAGAAAATATAAATGCTCAAAGGTTAAAGACAAAGTTTCAATGCGAAGACAAATGAACATGTTTAATAAAAGATTAGAACAAAGATAGTTATGATTACTGGTGGAAACTATTGACTGGTAGCACGAATCATAATTTTCTTATCTTGAACTTATAAAGGAATGCTAAAGACTAATCAGGAGCCAATTCAAACGTATCTGGAAAGGTGTTGTAGTATTAGACCTGTTAGTTACATGCTTTTGTTGTAGGAGGTATTTCTTAGTGCTTAAGATTCCTAGTTATACATATTGTATAGATTGTAGTCCGAGTCTGTTCATCCGCAGTGACTTGGTGAAATGGTTGCTCGCAATCATTTGTAAGACCTCAAACAATTACCTTATGTCCTTCAACATATGACTTCATAAAATGTTGAAAAAGTAATTTACCCATCATTATCGAGCTTAATGTTCAAAACTTGAGACTAGATTATAAATGCTCAGGTTAAAGACAAAGTTTCAATGCGAAGACAAATGAACATGTTTAATAAAAGATTAGAGATGATTACCGTGGAAACTATTGATCAGTCTAATCATAATTTCTTATCTGAATATATACCGCAAAGACATTAAACGATATCGAAAGGTATTGTAGCATAGACCCAGCAGCATCCAGAAGTGTGACTCAAAGGGAATTCCAATCCTTCAAGTTGAAATGGTTGCTCGCAATCATTTGTAAGACCTCCCTGGTTAAAACGTAATTACCTTATGTGTGTTTCTGCCGCCCAACATATGACTTCATAAAATGTTGAAAAAGTAATTTACCGCATCATTATCGAGCTTAATGTTCAAAACTTGAGACTAGATTATAGAAAATATAAATGCTCAGAAAGGTTAAAGACAAAGTTTCAATGCAAGACAAATGAACATGTTTAATAAAAGATTAGAACAAAGATTGTTTTGATTACGGTGGAAACTATTGACCGGTAGCACGAATCATAATTTTCTTATCTTGATCTTATAAAGGAATGCTAAAGACTAATCAGAGCCAATTCAAACGTATATCTGAAAGGTGTTGCGATTAGACCCGTTAGTTACATGCTTTTGTTGTAGGAGGTATTTCTTAGTGCTTAAGATTCCTAGTTATACATATTGTATATTTCATAGAGCAAGGGACTTTCTCTGTAGTCCGATCTTGAAATACGCTCATCCAGAGTGTGACTCAAAAGGGAATTCCAATCCTTCAAGTTGAAATGGTTGCTCGCAATCATTTGTAAGACCTCCCTGGTTAAAACGTAATTACCTTATGTTTCCGCCGTCCAACATATGACTTCATAAAATGTTGAAAAAGTAATTTACCCGCATCATTATCGAGCTTAATGTTCAAAACTTGAGACTAGATTATAGAAAATATAAATGCTCGAAGGTTAAAGACAAAGTTTCAATGCGTAAGACAAATGAACATGTTTAATAAAAGATTAGAACAAAGATTGTTTTGATTACCGGTGGAAACTATTGACTGGTAGCACGAATCATAATTTTCTTTATCTTGATCTTATAAAGGAATGCTAAAGACTAATCAGAGCCAATTCAAACGTATATCCGAAAGGTGTTGCAAGATTAGACCCGTTAGTTACATGCTTTTGTTGTAAGAGGTATTTCTTAGTGCTTAAGATTCCTAGTTATACATATTGTATATTTCATAGAGCAAGGGACTTTCTCGAGTCCGGATCTTGAAATACGCTCATCCGTAGTGTGACTCTAAAAGGGAATTCCAATCCTTCAAGTTGAAATGGTTGCTCGCAATCATTTGTAAGACCTCCCGGTAAAACGTAATTACCTTATGTGTTTCCCGCCGTCCAACATATGACTTCATAAAATGTTGAAAAAGTAATTTACCCGATCATTATCGAGCTTAATGTTCGAACTTGAGACTAGATTATAGAAAATATAAATGCTCGTAAAGGTTAAAGACAAAGTTTCAATGCGTAAGACAAATGAACATGTTTAATAAAAGATTAGAACAAAGATTGTTATGATTACGGTGGAAACTATTGACCGGTAGCACGAATCATAATTTTCTTATCTTGATCTTATAAAGAAATGCTAAAGACTAATCAGAGCCAATTCAAACGTATATCTGAAAGGTGTTGCAGATTAGACCCGTTAGTTACATGCTTTTGTTGTAAGAGGTATTTTAGTGCTTAAGATTCCTAGTTATACATATTGTATATTTCATAGAGCAAGGGACTTTCTGTAGTCCGATCTTGAAATACGCTCATCCGCAGTGTGACTCTAAAAGGGAATTCCAATCCTTCAAGTTCAAATGGTTGCTCGCAATCATTTGTAAGACCTCCCTGGTAAAACGTAATTACCTTATGTATTTCCTCCCGTCCAACATATGACTTCATAAAATGTTGAAAAAGTAATTTACCCGCATCATTATCGAGCTTAATGTTCGTAACTTGAGACTAGATTATAGAAAATATAAATGCTCGTAAAGGTTAAAGACAAAGTTTCAATGCGTAAGACAAATGAACATGTTTAATAAAAGATTAGAACAAAGATTGTTTTGATTATCGGTGGAAACTATTGACCGGTAGCACGAATCATAATTTTCTTATCTTGATCTTATAAAGGAATGCTAAAGACTAATCAGAGCCAATTCAAACGTATATCTCGAAAGGTGTTGCAAGATTAGACCAAGTTAGTTACATGCTTTTGTTGTAAGAGGTATTTCTTAGTGCTTAAGATTCCTAGTTATACATATTGTATATTTCATAGAGCAAGGGACTTTCCGTAGTCCGATCTTGAAATACGCTCATCCGTAGTGTGACTCTAAAAGGGAATTCCAATCCTTCAAGTTCAAATGGTTGCTCGCAATCATTTGTAAGACCTCCCCGGGTAAAACGTAATTACCTTATGTGTTTCCTCGCCCAACATATGACTTCATAAAATGTTGAAAAAGTAATTTACCCGCATCATTATCGAGCTTAATGTTCGAACTTGAGACTAGATTATAGAAAATATAAATGCTCGTAAAGGTTAAAGACAAAGTTTCAATGCGTAAGACAAATGAACATGTTTAATAAAAGATTAGAACAAAGATTGTTTTGATTACCGGTGGAAACTATTGACCGGTAGCACGAATCATAATTTTCTTATCTTGATCTTATAAAGGAATGCTAAAGACTAATCAGAGCCAATTCAAACGTATATCCGAAAGGTGTTGCAAGATAGACCCGTTAGGCACATGCTTTTGTTGTAAGAGGTATTTCTTAGTGCTTAAGATTCCTAGTTATACATATTGTATATTTCATAGAGTGATACATCTTTCTTGAGGCTCTTGCTGAAGAACTTTCTCACTTGTTTTAGTAGGATCGAATCATGTTAAGTGGGGATGACACCGACCCAAATGAAAACTAGCACGACAGAACCTGATGTAAACCGCACGCTCATAAATTGAAGAACCTAAGTAGTGTGACGCCACAATTGAAAATGAATCAATTCATAAGTCAATGGAATACACAAGTTTACCTGTGAATCCTTCAAGAAGAACTTAAGTTTTGATAAAACAAATAACAATCTCATAAAACTATCTGCTCAATGAAAGAAACCCCTATTTATACCTAAACTAGCTGAAAAGTCGTATTAAAGAATTAGGGGTAAAGATACAACCCTAATTTTACAAAGCAAGAAAAAGGCAGTTCGGGACCTTAGGTCGCAAGCTCTCCATAACCTTTGCGTCCGCAAGGCCCCGTAAAGGGGCCGAAATCACTTGGCCTTACCGGCCGCAAGCCCTCCATGCCAATTGTGTCCGCAAGGCCTAAAGTGTCTTCGCTGCATGCAAGTCTTGTAATCGACCTTGATTATGGATAAATGCCAGCAGCCTTCCTTTGACCCTTTGGGGTCTTTCATGGACAAAGATATTCTTCTTCTATCTCCATTGTCTCACCTAATCATGCCATTGACTTAAAGGAATTTTCTTGGCTCGAGCCTGACCGGTCCAATGGTTGCCAAGATAGGTGTTGAGTTGTTGCTTGTTGTTGTAGGGTATATCCCATCAAAAGGGACTTTCTCGATCCGTCTTGATACGCTATCCGCAGTGTGACTAAAAAGGGAATTCCAATTAATGAAATTCTCGCAACTTGAGACTCCTGGGTAAAACGTAATTATAGTCTTCGCCCAAAATATAAATGTTGAAAAAGTAATTTACCCGATCATTATCGAGCTAATGTTCAAAACTTGGTAGATAAAAAATATAAATGCTCGTAAAGGTTAAAGACAAAGTTTCAATGCGTAAGACAAATGAACATGTTTAATAAAAGATTAGAACAAAGATTGTTTTGATTATCGGTGGAAACTATTGACCGGTAGCACGAATCATAATTTTCTTATCTTGATCTTATAAAGGAATGCTAAAGACTAATCAGAGCCAATTCAAACGTATATCTGAAAGGTGTTGTAAAGATTAGACCTCTAGTTAGTTACATGCTTTTGTTGTAAGAGGTATTTCTTAGTGCTTAAGATTCCTAGTTATACATATTGTATATTTCATAGAGCAAGGATACGACTTTCTGGCTTCGTAGAACGATTTACCGCATGAAGCTAGGATGGTCGCAAATTTGTATGACTCCTCGGTCACAATTACCCGATAAACTTGGCATGTACAAATGCGCAACCCGCAATGAAGCAATGAAGAACCTAAGTATAGTGATAGACGCCACAATAAAATGAATAAATTCATAAGTCAAGGAAAGACAAAGTTCCAAAGATAAATGAATAGTTCCAAGAAGAACTTAAGTTTTGATAAACAAAAATAACAATCTCATAAAACTATCTTGTTAATGAAAGAAAACCCCTATTTAATAAACTAGAAATAAAGTCGTATTAAAGAATTAGGTAAAGTTTGGATGCAACCCTAATTTACAAAGCAAAGTAAAAATGAGCATCCTTTGGGACCTCAGGGTCGATCGCCATAACCTTGCGTGAAGGTCTCCGGTAAAGTCGGGCCGAATCCCTTGGCCTTGGCGGCCCGCAAGACTCATAACCTTTGGTCCGCAAGTATCTCCTTAGTGTCTTCGCTGCAATAGCAAGTCTTGTAATTCTTGACTTAATCAAGCTCGCCAGCCTTTCGGGATCTATTCTGTCAAAGATTTCTATCTCCTTGTCCACCTACATGCCATTGACTTACACGGATTCTTGCTCGATCTTGTGACCGGGTCCAATGGTTGTCGGCATGTGCCGAGTTTTCATGCTTAAGTTGCTTGTAATTTTTTCAGCAAGGGATCTTTCAATCCGCATTAAATACCCATCCGATCTCGAAAAGGGAATTATCCTTCAAGCAAATTTGCTCGCAATCATTTGTAAGACCTCCCGGGTAACTTTACCTTATGTTTTCTCGCCTCCAACATATGACTATAAAATGTTGAAAAAGTATACCCGAAATCGATATGTTCAAATGAGACTAGATTATAGAAAATATAAATGCTCTAAAGGTTAAAGACAAAGTTTCAATGCGAAGACAAATGAACATGTTTAATAAAAGATTAGAACAAAGATTGTTTTGATTATCGGTGGAAACTATTGACCGGTAGCACGAATCATAATTTTCTTATCTTGATCTTATAAAGAAATGCTAAAGACTAATCAGAGCCAATTCAAACGTATATCCGAAAGGTGTTGCGATAGACCTAAGTAGGCACATGCTTTTGTTGTAAGAGGTATTTCTTTGTGCTTAAGATTCCTAGTTATACGTATTGTATATTTCATAGAGCAAGGGACTTTCTGTAGTCCAGATCTTGAAATACGCTCATCCGCAGTGTGACCCTAAAAGGGAATTCCAATCCTTCAAGTTCAAATGGTTGCTCGCAATCATTTGTAAGACCTCCCGGGTAAAACGTAATTACCTTATGTATTTCCTCCTCCAACATATGACTTCATAAAATGTTGAAAAAGTAATTTACCCAGATCATTATCGAGCTTAATGTTCAAACTTGAGACTAGATTATAGAAAATATAAATGCTCGAAAGGTTAAAGACAAAGTTTCAATGCGTAAGACAAATGAACATGTTTAATAAAAGATTAGAACAAAGATTGTTTTGATTATCGGTGGAAACTATTGACCGGTAGCACGAATCATAATTTTCTTATCTTGATCTTATAAAGGAATGCTAAAGACTAATCAGGAGCCAATTCAAACGTATATCTGGAAAGGTGTTGCAGTATTAGACCTGTTAGGCACATGCTTTTGTTGTAAGAGGTATTTCTTAGTGCTTAAGATTCCTAGTTATACGTATTGTATATTTCATAGAGCAAGGGACTTTCAGTAGTCCAGATCTTGAAATACGTTCATCCAGAGTGTGACCCTAAAAAGGGAATTCCAATCCTTCAAGTTCAAATGGCTGCTCGCAATCATTTGTAAGACCTACCTGGGTAAAACGTAATTACCTTATGTATTTCCTCCCTCCAACATATAACTTCATAAAATGTTGAAAAAGTAATTTACCCGCATCATTATCAAGCTTAATGTTCAAACTTGAGACTAGTTTATAGAAAATATAAATGCTCAGAAAGGTTAAAGACAAAGTTTCAATGCGTAAGACAAATGAACATGTTTATAAAAGATTAGAACAAAGATTGTTTTGATTACTGGTGGAAACTATTGACCGGTAGCACGAATCATAACTTTCTTATCTTGATCTTAGAAAGAAATGCTAACGACTAATCAGAGCCAATTCAAACGTATATCTTGAAAGGTGTTGCAAAGATAGACCCGTTAGTTACATGCTTTTGTTGTAAGAGGTATTTCTTAGTGCTTAAGATTCCTAGTTATACATATTGTATATTTCATAGAGCAAGGGACTTTCCGTAGTCCGTATCTTGAAATACGCTCATCCGTAGTGTGACCCTAAAGAGAATTCCAATCCTTCAAGTTCAAATGGTCTTCGAATCATTGTAAGACCTTGGGTCAAACATAATTACCTTATGTATTTCCTCCAACATATAACTTCATAAAATGTTGAAAAAGTAATTTACCAGCATCATTATCAAGCTTAATGTTCGTAACTTGAGACTAGTTTATAGAAAATATAAATGCTCGAAAGGTTAATGTAAAACCCTGAAATACTGCTTGCTTGTGATATGCATGAATTCATATGTTTATAATCATGATGGATATGTTTATTTAGCTCCCGGTTATGTTTAGAGTCAATAGCATGATCATTGACGTTGTTGGAGATGCGCGTATGCATTTTTCGTTCGCGAGATGTGTTGAATCTCGGGTTTACGTTTTATGTGATTAACACATGGAAAATTGTTAGAAGGCATTTATAATATCATTAACATGCCTTGGTTATTGGTTAGATGCTTGTTGCATTGTTGGTTGGGTTGCTAGTTTGATTTTAGCGTTAACCCTTTTCAGTTTAACTTCTCCGGTCGTCGTTCGGGAGAGTTCTGCCTGGTTTCTTGGCATTGTTTTGATGGGGTTTGAGGCTTGATCACTTTGGTTATGGTTTGGAGGTTAATAAGGTTGATTTATAGACCATTTTTGGCTTGGAAGGACTCGGGATTGAATGCGGGAGAGTCCGGGACCGAGCAAGGAAGCAGAAAACATGAAGTGCTGGAAAACAGCTTGATGCGCTCGCATCAAGCCATAGTGATGCGACCGCAAGGTCCTCTTGACAGCTTACGGGATTTTTGGTTCGGTTAGTGCACTGTCCGAACTTTTGGCCACTTAAACCCAACTTAAACCTATTCTAACCTCACTTAATTAGCCTAAGACTAATCCTAATCACCTATTAAGAGAATTAGGGGGTAATTAGTGATTGATTAGTGGGAATTAATCCCTCATATAAAAGCAGCAGCCGCACTCTTCATTCATTCAGTCGATCAGTTTTTGCGTCTTCTCCTTCGTGTCTTCTGCGAGCAGCCAAGGAAACTCGTGAGAGAGGGCTTTTGAGGAGGCGATTCTAGGGCTTCAAGAGGCTAAGCTTGGAAGCCATAGCTGGGTGTCTTCTTCTCCATCTAAACCGCAAGATTGAAGAGAGCGGAGTGGGAAGAAACGGGTTCTTCGTGGAGTTCGAATTTGGGCAGTTTGTAGGGCTGAGAAATTGTAAGTTTCTACCTCTCTTCCCTTGATTTTTGAGCTCCATTGACCCTAGGGAAACAGCCATTCGTGGTATTTGAGGTCAATGGAAGCCATTGTTAGGGTTATAGAATTTGTATGAACCCTAGGTTTTCAATTGAATTGCTAGAACTCGATTGGCCTATGTGAGACTTTGATATTTGTAAAATTCATGCTCTAACTAGCCAAATGAACTTGTTTATGTTGATTGGTAATGTGGATAAATGTTGGTTTGAATGAGATGCTTGGAGGGTGTCTTGCCCAAATGTTGATTTGCTTGCAAAATTTATGATGTGAGCATGCTTAAATTGTTTTATATGTTTAGTAGAGCATATTAAACTACATTGTGTGAATTAATCATGAATTGGAAATTATTGGTTGGTATGGTGACTTGAATAAATTCATAGCCAAGATGTTTAAATTGTTCTAAGTTACCTTGTTAATTATTTGGTGGGGTTTATGTGAGTTTATTGATCGTCGGGTTATGGTTTTGACGATAGATATGAACTTAGGGGGATGATGAAGCCTAAGCTTCTATTCCTTGAATTTTTGGAGAACTTAGATTTAACTCAACGGAGTTAACCTTTGGGTTAGTTTGAATCCTAGGAACTATGATTTTAAGTCCTACGGAATCTTGGGTAGAATTCATGGAGGTCGAGCCTCCAAGAAGTTTTGGAGTGTGTGAAGCACACTTGATTATGAGAGCTTATATGATTCTCGGTTATGATGTTTATGCTAGTTGTGGATTAATTGCATGACTAGTTTGATGGTAGAGTGTTTACCTACTTGTTTTGAGCATATGAGTATATATTACGTGTGCTTGGGTTTTGAGTCCAGCTGGCGTCGGTCTGTTGAGTCTTTGGTGGGTCGATACATTGTTTTCACGAATTATGGGATTCGTGATTTCGATGTATCGTCGTGCCGGGTTGCACACACCCCTCCATCGATGGCCACGGTGGGGAAGTAGTTTATCTTAGTTGTAGTAATACACATGGCTTTGATAACTATGGAACTCGAGCGGAGATTTGTCTCGGGGACGTCGATATCTACGAGAGGGATATCGAGGGCACATAAGGGTTTTGCACGTGTTTTTGCAGGAGCGACACGCGCGGAGGAATTTTGGTAATGGTATCATATCCCTTATATATATGAATTGCTTCACTGGTACTTAAGTGAATACGTGCTTAGTGAATTGGATATGATATGTTGATGGTTTTGGTTTCTTACATGTTATACTTAATAGATAACATATTGATTAATGTTGTAAGCATAAATGCTATCACATGAATATTATGAGAATGTTGTTTTATGCCAAAGGTATAAATTATTATTGTTAAGACTAATATGCCTTGACATGGATTTTTGGTAAGATGTTATACTACGATGATAACATATGTATTTAATGTTGAGCATGAATGCCATAACATGATTTATATAAGGTTATTTCATGACAATAGCATGACATGATTTATGATTGAGCATTATGCCATGGTAGGAAGTTATGGTTAGTAACTTACTAAGTCATTGTGACTTACTTTTATTTGTTGGTTGTTTTCCCTAGATCCGAGCCGAGCTAGCGGATCCAAGTAATCAGGAAGGTTACTTTGGCAAGGAAGTCTTTTGGACGAGGTTGCTACTTAGATGACTTCTTTTGTTTTTGGTGAGGTCGTTGGGAAGATGAAGTTATGTAAACTTCATTATTGGGTAGCAAGCCTTTATGTGTTTGTAATGATGTAATTATGTGTTAGTTTATTCTTTTGGTAGCCGACAAGTAAAAGTCGTGCTTGATGTATATTGGTAGTTAAACTTCCATATATTTTCTCGTTGTTAGTACTTATAATCGCTTAGTATTTATTTTGTTGGTAGCCGACTGGTTTTAGTCGTGCGTGGTTAGTTGGTGTTTATGTTTAGCATGATAAATTGCTAGTTTAATTGATATTTGTTCTCCGGCATGTTTTTAGCCGTTGAGTTGTTAGACTAGAGTCTTAGACTTAGTTTAATGTTGGGTTCCGGCCGTAGTTTCGCCGATGACTTGGTTTATTATGCTTAATATATGAATTGCATAACAGGGAGTTTGTCCTACGTGCCCAATGTTGCGGCACGCGAATCGAATTTTTGGACCGAGAGATTAATCATCTCTTTGGTTGTTTTAGTTTGAGCTTGTTAGCTCGGGCGCCACTGCTTTTATTTATTTCGCTTCCGCATGTGTTTTGAGTTGCCTGTATCGGTGTATCGCCGTTATGGCCCTACCCATTATTTGCTACTTGTTTGTTGTTAATTGTTCCCCGGTGGCACGACCTTGGGATTTCGCCTTGGGATCCGGTCGGGTCGCCACGCTTGGTATCGAGCTATGATTATAAATTTAGCTTTCACCGATAGGTTCCTTGGCTTTGGGGGTTGGTTTGTGTGATAGATTTATTTTATTAACGCCGAGTGTTATTGTAGGTGTTAATGGTGGATACTAGAGCAGAGCTAGTTCCCGAGGGTGGTGGCACCGTAGAGGTGCCGGTAGAGGTATTGGCGGTGGCGTAAATGCTAACGATAACCGTCAACAGAATATTCCTCCACTGCGAACACCGGAAGAGCAGTATGAGGCGATGGCAACCATGTATCGTGGGATGCTTGATATGATGAACCAAATGAATCAAAGAGGTTTTGGTAGAGTGGAGCAACAAGGAGGACCACGGCCAGAGCCACAAGTAGAGAGGCCGAGGCAGGAGGCTAGAAATAATGATAATTCTATGCTTGAAAGATTTGTGAAGTTAAAGCCGAGGCAATTTAATGGAGAGCCGGACGCTGCAAAAGCCGAGCTTTGGATCGAACACTTGGAGAAAATATTTGCACCATTGGGTTGCGATGATGAACATAAAGTTGTATTAGCTGTGTTCAAGCTTGAGGGTGCCGCAGAGCACTGGTGGCAGGTATTGAGGGAGAGTTGGGAACTGCATAGAGTCCCACAGATATGGCCTAATTTCGTTCGTGAGTTTAGAGCTTCCTATGTACCGGATGTTGTCAGGGAGAAAAGAGAGAAAGAGTTTATGGATTTGGTGCAGGGGAGTATGACAGTTTCCCAAGATTCACCGATTCACCGAGTTGGCTCGTTATCGCACACATTTGATTCCGATGAGGCCAGAGGACACAAAAATTTGTAAAGGGTTTGAGGACGGAGTTCAGAAATGCCTTCTTTCTCATCGCCAGGAGTACAGAAGGCCGTTGATAGAGCCTACACTATTGAGAGAGATATAGAGGAGCATCGTACTATGCCTATTTCGGGTTCTTCTCAGCAGCCTAAGCAGTCTTCTGGGCGGATTCATGGATCGGGTAATCGTGGAAATTTTAGTGGAGGCAATGATCGCAAGAAAGGAGGTGGAAAATCTCATTATGAAGGTCATGCGAAGAGTCAGTCAAGTGGCAAGGGAGCTAGTACTACATCTACTCAGAAGGATCGTAGTGTGGCTTTGGTTTGTTCTTATTGTTCCAAGATTGGGCATACAGAAGATAGGTGCTGGAATAAGAATGGAGCACCAATGGAGTGTTACTACTGTGGAGTTACCGGGCATATGAAGAAAGATTGTCCCAAGTTGAAGAGCAATCAGTCAGGAGGTTCTAGTCAGACTACAGCTGGAACAAAGAGAGATAGCGATGGGAAAGCTAAAGTGCAGGGTCGTGTATTTGCTCTAGATCAGAGAGGTGTACCTGAGTCTACAGCAGTGATTGGAGGTACCGTTTCTATTTTTGGTAATGAGGCTCGTGTACTTATAGACCCTGGATCATCGCATTCTTATGTTGCATCACATTTCGTTGATAAACTATGTGTTATGCCTCAGTCGTTACCATATGTGCTTGAAGTATCTACCCCTCTTGGGGAGTGTTTGTTAGCTTCTGATATTTATAGAGCATGCGATGTACTTGTGGATAAACATGTGTTGCATGCGGATTTGGTGGTGTTACCACTTCGTGACTTTGATGTTATTCTTGGTATGGATTGGTTGAGCACATATCATGCATTGGTGGATTGCCTTAGTAAAAGAGTCACTTTTACTTTGCCTGGCGTTCCTAAGTTTGTGTTTTTGGGAGATAATGCACCGAGTGGTTTACGCGTCATTTCTGCGCTTAAGGCTAGGAAAATGTTGTCGCGTGGGTGCACAGGGTATCTTGCTTGTGTGGTGGACAAGCGGGTTTCTTCTTCTAATCTTGAAGATGTGCCAGTTGTGTGTGAGTTCCCAGATGTTTTCTCGAAAGATTTTGGGATGCCTCCAGATCGAGAGATTGAATTTTGTATTGAGTTATTGCCGGGGACTACACCATTTCAAGGCGCCGTATAGAATGGCACCTATGGAATTAAAGGAGTTGAAAGTTCAGCTTACAAGAACTCCTTGACATTGGCTTCATCAAGCTGCCGTGACGCCTTGGGGTGCGCCGGTATTATTTGTAAGGAAGAAGGATGGGAGCTTGAGATTGTGTATCGATTATCGAGAGTTGAACAAGGCAACGATCAAGAACAAGTATCCATTGCCACATATAGATGATTTGTTTGATCAATTGCAAGGATCGGTGGTCTATTCCAAACTTGACTTGAGATTTGGGTACCATCAGTTGAAGGTTAGAGCCGAAGATGTTCCGAAAACGGCTTTTCGCACGAGGTACGGGCATTATGAATTTATGGTGATGCCATTCGGGTTGACTAATGCGCCGGCGGTGTTCATGGATTTGATGAACCGGGTATTTCATAATTTTCTTGATTGCTTCGTGGTGGTTTTCATAGACGACATCCTTGTGTATTCTAAGTCTCGGGAAGAGCATGCACAGCATTTACGGATGGTTTTGTCTATTCTTCGAGAGAGGCAACTCTATGCCAAGTTTAGCAAGTGTGCATTTTGGCTAGAGGAGGTTTCATTTTTGGGGCACGTTGTTTCTAGTGCCGGATAGCGGTGGATCCTTCCAAGGTTGAAGCAAGAATGAATTGGAGGAGACCGACCACGCTATCGAGGTACGGAGTTTCTTGGGGCTAGCGGGTTATTATCGGAGATTCATTGAAGGATTTTCAAGATTGCTACGCCTATGACAAATTTGACTCAAAAGAAGATCATTTGCATTTGTTGGAGTGATAAATGTGAAGAAAGCTTCCAAGAATTGAAGAGAAGGTTGACTACGGTTAGCATTGCCTAGCGGAGGTGATAATTTTGTTGTTTATAGTGATGCTTCGAAAGAAGGATTGGGTTGTGTGCTTATGCAAAATGGGAAAGTGATTGCTTATGCTTCAAGGAAGTTGTCTCCGTATGAGATGAATTATCCTACGCATGATCTTGAGCTCGCAGCGATTATATTTGCTTTGCACAAGTGGAAACATTATTTGTATGGTTCAAGTTTGAGATTTTCACTGACCACAAGAGTTTGAAATATCTCTTCTCTCGTAAAGAGTTGAACATGAGACAAATGGAGATGGATGGAAAAATTGAAGGATCACGATTGCACTATACAGATCATCCGGGAAAGCGAACGTAGTCGCAGATGCCTTGAGCGTAGAAAAGTACACTTGTCATGTTTGATGATGCGGAATGGAAAATGTTGGAGGATGTCCGTGATTGGAATCCTAGCGAGGTAAATCATGGTGTATTATTTGCTAGCGTGATTATTCCAGCTTTTATTGAAAGAATTAAGGAGACTCAGAAGAAAGATCCAGAGTTGGTGAAAATTATTGATGGTTTGAGTGAGAATAAGGAGAATGAGTTCTCGATGAACCAAGATGGTATTTTGACATTTAAGGGTAGAGTTTGTGTTCCTTCGGTTGAAGATGTTAAACGGCTTGTATTGGATGAGGCTCACAAAGCAAAGTATACTATACATCCGGGAAGTACGAAAATGTATAGAGATTTGAAGAAACAATTTTGCTCGTGGAGTGGCATGAAGTTTACGTAGATAGCGCACTATGTGTCGAGGTGTCTCACTTGTCACAGGTAAAGGCGAACACCAAAGACCAGGTTGTTACAGCCGGATATTCCTGAGTGGAAATGGGAACATGTTACGATGGACTTTGTTTCGATTTCCAATGCTCGTAGAGGTTATGATGCCGTTTGGGTTGTTGTTGATCGGCTCACGAAGTCGGCTCATTTTATTCCGATTGCTATGACTTATTCATTGAGTCAGCTAGCGGCATTGTATGTGCAGGAGATTGTTAGACTGCACGGGGTTCCAGTTAGCATTGTTTCGGACCGGGATCCGAGGTTTACATCGAGGTTTTGGCAGGCTTTGCAAGAAGCTATGGGGACCAAGTTGAATTTTAGTACAGCTTTTCACCCTCATCCGACTCGACACCGAGAGAACGATTCGTATACTTGAGGATATGTTACGGCTTCAGCTTGCGATTGATTTTAAAGGGAGTTGGGATACACATCTTCCTTTGGCGTAGTTTGCGTATAACAATAGTTACCAATGAGCATCGAGATGGCACCGTATGAGGCTCTTTATGGGAGGAAGTGTAGATCTCCTATTTGCGGGACGAGGTTGGAGAAGCAAATTATGGGGTTCGAAATTGTTCGCCAGCCTGCTGAGAGTGTGAAGATAATTCGAGATAGATTGCTCACCGCTCAAAGTCGATTAAAAGCTATGCGATAATAGAAGGAGAGATTTGGAGTTTCAGGTTGGAGACTTAGTATTTCTTAAGGTATCGCCTAGAAGGGGTACCAAGAGATTTGGAAAGAAAGGGAAATTATCACCGAGGTATGTTGGACCTTTTGAGATTCTGGAGCGAGTTGGGAGTTTGGCATACAGGGTGGCTTTACCGCCTTTTGTCGAGATTCATAATGTATTTCATGTGTCTATGCTTCGAAATATCTTAAGGATGATTCCCATGTTCTTGAGTATGAGGAGATTACTTTTCACCTGACTTGTCTTATGTTGAGCAAGGTGAAGATACTTGACACTAAAGAGCAAGTTTTGAGGAGCAAGAAAATTCCATTGGTGAAAGTCCTTTGGAAGAATCACGAGATCGAGGAAGCAACTTGGGAGACCGAGTTGGAGATGCAAGAGAAATATCCTCATTTGTTCGATGACTACGGTAAGAATTTAGGGGCTAAATTCCTTAAAGTAGGGGAGAATGTAAAACCCTGAAATACTGCTTGCTTGTGATATGCATGAATTCATATGTTTATAATCATGATGAATATGTTCATTTAGCTCCCGGTTATGTTTAGAGTCAATAGCATGATCATTGACGTTGTTGGAGATGCATGTATGCATTTTTCTTTCGCGAGATGTGTTGAATCTCGGTTTACGCTTTTATGTGATTAACACATGGAAAATTGTTAGAAGGCATTTATAATATCACTAACATGCCTTGGTTATTGGTTAGATGCTTGTTGCATTGTTGGTTGGGTTGCTAGTTTGATTTTAGCGTTAACCCTTTTCGCTTAACTTTTCCTGGCCGTCGTCGGGAGAGTTCTGCCTGGTTTCTTGGCATTGTTTTGATGGGGTTTGAGGCTTGATTACTTTGGTTATGGTTTGGAGGTTATTAAGGTTGATTTATAGACCATTTTTGGCTTGGAAGGACTCGGGATTGAATGCGGGAGAGTCCGGGACCGAGCAAGGAAAGCAAAAAACATGGATTGTTGGAAACAAGGTTGATGCGCCGCATCAAGCCATTGATGCGACCGCAAGGTCCTTGACCTTACGGGATTTTGTTGTTCTACTGTGCACCGTCCGAACTTTGGCCACTTAAACCCAACTTAAACCTATTCTAACCTCACTTAATTAGCCTAAGACTAATCCTAATCACCTATTAAGAGAATTAGGGGGTAATTAGTGATTGATTAGTGGGAATTAATCCCTCATATAAAAGCAAATCAGCCGCTCTTCATTCATTCAGCGTCGCAGGCCTTCGTGAGGAGGCGATTCTAGGGCTTCAAGAGGCTAAGCTTGGAAGCCATAGCTGGGTGTCTTCTTCTCCATCTAACCCGCACCGCAAGATTGAAGAGAGGCGGAGTGAGGGAAGAAACGGGTTCTTCGTGGAGTTCGAATTTGGGCGCTTTGTAGGGTGAGAAATTGTAAGTTTCTACCTCTCTTCCCTTGATTTTGAGCTCCATTGACCCTAGGGAAACAGCCATTCGTGGTATTTGAGGTCAATGGAAGCCATTGTTAGGTTATAGAATATGTATGAACCCTAGGTTTTCAATTGAATTGCTAGAACTCGATTGGCCTATGTGAGACTATGATATTTGTAAAATTCATGCTCTAACTAGCCAAATGAACTTGTTTATGTTGATTGGTAATGTGGATAAATGTTGGTTTGATGAGATGAGAGGGTGTCTTGGAGGGTGTCCCTTGCCCAAATGTTGATTTGCTTGCAAAATTTATGATGTGAGCATGCTTAAATTGTTTTATATGTTTAGTAGAGCATATTAAACTACATTGTGTGAATTAATCATGAATTGGAAATTATTGGTTGGTATGGTGACTTGAATAAATTTATAGCCAAGATGTTTAAATTGTTCTAAGTTACCTTGTTAATTATTTGGTGGGGTTTATGTGAGTTTATTGATCGTCCGGGTTATGGTTTTGACGATAGATATGAACTTAGGGGGATGATGAAGCCTAAGCTTCTATTCCTTGAATTTTTGGAGAACTTAGATTTAACTCAACGGAGTTAACCTTTGGGTTAGTTTGAATCCTAGAACTATGATTTTAAGTCCTACGGAATCTTGGGTAGAATTCATGGAGGTCGAGCCTCCAAGAAGTTTTGGAGTGTGTGAAGCACACTTGATTATGAGAGCTTATATGATTCTCGCTATGATGTTTATGCTAGTTGTGGATTAATTGCATGACTAGTTTGATGGTAGAGTGTTTACCTACTTGTTTTGAGCATATGAGTATATATTACTTGTGCTTGGGTTTTGAGTCCACGGCGCTTGGCCTTGTTGAGTCTTTGGTGGGTCGATACATTGTTTTCACGAATTATGGGATTCGTGATTTCGTGTATCGATGTCGGGTTGCACACACCCTCCATCGATGGCCACGGTGGGGAAGTAGTTTATCTTAGTTGTAGTAATACACATGGCTTTGATAACTATGGAACTCGAGCGGAGATTTGTCTCGGGGACGTCGATATCTACGAGAGGGATATCGAGGGCACATAAGGGTTTTGCACGTGTTTTTGCAGGAGCGACACGCGCGGAGGAATTTTGGTAATGGTATCATATCCCTTATATATATGAATTGCTTCACTGGTACTTAAGTGAATACGTGCTTAGTGAATTGGATATGATATGTTGATGGTTTTGGTTTCTTACATGTTATACTTAATAGATAACATATTGATTAATGTTGTAAGCATAAATGCTATCACATGAATATTATGAGAATGTTGTTTTATGCCAAAGGTATAAATTATTATTGTTAAGACTAATATGCCTTGACATGGATTTTTGGTAAGATGTTATACTACGATGATAACATATGTATTTAATGTTGAGCATGAATGCCATAACATGATTTATATAAGGTTATTTCATGACAATAGCATGACATGATTTATGATTGAGCATTATGCCATGGTAGGAAGTTATGGTTAGTAACTTACTAAGTCATTGTGACTTACTTTTATTTGTTGGTTGTTTTCCCTAGATCCGAGCCGAGCTAGCGGATCCAAGTAATTCAGGAAGGTTACTTTGGCAAGGAAGTCTTTTGGACAAGGTTGCTACTTAGATGACTTCTTTTGTTTTTGGTGAGGTCGTTGGGAAGATGAAGTTATGTAAACTTCATTATTGGGTAGCAAGCCTTTATGTGTTTGTAATGATGTAATTATGTGTTAGCTTATTCTTTTGGTAGCCGACAAGTAAAAGTCGTGCGTGATGTATATTGGTAGTTGAACTTCCATATATTTTCTGGTTGCTAGTACTTATAACTGCTAGTATTTACTTTGTTGGTAGCCGACTGGGTTTAGTCGTGCGTGGTTAGTTGGTGTTTATGTTTAGCATGATAAATTGCTAGTTTAATTGATATTTGTTCTCCGGCATGTTTTTAGCCGTTGAGTTGTTAGACTAGAGTCTTAGACTTAGTTTAATGTTGGGTTCCGGCCGTAGTTTCGCCGATGACTTGGTTTATTATGCTTAATATATGAATTGCATAACAGGGAGTTTGCTCTGCGTGCCCAATGTTGCGGCACGCGAATCGAATTTTTGGACCGAGAGATTAATCGTCTCTTTGGTTGTTTTAGTCTGAGCTTGTTAGCTCGGGCGCCACTGCTTTATATTATTTCGCTTCCGCATGTGTTTTGAGTTATCGGTGTATCGCCGTTACGGCCCTACCCATTATTTGCTACTTGTTTGTTGTTAATTGTTCCCCTGGTGGCACGACCTTAGGATTTCGTCTTGGGATCCGGGTCGGGTCGCCACACACCGGACTCAACCATAGTCCCAACCGTCGTATATGATCGACTTCTGCAAAGCCAATCTCACGGGTATCAAAACTAGGCCGTAGTCATAACCTCGCAAGTGCTTTCATGTGCACGCGACCAAATTCCCTAAGAGAGAACTCATTCAAATAATCATTTCTTAAAGTAATACGAGATCATGGGTTGGTCTCTAATGCTCCGTGCCCTAACGAGCACGCTCTAAATAAATCCCCAATAAGCCTCTATATCGTGGGTGTCACAAATGGTACACAATTTAAGATGCTCGGGTACTCACAATCAAAACCAACCCAACCCGTACATCGTAGGATTTTAACCTAAGGCTCACCATCATATATTGAACCTAAAACAACTCCATTGAGTCTTAATATCACACATCATTAAATACCTATTTCATAAATCCCCAAATTAACATATCATTCACATTTATAACAATTTTCCCAAAAATCATTCGGACTAGATTCCTAAGATTTAAATCCATAGAACTCAACATAATCTTATACCCATTTTACAAATCACCTAATCTCAATTAAATGGTCATACTCATATTATCTAGTGAGATCACACATCCAAATTCCCAAACTTATGCCTACTATCATAACAAACCCAAATAAAATGTAAACATGATTTCTAGCATGATAACAATCCTAGGAACACAAGATGAGGAGTAACAATATACTTCAACAATCTTAGAATTCATCCTACATATGCTCTTAACAAGTTCACATGTTCAAATCACAATTTAAAAATCACACAAGGCAAGTATGTGTACTCATTGACCTCAAATAGCATAGAGTTTGTTTTCCTTAGGATCAATGAGCACAAAATCAAAATAAGAAGAAGTAACTTACAAGTATACTACACCCAAGAAAGCAAATGGAAAGATTGATCGGTTGAAAATGATCTACTCTTCAAGCTCTACTCTTCTATGGCTTGGCTTCAACAATGGAGGAAGGGAGCTATGGAAACCAAGAAGAAACCCTCAAGAACTCAAGGAGGAACCATGGAGGAAGCTAATCCCGTTTTTGGAGAAGGGAGGAGAGAAATGAAGGTCAAACTCATCAGATGTGGCTTATATTGGTTGAAAATCTGAGTGGGACAAGTGTCACCACAATGTGGTGTCTTAAAAATCTGATTTGGGCTTAATTAATCCACTCAATCACTCACTAATCCACCCATAAAACTTGTTAGAGATGTTAGGGTATAAGTAAAGAGGTTTAGGGAGGTTTAAGTGAGGTTTAGAAAAGGTTTGGATAGGGGTTTGGGTGTAAAAGTCGCATACAACATCAAAACAGGGAAAATCCCGAAAAATCTGTGTATCTGATGTTGAGGCGGGCGCCTCATCTTCGAGGCTTGGGCTGATTCTCAGGCGAGCGCCTTGAGGCGGGCGCCTGAGGCTCAAAACTACTCAAGACTTGAGGCGGGCGCCTAGGCGGGCGCTTGGACCTTCTATGTGTCATGTCTCAAATGGTCCCAAACTTGGTCTAAACATGTCCTAAATGGTCCCAAACTCATGGGCAACCATTCCAAGGTCTAACCCAACTCAAAACAAGTCGGAAACACACCCGAACAACATCCGAAACAACTCGGAGCGAAACCGGGAAGAGGTGCAACAACGTGCAACCGGAACGACGAATGAACTCGCAATCGAACGAGCAATGAAAGGAGACTTTTAAGGCAAGTCTAAGGGCTAATGAAGAAGCTTAAATACTTCTAGGAAGTTGAACAACAACTAGGGAAATAAGAATTCCAAAGGAGAGACGATTACGCGACTCGATTCCCGAACTACGCGATAGAGACGAACGCTATCTCCAAAGCTTCCAAATCATCGATAGGCTTAAGGAACACCTCCAACTTGAAGTCTAATACATCTAACCATGTTAATAAACCATCTTATAAAGGTCTAGGACCAAACCGAGGTCACGAACACAAAACGCAAGCAAACCCTCAATCGCGTCGCATTCCGACTATCGTCGAGTCACGACTTGTGACTTTAGCAAGTCAACAACTATATGGAGTCTCTTAATAATGTTTTGGTCTTAACGTGATCTCTCATACATATCTAGACCCTCTCGCAAACCAAACATACAGTCACCAAAGGAAGAAGTGCAAGTATAGCACGCAAACCGAGCTAACGAAAGAGCGGGGTGTTACACCCTCTCCACCTTAAAAAGAATTTGTCCCAAATTCTAAATCACGATACAAACCACAATACATCGAGACAATGATTACTGTGTCTCTTAATCCCGAGTTAACACTCGATCTCAAAACCACCAACCTTGACTCGAATATCCGAGTCCACCACCACAATATACACAAGGGTCGAACTATAATAATCCAAATTCAAAAGTCTACGAAATCTCAATAGACTCAATGACATTAACACTTACGATTGAAAATACCATGACTCATACTTGAGTCGCAAATACACACAAGAACACATTCAACTACCGAAACTATTTGTTTCGGGGCCCATCATGAAATTCAAGCACAAAAGATTCTAAGTTAAAATAAATAGTAATTGCCTATGGAGCAATTCGCAAACAAATCAAAGATAATCAAATCGGCATTTCAAACCATGTAAATCATACTCGCGATTTTCCTATCGCGGGTACTAACACATAAGAGCACATTAATGAAATGTTTTGAAAATTGATTCCATTTCTGTCCATTCCATTTGGTAACGGGTATAGTCAATTTCTAACTTAATTCTTACCAATCCTAGTCCAACGACGAATACCTTTTGCTCACCAATTCAGGGTACCTACTGAATTAGCTTCAAAAGTTTCCGTCGTAAGGATGCAAAGGTTCATGAGTAAAAAAAAGTTTTAAGCATCCTTCAAACAGTCTTCTATGCTAATGAATGAACATGAAATTATGAGATGAGAATTTAATATACTACTATGTAAATGCATCAAGTAGGTGTTTCCTACAACTAATGCACGTAACTGAATAAAAATTCAGACCAAGTAACAAGGTCTATTACCTTAGCAAACAACAATCATAGCTATCACAAAACTCGTGTGCCTAGTACACCCAACCAAGATGATTTCCTAGTAATCACCACGAATCGACAAGGCTACTAATGCCCGTAACGTCCATACTCTGCAAAACTATCCTTTCTTAAGCTCTAGACCAAGTCTACAACCAATGCATATACTAAGCATCCTATCGCAACGTTAACGTCTCAATACTCACGGTGAAGCGTCGATCTCTCCCGTGCAGCCGAAATCAACTAATCAATCGCAGCACTTTAACCTTCTCACAAGTCGAGTGTATATCCTACTCGCATAGCAACCACTAACAATAATATGGTATTACATTATTCATTACATAAAACATATCTTTATAGAATATACAAACATCATACCAAACCGATAAGTATCATTATACAATTCATACTTTATATATATATTCATATATATACATATACATACTATGGCCCTTATATATAACCACACAAAACCACAACTCTATATATAGCATAGTCTTATATATATAGACTAAACAAGAATCCATACACAACGTACGATTACCTACCGGTAATTCACAAACGAACCATATCATATATCGATCTTACATTGGGGTATTATTCCCGATCGAGCAAATAACCAATAATACACAATACACCATATAATGTATGTATGAATGCACATGAGCTACCGATTAAAATGTGTACTCATAATAACGATAATAGTACACTACAAGAAAAGAGAGTATTAGGGACCCTTGTTTTTCGTCCCTAAAAGTCCATTTGCCGTCCCTAATAGTATTTAGGACGGCCATAGGGACGGCAAAATGGGGGCTTAAATAATATGGGTCCTAAATGTTTTAGGGACGCGATGAGCCGTCCCTAAAGGTTTTTAAGGACGCGACTTTTGCCGACCCTAATACATTTCAAGACGCTCTAATTTTTTGGCGGGAAATCAAAAGGGACGGATTGTTGTCGTCCTAAATGTTTTGGCGCCAAAACTTTTCGTTTTAAATTATTGGTGGGAAAACAAAAAGGACGGATTGTTGCCGTCCTAAATGTTTTGGCGGCAAAACTTTTGGTAGGAATTATTGAAAATAATGGCGGGTAATATTGTTGGAAAATTTGGTGGGAAACTTATTAAGGTCGGCTTCCACCGTCCCAAAAGATATACAAAACATGAAGGTCAAGATCTCTTCGTCTTGATTATAAAACAATAATCTTATATTGATATATACATTCTATTAACGAATTATAAATTTAAATTTTTTTCATCAATACAACAAACAAAGGTTTTAATAAAAAAAGATATCATTAATAATAAAATATTATCACTACATCAATCTGCGAATACAGTTGATTGTTAACCAAAAGAGTAAATCTACGTACTAGATCCTAAGATTAATTAACCAACCTACAAACAAGTTCTTGAAATTTAAAAATATGATCTCAACTAGTTTAAACTCCAAACTAGTACATCATAAAAAAAAAAAAAAACAAAGGCTTGATGATAACTTTTGACCAATGTGCATCGAACAACATCTTGCATTGTTCCAAAAGCAACCTGAAAAAATAAATGAAATAAAACAATCAATTGAAATAATCACATAATTTTCATTTTCCAATGAAATATAAGAAAATTTCAGTTCACATAAAACTAGCAGAAAAAGGGCAAATATTACTGTCGCACAATAAACTCTTATGATCCATTCCCTTGACAAAGAACACATCTACAATGAAACCAATTCCACCAAGTGATTGCATTCAAAGGAAGTGACATAGGAACATGGGTTCAAACTGAAGCAAAGCCATAGGATAGTAATAAATACTACAATTTCTTATAGGGGCCAAACACCAATTTCATATGAACAAGGTTAGATCAGTACGTAGGAACCAAACCCAATAATCAAAATATGACCTTGCATCATGAACACTCTCAAACTAGTGTTATGATTTATGGTCCAAGGAGACCATGATTGCGTGACTTTCATAACCTAGTTAAACTTATGAACACAACATAATCCGCTTGGAAGGCCTACGCGGTTTGTATAGAGGAATTCTGCCATAATATTACGAGGTTGTCCCTAGTGTTGGAATAGTATTCATGACATATGAGACATTGAAGAAGCTTCTATCAGATGGTCACTTGTGAAGGTTTTAGTTGCCATTCATCATCAATTATGTATCAAATACTCAACTTATCTAGGCATCTTTGTTTACAACAACCTAGAATGGTCAGTAATGAAGTCACATGGTGGTCAATTTTGTTTGCTCAAGGTGTATAGATGATTAAATTTCTCAAGTATCTTAGATCACCTTGGCAATAATACTATCTACTTAGCAACCGAGCAAGTTTTTGGATTTCATCTTGTAAAGTTGTGGGTGGTTGGTTCAAGTGCTATCTTTTCGCCTCTTTGCATCTCGTTGGTTCATATTGGAGCAGTGGGTATCTTGCCAATAGATCTTGTAAGCAAAAATTATCTTGTTTATTGTTTAGGGGTAAGTTTAATTCCAATCCATTGTGTTTTTAGTAGATGTTCATCAAGGTAAATAAAATCTACTTAGCATTTATTTCATCATCGCTATCTTTCTCGCCTCCATCCGTATATTGGAACAGGGGTATCTTGCCATAGATCTTGTAAGAAAAAAGTTCTAGTTGGGGTAAGTTAATTCCAATCCATTGTGTTTTTAGTAGATGTTCATGGTAAATAAAAGCTTCATGCACTATACTAGCCATTAAGAAACAATTAGAGGCACAAAGGAAATTAAATATGTACCTTTGAAAATTTAGGTTGTTTGATTTCTGGAGGTAGATCCATGACCACTAGACTGTCTAGAGCTTGGAATAGAAGAAAGGATCGTAGAGATCCCCGCACTTTGCAACATCCGAATTACTCGAGCCTCACTATCTGCTGTAGATTGTAGGGTAACTTGTAACTGAGACCTTAACTCAGCAATCTGTTCTTGATGACGAAGATCTCTCTCTTCATCACGACGGTCTCGCTCCTCATCACGACGATCTCGCTCCTCATCACGACGGTCTCGCTCCTCATCACGACGATCTCGCTCTGCAATTACTTCTCTTAATCGGGCTATCTCATCCTCGTAATCATGGATTAATGGAGCCGAGGTCTGAGATGGTGTGGAGCTTCTTGTACCACCACATATAACTCGACCATGTCCATCGCTGCCTATAATGTCTAAGAATATATTCTTTCTCTTCTCTGCATCATCTCGTTCCTCCTCTGGTAATTCATCGAGCCGTCTCTGCAATGTTTCCTGTAAAAAGAAAAAAACAAAAACAAACTTATGTGAACCAGCTCAATATATATTCAATCATTAATCTAATGCATATTTCATAAATTACCTCTAATCCAGCTGCTCCATCATCTTCAGTATACTTTCCATTTTTGCAACGGGTTGCTCTCCATATACTAATCACATCTGTAGGCTCGTTATTTTTTTTCCTCTAAGAAAGGAAAACATTTAATTACGTTCAATAATTAGTGTCACTATTCATATCAAAAAGTTGTACTTGTGCACCTCATTAAACTTTTACTAACCTTATGAATTATATTCGGAATTGAGGTTCTTCCAATCCGAGGGTGGGCGCACAGGTTTCCTCTATTGTGTCTGTTCTTTCTTGAAGTTTCCTAAGAGCAGATTAAAGCATGTCATACAATCTAAATAATTATATATGTATATATATACAGGCATGCAAACAGAGAGAGAGAGAGAGAGAGAGAGAAAGAGGTACAACTAAGTCATACATATGTTGACTGTAGACTCCAGTACTTCACAAGTTCTGACCATTGCTCGGCTTTCACCTCCGGTGGTGTAACAACTAGGCGTTGTGCATCTGTATCATGGGGCCAGTAGTATTTTTTCTTCAAATCGTGCTTAAATGCTTTCCATGCTTTATTCAGCCTTTTAAAGCAAATACTCTTATAGCCATCAGGTGCATTTGTATTTGCCTAAGTGAAAAATTAAAAAAAAAGTGATTAGTAGTTTAGTTCAAACATATGAATTAGTTAAAAATCTATTCATATTTTTTTAACTATTTAAATTACCTGTACATCTTTCCAAACTGACTCAAGTGTCGACTCACTCATCCCATTCCATGAAGTCCAATACAATGGGAACCATGTCCCATTTCGAGCATAAGTCCCAAGATGACTCGCTAATTTGGCAGCATTCTCACCAATAGGGTTACAGTTTTTGTCCCACTCGATGATCTTCTTCTCGTTACCCCACCCATCCCACGCATTTGCACGACCTCTACCTGTCTTCTTCATTGTGGAATCATTCTCACTATCATCTGCCAATAAGAAAATAACTCAATCATTAAATTCAAAAATTGACATTAAATATTGTTTAAACAAAGACAAAAGAATAATCATTATCCAATGCTTAAATACCTTCCAAGTCGACATTATCCTCGTCATACTCCGGCAAATTAGGGCCATGCTCAGTTTCCCATTCAGCAACTATATCTACCATACGCCGTGCACGAATATTAGGACCATCTCTTCTTCGTACCACAGATGATCCACCAGATGATCCCCCATTCGCTGCATCGGATGATCCCTCATTCGTTGCAACATCTCCCATCCTCTGTGAAGTCCTCTTTCTCAACATTGATCCTTCAATACATTACAACTTTAAAATTCACACGTATAAATAAAATAAATAGAATATGAATGAAATATACAATTACAAAACATTAATATATATAAAAGTGACATTTATAAACAAAACAAACAAAATATAGATGAAATATACAATTTCAATTATCTTCCATCTCATTTTCTTCAACATCATTATCAAGGTCAGGGACACTTGTGTCGATTATAGCTCCATCTACTCCTTGACGCACCCAAGATGTGTTTTGGTTTTGTTCTAGTTGTTGACTATTGAATGGTTCTACTTGAGGAACCTCTGAATCTTCTTCGTAATTTGAGCACCATGTGAACCTATTTCTTGGAGTCATTCGAGCAACGACTTGTAAATCTGGTTCTACGGGATCTTGCACATAAAACACTTGTTCCGCTTGAGAAGCTAGGATGAAAGGTTCATCGCCTAATCGATTCTCTTTATATAACAAATGATTGAAGTTCACAAGCGTAAAATTAAACTCATCAACCATTTTCCCTACTCGAGAATTCACCCAATCGCATTTGAACAACACAAAACTCATGCCATTGAGATATTGAATTTCAAGGATGTCTGTCAACACTCCATAAAACATAACATCCCCAGCACGAGGATTCGCATCTCTACTACTAGCATAACTCATTTGGGTTGCTTTGAGCTTAACACCACTGTTTTGAGTCTTCCTACTCATGTCAACTTTTTTAGTTCGAAACCGAAAGCCATTAATTATGTATGACTTATAGCGCCAGGCATCCTTGAGAGGGCCTAATGCCAAACTTCTTATTTCATCTGTCATGTGGTCATTATCAACAGACTCATGCACCTACATTTATTAACAAAAACAAAAATGGGTGAAAGACGAATATAACGAAAGAGGACGTATAGAATCTAACTATACAAATAATAAACTTACATGATTACGGAACCATATGTGAAATTCCTCATTGTGCTTACGACGAACAAGATGTTTTTGTGAATTGTGAGGGTATAGTATTGTTAGCTCAGCAATGTGTTTTCTGTCAACACGAAAGCACCATTTAAAACCTTTTATACTTCTAATAAAATAACTTAGGATACTAAAATTAAAAATACTCACTCGATGAATGGTGTCAATGCTTCTATGTTCCCGAGAACATAACGATGCGCTTGTGTGGATGTTATTTCATCAAGCTCAACACGCAATTTTTTGCCTACTCCCCGGCCACACTCATCACCTCCATCATCATTTCTCCCTCGACGATTGGACTTAGTGTCTATATTATCATCCAAATACCTTGAACAAAAAGTCATGCATTCATGTAAAAGGACAGATTTAGCAATTGAAGCTTCAGGGCGAGCTCGATTACGCACAAATTGCTTTAGCGTGTGAAGGTATCTTTCTATAGGGTACATCCAACGGTAGATGGCGCTTACGGAAAGCTCATCGCCAAATGTATAGGCAAATGTTCCATGACATCAAAAAACTAGGTGGAAATATCTTTTCAAGACTACAAAGTGTAAGAGCCACGCGATCTTCAAACTTTTCTAAATCAAGACTCGTATTTACTGATCGAGCATAATATTGCAAAGCAATTGCTTAGTTCAATCAATGCTTGGACAACATGCTTTGGTAGTGCCCTTCTTGCAGCTATTGGAAGTAGTTGTTGTATTAAAATATGATTGTCGTGGCTCTTAAGTCCCCACATACTACGCTCTGAAAAGTGCACACATCGTGAAATATTTGATGAATAACCATCTGGAACTCTAACATCTCGCAACACCTTTAAAAATATTTCCTTCTCTTTATTAGTCATGGTAAACTCCGCTGGAGGCATATACTCTAAATTTGCCCCTCGTGGCTGAGGATGCAACTCACGCCTAATATTCATGGCTTTTAGGTCCTTTCGAGCCTTTAAGTTGTCCTTGGTTTTCCCTTTGACGCCTAATAGTGTAAACAAAACATTATCACAAACATTCTTTTCAATATGCATGACATCAAGATTATGACGAATCAAGTTATGCTCCCAATATGGCAATTCCCAAAATATACTCTTCTTTTTCCAATTATGTATTTTCTGAGGTGGTGATTTTGTGAATTTGGCAAGCTCTTTCTCTCTTTCTTCCCTCTTCCTCTTTCTAAATACATCTTCCTTTTTGTACACAGTTTCGATGTCATGGTCATTTAGCTGCTTCAATACCTGTGATCCCGATAGTTTAAGAGGAGGTGGCCTTGTATTTACTTTTCCATCGAAAGCCGCTCTTTGATTCCTCCACTTATGGCGTGGTGGTAAAAATCTGCGATGACCCCAATAGCTATACTTCGCCATTAGTCAGCTTCATTGCTTGGTGATCCTTGTTGCAACAAGGACACGCAAATTCTCCCTTTGTGCTCCAACCCGATAAGTTAGCATACGCAGGGAAGTCATTAATTGTCCACAACAAGGCTGCTTTCATTTGGAACAATTGTTTGCTCGATATATCGTAAGTAGATATCCCTTCCTCCCATAACTCTTTCAACTCCTCAATTAGTGGCTGAAGATACACATCAATCTGATCTAAAGGTCCTTTTGGTCCATCAATAAGTACAGACAATATGAAGTTGGATTCTTTCATGCATAACCATGGGGGCAAGTTATATGGTATCACAACAATAGGCCAAGTACTATGAGATGTGTTCATATTTGCATGAGGATTGAATCCATCAGTTGCTAATCCAAGCCTCACATTTCGACTATCAATTGCAAAAGAAGGGTTCATTTGATCAAAATTTTTCCAAGCGAGAGAATCTGCAGGATGCCTCATTACACCATCATCAATACGTTCTTCTGAATGCCATTTCATAAGTGGAGCTGTATGAGAGCACCAGAAAAGTCTTTGCAATCTTGGCTTTAAAGGCCAATACCTAACTTGTTTTTCAGCTACTTTCTTACTAACTTCACCCTCAATTGCACCCTCAATCATGCCTTGACTTGTAGAACTACTTTTATACCTAGATGCACCACAAATTTCACAATGTTCTAGGTGTGCATTATCCTTACGAAATAGCATACAACTATTAGGACATGCATCCCATGTTTCATACTTGAACCCCAAATCTGAAGTTAGCTTATTGGCCTGGTAGTAAGATTTTGGAATCTTTGCTGCTGGGAATATCTTTCTTAAAAACTTGAGCATTTCCGTGATGGACTTATTTGTCAAATTGTTGGTTTGCTTTAGATTCAAGAGTTCAACGACAAATGAAAGCTCTGTAACCCCTTTAGGACAATTTTCATAAAGCTCCCCCTCTGCCTCTTTTAGGCGCCGATAAAATTTAGCCGCATTCTCATTGGACCCCATGGCATCTTCGAACGCAACATCATCATTTTCTTGTTGTGTGTTATTGCTTGGTTGGTCATCAGATAGTGGAATCCCCATTCCCTCTTGCACTAACGAGGCCATATTATAAGTCAGATCAACCTCATCAACTGTTGTATCATTAACTAACATTTCATCCCTTGTAGTATCAATATGTTGATTCAAGCAACTTACGCGATTCTCCCCATGATGGTCCCAAACAACATACTTTCTATCAAAGCCATACATCTCTATATGGATCTTTACCATTGGTAGTTTGTGGTAGTACCGGTTCAGGCATCTCCTACATGGGCAATAGATCTCATCTGCAAGCATATCTTTTTCCCTAAATGCAAATCTTAGGAAACTGTCCACTCCCTCTGTGTAGGCCTTTGAAGTAGAATTTCGCAATTCTATCCAACTCTTATCCATAATTACTTTTACTCTGTTGGCATGAAAAAAAATTACACTTAATACAAAACAAATGTGTACTAACTATAATAAATAACAGAGGTACATCTTATATATATATATATATATATATATATATATATATATATAGGATTTTTTTGAGAGAATTTTGGCAATTGTATATTCATTGATGAATGATGGGATTTCTTACTCTAAATTTGATCCTAGTTGTGTTCAAAAATCTTTTATTGTCCTTTAAAGATAGCTGAATAAGGTTGCCATTTTTCTCATTTACTGAAGTTAATAGAGGTGGAACAATTTTGATTTGCCTTTATCATACCAGAATCAATCTAAAGTTAGTTGTAGCTATCAGAAGAAAGAGCATGATTGGGGTTTGAACAATGGACAAGCAGAGAGTTTTAAAAAAAAGTTTTTTTTGTCTTAAGATTGTTATATGCAGATTCTTGAGTATCTGTGCAGACACAAGTGAAACTAAAACTGAAACATGTCACAAACAGATTCTTGTTCTGACGGCATCAGAAAAAATTCCCAAACAGGTTTGCAGTTTTTAGTGTAAACAGAAACAGAAAGCAGGTATGAGCAGGCTGTTGTTTTCCAGAACAGATTTTATAAGTTCTGGAATCTATAAGTCAGGTTTAGAAGAAGACCTACAAACAGATTAAAAGTTGTTTTGAATATGTAACATGCAGTTTCTGAATATGTAATATACAGATTCTATGTTTTGAATCTGTAAACTAAGAGCAAAATGCAGATGAGATAGAACCAGATTAATGAATGGTTCAGATTTGTTAACAGATAGCTTGCAGAATTATGAAATTCTGTTAAACATAAACAGATTAAAGTGCTGTAATGAATCAGGAAATGACAGTGTGCTTCTGAAACTTTTATAACAGAAACAGGTTATAAACAGATTAAACACTGCAGGCTGAATGCAGATTTCATACAGCAAACTGATGCACAATCAGATTAATGCAGTAACAGATTATAGTAGCATGCAGAATTCAGATGTACAGAAACAGCATGCAGAATAAGACCAAGCAAAAAATCACAGGTTATTGTTTACAGAATTCCCCAAAGCGGTTTCAAGCGGGTTAAAACCGAAGTTTACGTAATATTAAAAATGGCGAAAATACGAAGCAACATTCGGTCTCATAGTTAATGAACATGGTGCTAAATTATAAGTTTCAACCGAATGAGGCACATTGTGATCACTGAAAAGTTTCAACATTTGGTACAATACATTTCTGAGATTACGTGAAATGGGTTCATTAGGTAGGTAAATCAGATGGTTGTTTATATGTGCATAATAATTAGTAATTAGATGGTTGTTTGTAAGAACTGAGAAGTTGAAATTTTGTAGTAAATCAGAATGCGTAATATTCAAGCTGAAAGAGATGGGAAAGATTGGGGAAAAAGATCTATTGGAAATATGCAGTAAATTCAATAAGCTTGATGTCAACAACCCTGGCAAGATAGCATTGGGGAGACTCGCAACTCGTAACACATCATAATAGTTTTAAGCCATTTAGTTAATTTTCCCAAAACAATGTCCATCTACCTTAACAGTTACAAATGATATTGATATATATGATTTAGCCAGTCTGTTCTTGATGTAGCAGCAGGTAGGCTATCCCTTGTTTTAAAATTAAACAAAACTTCAATTCACTCTCTCATTATCTATGAGTGAGCACAACAAAGTGGTAGTCTATTTGGTACCTTTTTTAAAAGAAACAAATAATTAGGTGAAAACATCTCAATACCTATGCTATGCCTATGATTTATGTGCTTTGGTGGTAAGTGGTAATAATAATTCCATGCAATACTATTTCCCAAACTGAGATTCCCTGCATGCCATCTCTCTGCATGAACCTACCCTTAATGTATCACCAACCCACCCATCTCATTCTCAATTCCACCACCATTTTGAAAGGAGGTTTTAATGGTACCTATGATTTGACCCTTGTCGGCATTGGCAACAATTCCACTTCTTATTTTGAGGTAGTTTGGTAGAAGAAAGTTGGGTTAACTCAAGACTTCTAAATTATACCCATCTCATGCTCTACCAAGAGCTGATGCAACAAAGGTTTCTCCGGTGGCTACCACTACGATACGGAGGAATGCTTAAAAGCGTATGTTCAACCCTACATTTCATGTTTCTCTTTTCCTTTTTACATAGTTACTTCCGATTTTTTGATTTTTCAAAAACTAATTATAACTTCAAAATCATCTAATTTCAAAGTCGAGGCCTCTTGATGTGAAACAAGGGGAGGGCCCAAGATCCAATTCGACTTGATCAATATAGGCACTGGGGAAACAAGTAAATCCTGTTGAATTTACTATAATCAAAGCAATGCATTCCAAAATGCAGCAGATGCGGACCATTAGTCATTGATTCATTAAAGAGTTTAGCCACAGCACGGCAAAGGCGAGAAGCATACTCAAATTCTAGGTTTAATGAGACATAGAGTTCTTGAAACACATGCGCCGAAACACGAAGGCACCATCGATGTGGAGCGAAAAAAAAGAAAGAATAATAGATGTAACTATCACGGTTCTTGACGGAGAAACATCGGGGAGAGTGTCAATGGTGAGATTCTCTTTTCTTAGACTTCTCTGCATTAGAAACACAACTCTTGGGCAAAATACCATATCAATTCCTACTAAATATCCATGTTTCTCTTTCTTTTCGGTGAAAATGGGGTTTCTTAGCTTTGGCCGTGTAGGTAGTGAAAGGTTCTGGAGATATCTGCTTTGTTTCATGATCTTCTTCTCCATACTTGGTAACTTGTTCGGATGACCATATTTTCTTTACCTTAATCCCAAAATGTGGCTCCATATTAATGTTTATATCTTAATGTACCCATTTAATCTTTGGAAAATTTGGAGTTGTATTTGCTTCAATTCCGCACCTATTATTACAACTTTGTATTGTCTTTTCATCACCTATGTGGAGTGCGTATTTTAGAACAATCACGCGACTACCAAACCACCAATTAATTCATTCCAAACCAATTTTTGAATTTCATCACGAGACGAGTTCGAGGCGAGTGGCTTCCTCAATTTTCCAATTTAAATAGCTTGAACAAAGTTTGTTATAGGGTTCTCAATTTTCATGGGCTTATCGATACCACATTATTTCACGAGTACACTTGACTATCAAGGGTTATGGTCTTGTCCATACAGGAGCTAGATGGATAAGCGGCTATAGAATCTCTTTCCTATCTCATGTTTTTCGATGCAGGCGAAATAATGTAATTGGCCGGTTCAAAGATATGATCAATGTTCCCTTCTCATCGGAAGTTATTGGCTCTATTCTGGAGCGTGACACTACATAAGAAAGACTCGGCGACTAGGAAGGATTGGGGCATGCATTGGTGGAAAAATTCGAGATCGTTCAAAACTAACACTAGGAGTGAAGAATTTTATTCCACTTTTGATCTCAACAAGTTTTTCCTACGGTGTGATTGAAAATATGGACTCAGTAGAAATGTAATCAAAGCTATATAACCACAGTTATCTCGATGTCGATTATCCCACTTACATGTGATCTCGTTTGCATATGTTAATTTGCTCCTTAATTAACCTTTTGATAAAACTTATGCAAGACATATGAATCACTTGGTTGATAGGCGTGGTTTTGGCCTAATATATACATTCGCCTATGTCGAATTAGCAGAAAGGAGCACAATAATCAACTCTTAGCTTGTCACTAGTACGCTTGTTTAGGTGTGGTCTTACTACACGTATTATATGTATCTTTGGCTATCCTACACTCGTGTGATTTTTTCATAAAAAATTTCCAGCCTTGGCAACTATTGAATGCATAGTTTAGATGGCAGAGTGCCTTTTTTTTTTTTTTTTTTTAATGAAACAGGGCGGCACCTCGCTAGATTTTATTGATTGAGAATAAAAAAACAAACTTGAGGGGGACAACCAGCCTGGCCCTTATAAATGGGAGGACAAAGGAGCCTTACCTCGAAAAAGGAAATACAAACCCCAAAAATAAAGGCTTAGCAGAAAAATACAATACTTAAGAAGCACGAATTCTAGCCACACCCTGAGCATCCAGGAGAACATTACTTTTGATGAGCCTTGGCAAAGCATTAAATGAGTCAAAAATGAAATCGCGACCAGAATCAACTGCAAGATTAGCCAAACCATCTGCCACAGAATTAGCCTCCCTATAGATATGGCTTAGAGAGAAAGTAGAATTTCTCTGCAAGGAGCTAATAGCTCTAACAAAATAGGCGAGAGCCCAAGAGTGCTTATGACGCCCATGGAGTAAATCACATATAATCTTGGAATCGACTTCAACTAAAAAAATTTGGTGACCCGATCTATGAAGCCAGCAGAGACCTTGATGCAGAGCTCTAATTTCAGCCATGTTATTGGTGGACTCTCCATAAAAGGAGGAATAGGCATAAACTATCAAACCATTTGAATCACGAACCACACCACCCCCTCCACTGCGACCAGGGTTACCTCAACAAGCTCCATCCGAATTAAGCTTTAGAGTACCCGGGGGAGGCTTAACCCAAGAAACAGCCCGAACTGTAATGATTTTCCGAGAAGCAAATGAAGATGCAAAACCATTACTTTTACGGAAAGCAATATAATTAGCGGCACAAAGAATAGAATTAAGATCATGATCAACTGAGTGTTTAATCTGAGAAGGAGACTTGGACTTGCCATCATAAATAATCCCGTTGCGAAACTTCCAAATATTCCAAAGAATAATGGACGGGAGAAGAAGGGAAACCACACCCTTACCAGTACACCAAGAAGCCATGCAGCGGGTCTGAATTGACTCGCCACAGAGAGATAGACCATAATAAGAGAAATGCTGCCAAGTGAACCTAGCAGCATCACCATGCAAAAACAGATGAGAGAAGGATTCAGACTGAGAACTATCACAGCATATGCACTTGGAAGCCAATTGAAATCCTTTTTTAATAAGCCCCTCGTCTATAGGAAGACGGACCTTGAACAACTTCCAAAGGAAAATACTAATATGCTTAGGGAGGATCTTGTTCCATATAAATTTTGAGGAGAGACTAGAAGCTGTAGCAGGAGCAATCAAATCCATAGCCGAACTTAATGAGAATCCGCCCGAGGTGGTACATATCCAATAGGAGTGTCGTGGGTTGGCGTAAAGAGTGATATTATAATCTGAAATAGCATCTAAGGCAGCTGTAGGAAGAAATGCCCGAGCAACTGGGAGCAAATGACCATGCAAATCAAATAGATCCCTAACAGAGTCAATGGAGCAATCTGGCGGACGATTGAGAAACTGCCCAGGAATCCAATTGTCCAACCAAGCCGAAATATAGCCCATCCCTACAGTCCATCCAATGCAAGGCTCAGCCACAGCCTTAATGCGCTGAAGCCGCTACCAAGTGTGGGTACCTCGACACGAAGAAACTGAAGCGTGAGAGGAATGGAAATATCGGGCTTTAAGGAACTCGGTCCACAGATTTTGTTGAGAGCGAAATCTCCACCACAGCTTAATTGAATAAGCTTTAACAAGGGAAAACAATGAAGTAACACCTATGCCGCCCGAGCGAATAGGGAGACAACAGTTCGACCAGGAGACCCAATGAGATTTTGACCGACCTTCTATACTTGCCCAGTAAGAAATTTGCAAAGAACCCAGATCAAGCATTCTCGATAATGTAAACCGGAGGCTCAAGAGAAGCAAAGAGATGGCATGTCATAGAATTGAGGACATGATTAATCAATGTGACACGCCCAGCCTGATTAAGAAATGAGCCAACCCATGAATCCACCTTCATTTGGAGCTTGAGAGCCAGATTGTCAAAGAGACGCTTAGATTTCCTACCCACATAAAGAGGGCAACCCAAGTATGTGATAGGGAAGCTGCCAATACGATAACCAGAATGGGCGCCAATAGCCGCTGCACGAGAAGGAGAAATAGAAGGATCCACCAAGACTTGGCTTTTTTCAGAATTAATCAACTGCCCAGAAATAGCCATATAATAGGCTAGCAGATCAGTATGTTTCTGGAGGGATCGGCGACTACCATTACAGAAGACAATAACGTCATCAGCAAATGATAAGTGAGAAATCACTGGGCAGCCACTCGAGGTAGAATAGCGAATACTGCTGTTATCTCTATGAAGGTTATTTAAGCTTCGACTAAGAGCCTCCGCAGCGATGATAAACAAGCTAGGAGAAAGGGGGTCGCCTTGACGAAGACCACAGGAAGACTGAAAAAACCCGGCAGCCTCACCATTTATTAAAACTGAGAACCAATTTTCAGAAATTAACCTCCAAATTAAATCAATAAAGACCTCATGAAATCCAAATTTACAATATTTTAGAAACCAGCCATTTTGGGACGGCGATTCTTTGATTTCAGCTATGGATTTCAAACAATATGAAAGGATTTATAGACATAATAACAATATCAGATTAACCAACACTAAATCTGAAAACCCTACATAATCGATTAACTAAAAATTGCAAACACCAATAACAATAAATGATTTATAGATTCAAGCATAAGGACAAATCAATCCACAAAATTGAGCCCTAATTAAATAATTTGAACTAAAGTAAATCAAAACCCTAGAACATTATATATAATAGCATGCACAATCAAACAATTTTTTTATGTTCATATCACTGTAAAACCCTAAATTATAGGTTTGGATGACGAAAGTTTTACCTTAAAAATAGAATACCTGATCGAGCCAACCAAACTTCTTCAAAGTCAGGTTTCTTTAACTTTCTTCCTCCTTCGATTGTGTTTCACCTTCTCGCAAACCTAAGAGACCGAAATTTTTGATGTGTGCGGCTGAGGACAAGAGAGAAAGGGTGAATGTTTTTGAGAGAGAAAGAGAGATGGACCGTATGTTGGACTTCGAGAGCAAAAAAGATTGCGGGAAATTTGGGGGAAAGGGATTGGGGAAATTTTTATTTTGCCCGGTAAAGTAGAAAAAAAGTATTAAGGACTCAAATAATGCTTTCAATCCCAAAAAAAATTAGGTATTAAGGTCCTTTGTTACATGGGACTCAAAAACTAGGGTCCCTAAAACTACTTTTTTTTTGTAGTGTCTTGCACATCAGCTGGCTGACCAATTGCTGTTGGCGGTGCCTCTTCAGCTGGCTGACCAGTTCTTGCCTGACCACCTGACTGACCCCTTGTTGGCTGAACTCTCGCTGGCTGAACACTTGACTGAGCAATTTGACTTTTGTCGACATCATCATCGCCGATCGGAGGAGACACCAAAGAGCATGGGTCCTTGTCCTTCTTGGCCTCCTACTTGACTGAACTGGTGGTGCTTCCTGACCAAATCTGCTTGAAATACTTGCTCGCCTGATATCAGCAGCAACATACTTCTTGACCTTGACAGGTTCAAGATCACCAACGTTGATGAGTAGATGCTGAAGAGTAGGAATGGACCGAAGAAACTGATTTATGATCAGGTGATGAGTGAGCCTTGGGTTTCCAGTTGCCATGTTTTCCTTGTACTTGGCAATATTGACTTTTATACACTCCACCAAAATAGCTCCCAGCTTCATCTCACGTTTTTCCACAATCCCTTCCATGAGAAACATTTGAGCTTGAATCTTGTCATGGCCCCGGATTTGATTATGAGGCACTTGTCCAACACCGTGGCTAGAGCATAGTGAAGAGGAGCAAAATGATGCTTGTGCCTGTCGAAGGCAAGCTCTACTGGTACTTCACCCCTCATAGTAATCCATCCTGCTCGTTGAGTTTCGTCAGGGATGGTATAGGTGGTTGAACCATCGTCATAAAGATCAGGGAAGGCTGCAGAGATGGTTTCTGAGTCAAACACAACTGGGACGCCTCTGATATTGCCGATGAGAGAGAAAGGATCGGCTGGGTTTTCCTCCATTCCCATGAAGAATTCTTCAGTTAGTTGGCAGCTGTAGGTTCGAATGTTGAATGAGAGTAGAGGCATTAACCCATTTGCAGTAACTAGATGAATCAGCTCAAGCCCTAGAGGTTCTGCATTCAGAGAAACGACGTCTAGAAGACATCCAGCTGCTGTATTTGAAGCCATTTCCTGAAATAACAACAGATATGTTAAGAACGCAGATGAAAAAGAAAAAGAATGAAGGAGTAGAAATGGAAAATACCAGTGAATCTATGGTTAGGGTTTTTGAGAGAAGGAAGAGCTTTTTGAAGAAGAAGAAGTTTTTAGAGAGAGAAAGGATTTTAGTGAGAGACAGATAAGTAAGAAGTGAAGTGAGTGTGTTTTAAATAGAGAACAGATAGGTACGGATGCTTATAAGAGATAGTGGGTTTTAAAAGTGAAGATATGGAGTGTAGTGATAAAGTACACAGAATTTTGGTTTTTGTGATAAAAAAATAGCAATTTATGACAGAGAGTTATTATCACAATGATGAGCCGTTTTTGTGAAAACACGTCATTTCAACCGCCAGAGTTGGTGGGATAGTGGAAAGGTCATTTTGGCTTTTCAAGAAGGCTTCGCGAGTTCCAAGGAAAAATAAATGGCGGGAAATAAATGAAGAATTTTCAATAAATTATAGATTAAGTCTTAGCTGAGATACGATCAGCTTTGACTTAAGGCTCAGAGACTACACAAGGATCGTGGTAATCACTATAATATCAATTGAGAAATATAGATATGTCGGTGAACAATTGTCGACTAATAAGTGTAAATTATGAATGTATGTCGACTACTAGTCGACATTGTTTTATAGTATGGTTTCAACCAGGAATGAAGAAAATTTCTGTCAGCTGAAGGTTGTCAGCTGTGAAGTTTTGTTGCTTAAGAGCTTCATGTGTCAGCTATTGGGGCACAAGATTTTTACTATGCCACTGGCTGACCATATAGTGTCAGCTGAAATTATTTGTCAGCTAGAGTCGTATTGGCTGACAAACTGAAGTATACCCTGCGAAGATTAGACAAGCCAAAGATATCTATCTATGACATAATAAGCATTCCTAATTCTCCTCTTAAGAATTCAAATCTGTCAGATTTGAAGGCTTTTGTAAAAATGTCGACTAATTGGAATTCGGTAGAACATATTCTAGCCGAACATTGCCTTTTCAACATGATCTTTCAAAAATGATATCCGATGTATGTGTTTGGTTTTAGAATGCATGACGGGATTTTTAGAAACCGATATAGCGTAGTATTATCACAATAAATAGAGACAGTTCCCATAGGCATTTCATAATCTAATAGGCTGTTTCATCCAAAGAATCGAGAACAACAGCCTTCCAAAGAATATATTCCCGTGTAAGTTGAAGTAGAGGCGAAGCTTGCTTTTGCATGCCCATGATATCAGTCTGTTTCCAAGGAACTGACATGTTCCACTGGTACTTTTTCTGTTAACTCTGCAAGCTGCAAGGTCATCATCTGAATATCCAATCAAATTAAAAGAAGAGTCTATGGGATACCAAATGCCAAATTTTTCAGTATCAATCAAATATCTAATAATCCTTTTTGCTGCAATCATATGAGATTCTTTAGGATTAGCCTGAAAACGAGCACATATACACACAACAAACATGATATCACGTGCGCTAGCGATTAAATAAAGAAGAGATCCAACTATACCTCGTATTCGGTTGTATTAGCGACCGACTTACCCTTTTCATCTGCGACTAGGTGACATTCTACTCCCGTTGGAGTGTTTCTTTGAATTCTTGCTTCTTGAAGATTGTATTTCTTGATCGACTCTCTTGTGTATTTAGATTGATGGATTAAAATTCCTTCCTCAGTTTGCTTAATTTGCAAACCTAAGAAGTAAGTTAGTTCTCCCATCATACTCATTTCAAATTTTCCTTTCATAAGATGCTCAAATCTCTTGCACAAAATTTCATTAGAAGATCCAAAAATAATATCATCAACATAAATTTGAATTAGTAAAATATTACCTTTGTGCTTCAAAGAGAAAAGAGTAGTATCGATTTTACCTCTTTGAAATCGTTTTTCCATAAGGAGTTTGGATAGGGTTTCATACCCTGCTCTTGGGGCTTGCTTAAGACCATAAAGAGCCTTTCTTAGCTTGTAAACATGGTCCTTCTTTTTAGGATCAAAGAAGCCAGGAGGTTGCTCAACAAATACTTGTTCTTGTAGGTCTCCATTCAAAAATGCACTTTTTACATCCATTTGGTATACCTTGAAATCCTTGAAGGTTGCATAAGCAATAAATAGTCTGATGGCTTCAAGTCTTGCCACAGGAGCAAAAGTTTGATCATAGTCAATGCCCTTCTCCTGTCTATATCCTTGGGCTACTAATCTTGCTTTATTTCTTGTAACATTTCCATCTTCATCCAACTTGTTTCTGAACACCCATTTAGTTCCAATGACTTGTTGATCTGAGGGTCTAGGCACAAGTTCCCAAACTCTACATCTTTCAAACTGATTCAGCTCTTCTTACATTGCCTCAATCCACTGAGGGTCTTCCAAGGCTTCATCAATCTTTTTGGGTTCAATGGAAGAGACAAAGGCATGTGAATCAAGAGTTTCATTTCTGGAGCTACTTCTGGTTCTTAAGCCAGCAAAGGGATCTCCAATGATATTTGAAATTGGATGATGTCTAGCTTCCCTAATTTCTTTAGGAAGATCTGCAAGAGGTTCAGTTTGAAAAGGTGGAGATGGATGAATGTCTGAATAGATTCAGAACCGGGTATGTCGGTGGCCGATCTGTGTGAGTTAGGATTGTCGGTGGTGAAGATTGTTATCCTGCTGAAATTCATTCTAAATATCTAGAGTTTCTTTAGGAGGGGTTGAAGATGAAGGATTATTTTGAATTGAACCCGGTATTGTTTCTGTCTCAAATATTTCAAAATTGTTAGTAACATCAGAGTCTCGAAAGACTCAAATAAATTTGATTCATCAAAAGTAATATGCATAGATTCAACAATTACTTGAGTTTTCTATTATAAACTCTATAAGCTCTCTATGCTAGCATAACCAACAAAAATACCTTCATCGCTTTTTCATCAAATTTACCTATGTAATCACCACCATTGTAGTGAATGAAGCATTTACACCCAAAGATTTTAAAAGCAATGTTAGGGGTCCTACCTCTCCATATTTCATAAGAGTCTTACCATGAAACTTGTTTATGAGAGATCTATTTTGTGTAAAAACATCTTGTGTTGACGCTTCGCCCAAAAATATTTTGGCAATTTTGCTAACTATCATTGTTTTACACTTCAATGAGTCTGTTCTTCCTTTCAGCTATACCATTTCTTTGGTGTTCTAGCTGGCGAGAAGTTATGATCAATTCCATGATCATCACGGTATGTGTCTATTCCAAGATTCTTGAATTCTGTACCATTGTCAAATCTAACACTTATAATTTCACATTCCTTTTGAGTTTGAAGATTTCTGAATAAGGAAGTGAGAATACTATAAGTTTCATCCTTGGATTGCATCATTTCAACCCATGTGTACGGAATAATCATCTACAACAACCAAGGTATACATGTTTCCTCCTAGGCTTGCGGTTGTAGCTGGGACCAAATAAATCCATATGTAGAAGTTCAAGAATTCTTTTGGTTGAGAGACATGGTTTTGGTTTGAAAGAGGTTTTTGTTATTTTTCCTAAAATACAAGCATCACATTTTTGTCGAAGAGGAAAATTTATGGATGGCAGACCTTTTACCAAATATCCTTTTGAAAGTTTTGAAAGATACTTAAAGTTCAAGTGTGAGAGTCTTTTGTGCCAAAGCCATGAATTTTTTGAAATATTATTTGCTACCAAACAAATTTGAGTACTGTTATTTAAAGAAAGTAAGTCAATAGCAAAAACATTCCTTTTTTGAACCAATGAGCAAAATTTCATTAGTGATGCTATTTTTGATAAAAGCGGTGTGGAGGAGAAAGAAGCGACTCATACTTTACTTTATCACGAGAATTGTGATATACTTAGAAGATTGTGTTTCAAACCTTGCACTAAAGAGACATTTTCAATTATTATAGATCCTCGATAATAGATCCATAGCCAATAGTTTTCCTTTTGAGTTGTCTCCAAAAATAACGAGAGAAGGTCCTTTTCATGCGATAATGTTAGTAAGAGAGTTCGGTGATCAGGTCATGTGGAGCATCCAGCATCTAATATCCATATGTCGGTTGATTGATCATCACGCCATTAAGCATACGAAATATGAATATTTAAATCATGGTACCCTTTATACTTTTGGGTCCAATGGGTTAGTTTTCTTAGGTATCCAAACTTGCTGAAATTAGGCTTCTTAGTTACATCGTCGGTAGGTTTAAATCTATATAAGCATTCATGTGACTGATGACCAAAAGTAGAGCAAATATTACACTTGTGATAACCGAGGTTTATCAGTCATTTGAGGTGTAATTCTTTGATTCTTATATGACTCAGCTTAGAGGTCTTGGTAGCAACAAAATTTATAGGCTTGAACTTGTCGGTTGCCTTCCTTACGAGATCCTCCTTTTTTGTCGACTAGGCGACATTTGTCGAGATTGGCGATTTGAAGGTTTGTGACTAGAAAGGCCGACAATGTCATTGTTAACCTATCCTTTTTGTTAATGTACCTCTTGAGGCGATTCATGTTTCTTGGATAAGTGAATGGCACAACATTATAAATTTGATCCCTTGTTCTTTTTCGGAAGAATCTTAGGTTCACCTTTTATTTATGCGATCTCACACTATCATCATCCTTTAAGTATCCAAGACCATGTTGGTCTTCATGATTTTTCTCGTTGACGATGATTGTTTCTACACAGCTTTTGACTTTGAGTAAGTATCAACAACATTGGTCGAATGAAGATTTCTTTCCACAAGGTCAAGAATTTGGGCATCCGAGATTTTTGCTTGAATTTCATGTTTTTCATTGAGACTTTTAAGCTGTTTTTTGCGAACTTTGTAAAGCTCATTGATCTTTGAAGCTCACGCTTTCTTCAAAATTATTTTAAAATCACCGATAAAGAAACATGGATTCTTTTGAGTGTTTCAAACTTGGAATACATTTCTTGCATTTGTTCCAAAGAATCATCAACACTTGAGTCAAGAATTTCTCCTCGCTTTTTGAATCATGACTAACTTTAGCCCTGGAGAAGTTGACTTAGCTTTCTTTCTCGGATGACTTATGATTCCTTGTCCATAAAATCCATTTCCTATTTTCTAACCACAACCGATCAGTTTGATGACCTTGGTCGGCTTGAGTTTGTAATAGGTGAGCTTGACACCATTTTCATGCCCTGAATATTTTGGACTTGAAACTCATTATCATATATAGCCGATTCTTAACAAGACACGATTTGCTTCTTGCTCAAAATCGCCAGATTCATCTTCGTAACTGCTTCAATCCAAGTTGCAAGATTTTGATCTTCAAAGAACTAAGCCCTTTTGTTTTTCAAAATTTCGGGAGCTCTTTGTAATACTCATTTTTGTAAAAGGACAATTTGAAGCAAAATGACTGCAGCTTTCTACAAAAGCACAATGTTTTTCTTTCTCAACCTTGTCTTCATTTGTTTTGAAGTAAGGCTTTTGAAAGTTTGAAGTAGATGGTTTTGGAAGCTTGATGAAAGTTTTTGAGGATTTGATGAAGACTTTTGAAAGTTTGTCAAGGTTTTGAAAGTTCTTTTAAAAGATTTATATTTTCTAAATTGTCTAGCAAAAGCAAAGAAATTCATCTTCATCAAAGTCATCATCCGACAGAGAAGTTTTGAAGTTTCTTCTTCATGAAGAGATATACCTTTAAAATTTTTCTCAATTTCTTGAGTTTTGAGAACTTCTTTTTCATAGATTTTCATTCTGCAACAAGACTACGTATGAGTTTTGTTCAAGTCTCTAGCTTCCTTAATGGCGTTGACCTTAACATGCCATCTACTACCCAAGCTACTAAGAAAACGCATATTCAAATCCTTCATACTATAAACTTTACCAAGAGAAGAACATCTATTACTTACCTCAAGAAATCATCGAGGCATTTTTAAAGATTCTTTCGATCCTTCTTTGAAGGCATCAAACTCTTGTATGCAATCATAAAGTTTGTTGTCCTTGGTGTTTTGATCACCTTCTACATATTCAACAAGAGTGTCCCAAATTTCTTGGCGCATAATACCATATATCTCGCTTGTAGTTTTCATCGTACAAGACTCTGACAGATATGTACACCTCAAGATCCAATCCATCGGAATTTTGTCTTCCTACCCATTCTCGATTGAGGTTTGAGGACATATTCTTCTTCTGTGAGCAAGAGGGTTTATGGTATCATCATCTCAAAGAGAAGATTTACCAACTTTATTGATTTTCATAGCCGCATAGGACCACCTCTTACACATTCCATCAATCGCTTATCTATGTTGTTCATATATCTTGTAATTCTTTCCTTCCAAATGTCAAAGTGATCTTCATCAAAAATGGGTACTTGAGTGACATTGTTTGATTGAAAAGCTTTTAGAGTTGCCATGATCGAGCTTTCAAGCTGTTAGGCTTGGAAAATAATTTTTCACAAAAGGTTCGATATCAATTGTAAGTCCATTGGCAACAACTAAGGCTGAGGGGGTGAATAGCCTTTAAAAAACTTCGAGGGTTGATTTGTAAACTTTTAACTTTGGCAGGAAACCCGGTTTTATCGCCGCCTGAAAAATTGGTCAGCTGGCTGACACTTTGAAAAAGCTTAAGCTGAAGAAAGTTGGTCAGCTAGCTAACACAACTGTTCTTCAAAAGAAGTTGTTTTAATGTTGATCACTGAATATAGAGAAGAACCGAAATACAAATTAACAAAACAATAAGCAAACATTGTTAAAGACCGATCGACACTTAATTAGTTGAAAACTTATTAAGTGTTCAGTCGCTTGCAAGAATATGATAAGCGGTAACAAATCGCTTGAAGTGTCACTGATAAACTAAGCACGCCCACCTACCAAGTTGGTCAAACTTTGGATTTTGAAGTGCACTAATTTTATTAAAAATATATTTGATCTCTAATGGATCAATGTACAACAAAAGACATTTGCTCACGAGAATGATTGAGAAACAATCAAACTCGTGGAAACAAACCGACCGATTTCTAAATATTAAGAAATCGGATCACTCGTTGTTTGCCTAAACAATAACTAGAAAAGAGATATTCAAGAAGAGTATCTAGCTAATGTTTTTCTAAGAAGACAAAGTCACGTAGAAATTTCGCAGTATATTGGCTTTGGCTTCAGAAAAATTGTTATTATCTTCAAGAATGCTTCCAGCGGTATTTATAGATAGTCTTCAAAAAGTAACTCGTTAGGAACACATTTTGAATTTGAA
>CM028382.1:67780891-67818845 GCA_013146195.2 Codonopsis lanceolata | reverse complement strand
AATAATAGTGATTATTAATTTAACAAGTATAATATATTTACCGAATTTTATGATGTGCATAGCGAATACTCTCTTTTGTCGGCGGTAGATCACTTTGTCAAATATATATTGCCCCTCCGTTACACCCAAAAGTGTATGTTCAAAAGTCTAATTATTGAGAGATATATAATAGGAATTAGAGTTTGTCATAATTATAATAACTTTAGCACATAATACATATGTTATTATCAAATGTGGAGGGTAATGTTGAATGCTTTAGAAATTGTGGATGTGATTTTTGAAAATAGAATCATAATATGAAACATTTGAAATAGTAGAGTTGACTCTTTGCCCGGAAACGGAGAGGAAGTAGTTAAAATGACTTGACTATGTTGTTACCTATTTTTTGTTGTTATCATATGACATGTCAAAAGAAATGTATAACCTAAACTAAAACAAAAAAGTTGTTAACTTTATATCTATTCTAATCATTTATATATTTGGACGTGATAAACTCAAGTAGTCCTTACTTGAATACTTTTTTACTAATTGAACATGGTAGAACACCCAACACATCGTTTGATAAACATATGGTAACTATTCACGTGATAATTTGACATCATAAAAACAAGTACATGACTCTCGCATATATTTTTTAAGTCATTAATATTTGTCTTTATAAACCTTATTTCTCTAATCATCCTCATCTGAGTAAAAGCGATTACAAGATACAAATGATCTAAATAAAGTATAAACAACTTGTTCTTTAAATTGATAGCCTTGCAATCTAAACATAGTATAAATATTCACTCAAAACATCTTATTATTAATATTTTGCCAAAGGCTTACTATTATGAGATTGATTTCTGTGAGTGATTGAAAAAAAATAATTCTTAATTTTGTTGCGTGAGGTGGTTGATTATTTTTTAATTGAAAATTGAAAGAAGATAATTCAAAAAGAAAAGATTACATTGTGTGTTTGTGTGTGTGTGTGTGTGTGTATATATATATATATATATATATATATATATATATATATATATATATATCTACTAATGGTGGTCTTCATATGTAAATCAATTTTTTTTCCAAAATTTTATCATCGCCACTAAGCTAAACCTAAAAAGCGAATTAAGATTCATGTTCCCTATCAGGTTTTGAATTCAATATACACAAGAACACAATTGTTTTTTTATTTTTTTTTCACATTTATTCAAATTTATTTAATAAATAAGGAGGGATTTAAATCTCTAACTTTCCATCAAATATATGGGAAATAATAAAAATGAAAAATAGAAATCGTAAAAAAAAGTTCATTTTAGGAGAACATAATTGAAAAGTTTTTTTAAAAAATAAAGATGAAACTATCAACAGGTTACCTACTTGGTATACATTTTCAGTATATTAATAGCAGGCGAACAATGATCGTGTGCATTTCCCAAGCTAAATTAAATAGACAAGAAACATGTATATGTTGTTGAGCAAAATTAAAATGGCACCTTTGACCTCCCACACCTAATTTATTGAATCAACTTGAAATAATATATATATGTTATTTTTGCATCATCGATAGATTGAAGTAGTCCATATATGGATATCTTATGGATTGAGTATCTGCAATCTACAAGAACATGTTGCATCGAGAGAAAGCACACCAAGTTCGTTTTCTTTTTTATAGTTTGGCTTTACATATAGTGATAATAAGATTTCTTACAAATAGGATGCGCTTCAAACTTATCACTAGGGATGAGTTCTTGGATTTTAGGCTTGGGAAACAAGCCGGATTATTTTGGGAGAATTTCTATAAATTTGAATGATGTGTTAATTTTGGGATTTATGAATTATGTATTTAATGAAAGGCGATATTAAGACTCAATGGAGTCATTATAGGTTCAATAAGATGTTAGCGAGCCTTGGGTTGAAATCCTACGATGTTTGGGTTTGGTTGGTTTTGATTGTGAATACCAGAGCATCTCAAATTGTGTCTCGTTTGTCACACCCACGATATAGAGGCTTATTAGGGATTTATTTAGGCGTGCCGTTAGAGCACGGAGCATTAGAGACTAACCTATGTTCTCGCATGCCTTTGAGAAGTGATTATTTGAATGAGTTCTCTCTTAGTTCTCTCTTGGAATTGGTCGCGTGCGTGCACATGAAAGCACTTGCGAGGTTATGACTACGACTTAGTTTTAGCACCCTTGAGATTGGTTTTGAGGATGTCAATTATATCTGACGGTTAGGACTATGGTTGAGTCTATTATGATTTTATGAATAGACTAATCACTAAGTCTTGATTTATGATTGTTCTTAGACTAAAATAATAGTCTTTGGTTGAACCTCGAGTAGAGGACTATGGTAGACCTCGTGTTGTGATTTCTCGAGCTTATATGCTACTTTTGATTGGGTGATGACTTGTGGATTATGAGTACCTCATTATGTGGTTCTTTGACTAAACTTATAAGTTAGTTGGATTTGTTAAGTATGTGCAAATATGTGCATTGTTAAATTGGTGTGTAGAGCTTTATGTCCTACTTGATTTGATAAGTCCGCTATGGTCGGTCTTGATTCTGTTGAGCATGCGAGTAAATATCTACTTGTGCATTGCATAAAGTCCGGTGACATTATTTGGATTGGTTTTATAAGTCGGGGTAGGGCGGTACATCGCCTATCTGAATCGTAAGATTAAGTATTAATATGGATCGCCGTGCACAGGGACCTCACACCCCTCCATTGTTGGCGCAATGGGGAAGTAGCCCTTTGTAAACAATACGTGCGCCATTGGCTGCTATCTAAATCAAGTAGGTTCTCAATAAAAGTCGATGTAATCACGAGCATCAATAGCACGATCGGTATAACATTGTGTATTGCGAGCAACACAACGGCGCTATTTGGGTATCTTCTCTATCCCTTATGTGGCTTACTATAAGCACTTTTATGAAAAATAATGTGCTATGTGGATACAAGCTGTGACCCGACCGGACCCGAGGTGGAATCACAAGTCTAGTCGTCCAAAGAGGACAACAATACATGCAAAGACTCGATTATAGAAAACAACGTGATGCAAAATTGTAGATGAAGCGCGACTCGGCACTAAAAGGCCGGAATAATTTAAAACTTTTAAAACCTGATATAGCAATTAAAGACAAGTATATCAATTCATCGACGACTTTACAACCGGAACCCAACACTAAACAATTCATGCAAATATACCTCGACGGCTACAACATGTCGGAGAAAGAACATAAATAAATAAGAGCTAAAGTAATGCCCTGCGGAAGATTTAAAACATGTGAACCAAACTACATCTATACAAGGCTCGGCATACATGCGACGACACTCAAAATAGGATACAAGTATAGACATAAATAGAAATAAACAAAGTTCCCAAAGCGAAGTCTAAGTGACATGCTAATCCCAACGTCCTTACAAAAGAGATCAAAAGAAGGACATCTATGACAACAACCTCGTCGCAGTGATCACGGACAAGCACGAACCGCAACGCCTCAGCGGGGAGGACTGAGCGGCTTGGATCGAAAGCATTAAAGGGAGGGGTAAGTCATAAAGACTTTGTGAGTTAACAATTATGCATGTCATGGCATCATGCAACATACATAGCAAGATATCATCTTTAATATCAAGTCAATCAAAGCATTCATTTAATAAACACTTAAATCACATATCCATGGTAGCACATTGTTTCACATAAGTGCTATAAAGTAAACCACATATAAGGAGGATATGTTATGGAACCGGTGCCGCTACGTAGCTTCACTGCAATACATAGAGTTAACATTTCGTGCCAATGATACCCGTGATGAGTGTATCAAAGTACCGAGCTCTCTACTCGGGTACCAAGCTCTGTACTTGGTAATTATACTTGCCAATGTGCTCTGTTGGTTACAGCAAAGGTGCTACTTCCCCCGTGGCCAGGGTGGAGGGGTGTGTGATAAAAACCCGGTATAACAACCCATCACTATCACGAGTCACATAACTCGTGACGGCGATGCATTGTCACACCAACGACTCAACCAAATATGCCAGCTGGACTAATGCAATGCCAAGTAGATGTTTACTCGTCATAAAATCTCAAATAAGGAACAAGTTCGACAAGAGCGAACTTATTCAACAAGTAGTTGTTTACTCATTAAGATATGAAATAGGAATTCGACAAGAGCGAATTCAACATGTCAAATAGATATATTATTCTACAACATGCTCTCAATCATGCATTTACTTCATACAATCATATAAACCGCATAAGAACTCAATTGAGTCTTATAAGCACGCATATCAAACATGCCCTTCAATTCATCCCAAAGTCACGTAAACTAATACATTAGTCTAACGCACTACAATCGTCGTAGGGATTGAATGTGGAGTCGGTATTGTTCAATAACTCCCTAATCTCAACTCCGGTGATTCTTTTCTAAAATTCAACCAAGTAGAGCATTGATACTATATGCATCACATTGCTCTTTTCTAAGTTCTCCGTTCATTTATAACTCGATAACTAAGCCGTTCATGACCTTAAACTAGCCATAAACACATTCCCGAGTTTCAAACCCTAGAATCGGTGATTTTATTAAACCTAGAATTGAAACATATTCTTTCACAAGAGTTGTACCTAGACACATTATAGACAACATTCATGCTTTACACAAAGTCAAAATCACAACTTCATAAAGAAATCATCAAATCCTACACACATTTCAAAGGTTGAATTGGAGGATTCTTCTTCACAAAAAGTGTTCCTAAGCATCAATAGAACAACTATAATGAAGGGGTCATGTTATAATATTGAACATGAAAATTTCTGGGAATTGTCAACTCACCTTAAGCCTATGAATAATGGATGAAAGGAGGATTAAAACAAGGATTGTTGTAGAGGAGAGCAAGACCTTCGATTTGGCGGTCTCGGATCGCCGATCGGATCACCGGAACTCCGGCAAATGGTCTCTCAAGTTGGTGTTCTTGCTATGGACGAAAATGGAGGTTCAAGCTCTGAATCTCTGGTTGTTGGTGGTCACTAATGGCTGAAATGGCTGAAGAAATGGTTTTATACCTTCCAAGAAGACCACTATCCAAGTGAAGGGGGTTATGAGCCTTCTAATTGGCTAAGGAATGATGGCCATTGATAAGGGTTGATCCAAGGGCATAGAGAGGCTTTACTAAGGTCAACAAGAGTGGCTTGAGTCACTCAAGACGTCCAAGGGGCAAGGGCATGGTGGTCATCAACCAACACCAACCAAAAATCCCGCAAGTGTGAATTCAGGGACCAATTTTCAGATTGTTGTTACTGGACAGTCGATCTTGTAAAATCGACCATAAATAGCTCACAACTCCAAATGAAGTTATTTTTGATTTTTATGAAATTAGACTCATTAAAATATATTTTAGCATTTTAAATTACTCAATTTGGGCTTATATTCATCAAAATAAAGTTACAACAAAATCAAGTACAGAAGCTGATTTCCTGAAAATAGAATTCTGGCACAGCCGTAAGTCAAGACCTAAATTAGGTACTTAGCCACCTTGGAAAATTACCAAATTTTACAGAGAGTAACCTAAAATATTAAGGTAAAACATACTAAATTTTTAGGAAATTATCTTTAGTAGATTGGTACCAGAATTTTCCCGAAGTTTGCCCCAAAACAGGACTGAATCTGTGAAGTAATATGTTGGTCATCTTATTTCCAAATGCAACAAATCTATGAACATTGATTGTGCAAGCATGATATGAATAAAATGAAATCTCTAACATGCTAAGACATACAATAAACATGTTATAAAGATGTTATACATGTAAAGGGGTTTGGGTTCTCACATCCTCCCCCACTTAAAGGAATTTAGTCCCTAAATTCATACCAGAAATCTCGAACAAGTAAGGGTGTTTCTCCCTCATCTCAAGTTCAGTCTCCCATGTGGCTTCCTCAATATCATGATTCTTCCACAAGACCTTCACTAAACGAATCCGCTTAGTTCTCAAGACTTACTCCTTGGTATGAAGAATCCTCACCGGGTTCTCAACGCAGGAAAGATCGGGCTCAAAGGTAATTTCCTCATAAGTGAGGACATGTGACTCGTCCTTCAAGTACTTACGAAGCATAGAAACATGAAACACATCATGGACACCCGATATAGACGGTGGTAACGCAAGTAAATAAGCCAAAGAACCAATCCGCTCTAAGATCTCACACGGACCAATAAATTTCGAAGAAAGTTTCCCTTTCTTCCCAAACCGCTTTGTACCACGCCGGGGCAATACCTTCAAGAACACATAGTCACCAACCTGAAACTCAAGATCTCGTCTCCGGTTGTCTGCGTAGCTTTTCTGTCTACTCTGAGCTGTAAGCAATCTATCTCTAATCAGCTTCACACTCTCAGCCGACTGTTGTACCATCTCCGAACCCCATAACCTAGCCTCACCGACTTCATTCCAGCAAATCGGTGATCGACACTTACGCCCATACAAAGCCTCGTACGGCGCCATCTCAATGCTCGATTGATAACTATTATTATACGTGAACTCAGCTAACGGTAGATGTGAATCCCAACTACCCTTGAAATCCATAGCACACGCACGTAACATATCCTCCAAAATCTGTATCAATCTCTCCGACTGACCATCAGACTGTGGGTGAAAAGCAGTACTGAAGTTCAACTTCGTACGCAAAGCCTTCTGCAAAGAATGCCAGAACCTAGAAGTAAATCTGGGGTCTCTATCTGACACAATGCTAACTGGTACACCATGTAATCTCACAATCTCCTGAATGTACAACGCTACCAACTGACTCAAACTGTAGGAAATCGTAATAGGAATAAAATGAGAAGACTTAGTCAACCTATCAACGATAACCCAAACTGCATCAAAGCCTCTACGAGTACGTGGCAACCCTGTAACAAAGTCCATGGTGATATGCTCCCACTTCCACTCCAGAATCTCAAGTGGCTGAAGAAAACCGGCAGGTCTCTGGTGCTCAGCCTTAACCCGCTGACACGTCAAACATCTAGACACATACTCAGCTATCTCCCTCTTCATACCATTCCACCAAAACTGCCTCTTCAAGTCACGGTACATCTTAGTACTACCCGGATGTATCGTATACTTGGCCTTGTGAGCCTCATCAAGAACCATACGTTTCACTTCATCAGAAGAAGGAACGCAAATCCTACTTTGGAACGTCAAGATCCCATCATTGTTTATCGCGAACTCGGGTGTATTATTCTCACCCAATCCATTGATAATCTTCATCAAACCCGGATCAGCAGCTTGAGCTTCCTTGATCAACCCAAACAACACTGGTGTAGCACGAACACTAGCAAAGAGAACACTATGCTCGCTCACAACAGGACTCCATTCACGGACATCCTCGAGCATCTTCCATTCCCTCATCATCAAACATGACATGTAGGATCTCCTACTCAACGCATCCGCAACAACATTCGCTTTCCCCGAATGGTATAAGATAGTACAGTCATGATCCTTAAGCTTTTCCATTCATCGCCTCTGTCTCATATTCAACTCCTTTTGTGAGAAAAGGTATTTCAGACTCTTATGATCCGTATACACCTCAAACTTAGCTCCATAAAGATAGTGTTTCCACTTGTGAAGCGCAAAGATAATAGCTGCCAACTCAAGATCATGAGTCGGATAATTCTGCTCATACGGTGACAACTTCCTAGAAGCATAGGCAATAACCTTCCCGTTCTGCATAAGCACACAACCCAAGCCTTCCAAAGAAGCGTCACAATAAACCGTGAAGTTCTCACAACCACTAGGCAAAGCTAAAACATGAGCGGTAGTCAACCTCCTCTTCAACTCCTGAAAACTAGCCTCGCACTTGTCACTCCAAACAAAAGCAGACTTCTTATGAGTAAGATTGGTCATAGGAGTAGCAATCTTAGAAAATCCCTCAATGAACCTACGGTAATAACCCGCCAAGGCCAAGAAACTACGAACTTCGGTCACCGTACTAGGAGTCTTTCATTTAGCAACAACTTCTACTTTCGATGGATCCACAACAATACCACTACTAGAACAATGTGCCCACAAAAAGATGCTTTTCTGAGCAAAAATGAACACTTGCTAAATTTCGCAAAAAAATTACCTCTCTCGCAAAATAGAAAGAACAACTCTCAATTGATTCACATGTTCTTCTAGTAACTTTGAGTACACCAGAATCTCATCAATAAAAACCACAACAAAACAATCCAGATAATTATGGAATATTTGATTCTATAAATCCATGAAAACTTGCAGGCGTGTTTGCTAACCCAAACAGCGTGACCACAAACTCAAAGTGACCAAGACGTGTACGAAAAACTATTTTTGGTATATCTTCCAAACGAACTCTTAACTGATGACAACCACTACGCAAGTCAAGCTTGAAATATAAAACTGGTACATGAATTTGATCAAAGAGATCATCAATGTGTGCTAAAGGATATTTATTCGTTATAGTCACTTGGTTCAACTGATGATAGTCTATACACAACCGCAACTACCATCCTTTTTCTTCACAAATAACACCGGTGCACCCCACGGAGACACACTTGATTTAATAAACTCTCTATCAAGAAGTTCCTGCAACTCTCTCAACTCAGCTGGAGCCATTCTATAAGGTGCTCTAAAATAGGGAAAGTTTCCTGGCAATATCTCAATGCAAAACTCTAACTCTCGGTCGGGAGGTCATGCATAATCAGTCGAAAAACATCTGGAAATTCATTAACTACCGGAACTTCATTAACAATTAGAACTTCTTATAGTATAGAAGTAGGCATGCTAGTCTCAAGTATAGAAGCAAGATAACAAGTACAACCTTGCGTTAAAAGTTTTCTAGCCCGCAACCTAGAAATAACATGTATATTATTTATGTCATGATCACTAATAAACACCAACTCCGGTATACCGGGCATGGCAATCGTAACACCCTTATGATGGCAATCTACTAGAGCATGCAATACACTATCACCAATGAACACATCACAAGCCTTATAGACCTCGGATGCGAGTTCAAGATCACTCAATGTATAGACACTTCAAGCACATAGGATAACTGTTAATGCAAGACGCGCAAATGCTCAATGAAATGTGGTGCATCATATTTGCACCTGTATAGAAATACACCAATTACCTTTTCCATTCCATTTTGGTAACGGGTTCAGTCAATTTAAACTCTAATTTAAACCATTTTAGTTCTCCGACGAAGACCTCTTAATAACCAAGTCAGGGATCCTCTGAAATGACTCCAAAAGCTTTCGTCGTATAGGATGCGGGGTGTTTGTGATTCATTACAAGCATCCTCCAATTCGGTCTCATATATGTTATATATACATATAGATATTCATGCAAGGTAAGGTGGTCTAATATTATTTACCAATTTAAAGGAATCTACTAAGTAGTTTTCGATATCCAATTTCAATAAAATTCAAGTATGTTATTAATCACACAATTAACCACTTATCAATGGTAGGCATGGACCATCATGATATTAAGCATGAAAAAAATCACAGACATTAACGTATAACATAAGATTACTTACTAGTATATTCTTAATCATTATAAGTCAACCCGTATACGGACGAAAATCAAGTTAGTCAATGGTAGGCACAACGCAATACCCAAAGCTAATACTTTTCTAATATATTAGGTTAACAATAAGACAAGAATAAAATTTCAAAAACAGTAGGTAGAATATGTTTACCCACAAATACACTACTAATCCTTTCACATGAAAATACGTACAGGTTGAAAACAATTTCGATCATGTGAAACGTGATTAACTCTTGGCTTATCACAAATTTTAACCGACCATGAATGAAAATGTTTCATTATTTGGGATAATCTCCTTAACTAGAATTAATATCGGGAAGCAAGTACTCCAGTTTCCCCAAGCAAGCAAGACATAAACACATGATCATGAACTACAATGGATACAAGTCTTCATATAGCAATTATGAAATATTAGTAAGTACGACAGGAGGCTAAGCCATTCCGCTCTCAAAACGCGTACAATGAATCTTGGCTCTAGTGAATTCCACGGCGATCACTCTTGGGACCGACATACTGATTTCTATGATTTCAAGAAATGAAGCAAGGAAACAGTGGATAAACATTACCACCACACCTACTCTTGGTATAACTTCACCTTATTGAAAGTAAAACGGGAGAAAGGTAATATTCCTTTACACAAACACTGCACTCACGGGGATCTAGATTACAATGAACGTAGCACTCTAAGTCATATTCATTCACGAAGAATCTGCCAATAAGGCACGAAACAGAACACTCAACGTCAAGATTCACACAAAGAACCAGCCCACCAAGGCCATGGAACCTATCCTGGCCGATAGCTAACCTATAAAGCTCTGATACCAACTGTGACGACCCGACCCGGAAGTGACCATGTTTATCTTGATTGCGCATGATTGAATTTCATGATGTGTATATCTGTAGGTATACATACTTATACTTGATAATTCTATGACTTGATATGCAGATATGTGAATATACATGCTCATACTTGCTAGTTTCATGAATGACTTGACAAGTATATAAAAAGTTATACATACTTACATATAATGCTTTCATGAGAATTACTGTCTAATTCATTTGGTTTGTGTTGAACATGGAATTCCACCCTAGTTCGTTTGGACAGTTTAGTAAGTGAGAAGGAGAGATTTCTTGTAAAGTATACGACATGTCTTCACGAGTTTCGTCGTTGTAACACGATGTTGCTGTTATTATAACAATGTTTCATATTATGTTATATTGTTCAGTAGTAGCGTACTGAGTCATTATGACTCATCCCGTACTTTGTTTTCTAGTTGCAGTAACCTGTCCGCCACATTGAGGCCGTGTAGATTGTGATTGTAGCAGATAGCAACTGATCGATAGATCGAGCTTAGTTCGTGCGATCGTGTGTTCGTGATTGTAGCAGCCGACATTCCCGAGTAGTAGCTTGTGGATTCCTATCTCATCTAGCAACATTGATTTGTCTACTGTACTGTACTATTCTTGTGAGCTCGTTGTATTGTAAAGTTATTTAGACTTTACAGTCGGGTAGAACACTTGGGTTCTGATTTAGTTTTTCTTTGGGCCGACGTATTGTGTCGTGCCGTTATTCGAAGTCTTAGTTTTATATTCAGTTGTCTCCCGGGCACACAGTCGCTTTGTGGCTTTTCTTTATTCTAGTTGTTTCATTGTTGGTTAACCCCGGTATGCTTTAGCCGTGGGTAATTGTTATATCAGGATAGTTCGTTGTTGAAACACTGGCCTGGAGTGCCGATGGTTTGTTCCGCGTCTGCAATGTTGCGGCACGCGAGTTTTGTACTTTCTCCTCTCGAGACAATTGTCTCTCTTGGTTCCTTTAGTGTTGATTTCAAGTTTATTAGCTCGAGTCTTCACTCTATTAACGCTTCCGCACCTTCGATTTTTTTTTACCCATATTTTTATACTATTACACATCCATGTTTAGAGCTTGAGAGATTGTTTGACTAGCACTATTATTTAGATCGTGCTTGTCCTCTCCTTGCCTTATCCTAGCGTCGCGACCTTGGGATTCCGTTCCGGAATTCGGGTCGGGTCGTCACATACCCTCTGGAAGTAAAAAATCTCCAAAAATGGTAAAACATTTTACAAACTGATCGATATTCATGGCATTTCATCAATCAAAGCATTGCTTCATTTTATATTGAATGACGAAATGCCATGAACACGATCGGATTGAAATGTTTTGTAGCGATTCACGTGCATGTAAGACCCTGAACCTTCGTGTATTTGACTTTCTCGTGTTGCATTCTTTGTTGTTAATGCGTCGAGTGTTTATCTTAACATGATAGCACCTAAATAAGTCTCATTGGAGTCTTAGTACCTTGCATATAAGATTTACAATGTTCATCTTAGTTGTTGTATGCTTGGTTGAGAGTTTAGAAGCATTGTTGCTTCGTTTGAGCCCTAGGGTTTCTCGGGATTGCCTTCGTTGCTTGTATTGTTTGTGCTTTAAACTTGCGAGAAGTTCATTTAAGTTCTAAACCAAGTGTACTAGTATTTCCCATGCTTGCATAATCATTGTTCATAGACTTGTTGCATTTGGAAATAAGATGACCAACATATTACTTCACGATTCAAATCCGTTGGGAGAACTTCGGGAAAATTCTGGTACCAATCTACTAAAGAGAATTTTCTAAAAATTTATTATGTTTTACCTACATATGTTAGGATACTCCCTGTAAAATATGGTATTTTTCCAAGGTGTATAAGTACGTCATTTAGGTCTTGACTTACGGCTGTGCCAGAATTCTGTTTTCAGGAAATCAGCTTCTGTACTTGAACTTGTAGTAGCCATATTTTGATGAATATAAGTCCAAATTGAGTAATTGAAAAGGCTAAACTATATTTTAAAGAGTCTATATTTTCGGTCGATTTTACAAGATTGACTATCTGTTTTCCAGAATCTGGTTTTGTGAGTTTTGAGTGGATTTGGCTAATGACTCTTGAACCCTTGCCCCTTGGCCGACCTTGGTGAGTCCAAGCCCCCTTTGTTGACTTGTCTAAGACCCTTGTGAACCCTTGGATCATTGCTTATCAATGGCTCACATGCCTTAGCCAATAGAAAGCCTCTTAATCACTCACTTGGATTAGGGACTTCTTGGGAAGTATATAAACACAAAATTCAGCCAAGATAAGCCATTTTTGATCAACATAACCAGAGAAATTCAGAGACTCAAGCTCAAATTCGTCCATGGAAGAAACCCTAGGTTGAAGGACCATTTTCCGGAGATCCGGTGGTCCGATCGACGAACCGAGACCGCCAAATCGAAGCCCTCGATCTTCTCTACAACAATCCTTGCTCTAATCAACCTTTCCTCCATTAATCTTAGGACTAAGGTACGTTGAGAAATCCCTGAAATTTTCATGTTCAATAAAATGACATGACCCCTTCATTATAGTTGCTCTATTGATGATTATGAACATCTTTTGTGAAGACAAATCCTCCAATTCAATCTTTGAAACATGTGTAGGATTTTATGAATTCTCTATGAAGTTGTGATTTTGACATTTTGTAAAGCATGAATGTTGTTTATAATGAGCTTAGGAATAACTCTTGTGAAGGAATATGTTTCAATTCAAGGTTTAACAAAATCACCGAAACTAGGGTTTGAAACTCGGGATTATGTTTAAGGCTAGTTTAAGATCATGAACGGCCTAGTAATCGAGTTCTAAATGAAAGGAGAACTTAGGAAAGGACAATGTGATGCATAGAGTATCAATGCTCAACTTGGTTGAATTTTAGTAAAACTCACCGGAGTTGAAATTAGGGAGTTATTGAACAATACCGACTCCACATTCAATCCCTACGACGTTTGTAGTGCTAGACTAATATATTAGCCTACGTGACTTTGGGATGGATTGAAGGACATGTTTGATATGAGTGATTATAAGACTCAATCGAAGTTCTTATGTGGTTTATGTGATTGTGTGAAGCAAATGCACAATTGAGAGCATGTTGTAGAATGATGTATCTACTTGACAAAGTTGAATTCGCTCTTGTCGAATTCCTACTTGATTCTTAATGAGTAAAAACACCTACTTGTTGAATAATGAATTTGAGGACTATTCTATGAGAAGATTTGGATTGGGGTTTTCTTAGTACTCTATACATGGAGTCTACTTGTATAAGTCGCTAGGATGACCATGTTGTTATCTAAGACTCACCGGTATGGTTTCACCTTACGAGATATTACCGCTCTAGTGTTGCTTAAGTCTTTGACTACCATCGACTTTTGTGTTATTGAATGAGTTACTACTCTCGGAAGAGTTTAGTAAATGGCTTCATGATCCGAGACTAACGAGTAGTCTTGGATAGTACTTAATGGACTGATGGTTAAGTTGTGACTCTGTTGAATTTCATAGGAGAATATGGAATACTATGTATATTTTATATTATGACTAAATGCATGATTTCCTACCTTGTCAAGAATTGATTCTTCTATGTGTTTCTATGATATGACATATGAGCATATTGAATGTATTTGCCTTCGTGCCTCGATCTGCTCTAGCTTAATGAATTGTGGTGAACTTGGATTCTACTATTAAGTGGAATTATGAATCAAAATTGAACTAAGCTTGATTTCACAATAATCAACTTGGGCTTCCCTTATATAATTGACTTGGGACATGAACCAAGATTCCTAAATGGAATGAGAACCTTGCTATGCCTCAAACGAGAACATAGAAAAGAGTCTTGGGACACATATAGTGTTCAAACTCTATTTGGTTGGAATTGTAGTAAAGACTCAACGGAGTCGAGTTAAGGAACAATTGAACCTTACGAGGATCGTGGTGAGATCCTATGATAATTATATTCCATTTGACTAGATTACTAGCTTTTGGGACTTGAATCGAAGAGAGTGAACAACTTGACACTTATGATTTAGAGACTCAAATGAGCTCCTATTATGGTTTTGTGATTATTGTAACAATGTGCATAATCGTATGAGTTTAGTAGATCATTATATCTACTTGAGAATTAGCAAGTAAACATCTACTTGTGCATTGCATATAAGTCCAGCTGGCATTACTTGAGTTTTCTTGATGATGGTGGGATGATGCATTGCCTTCACGAATTATGGGATTCGTGATTGTAATGTATCGCCGCATCGATTCGGTTTCACACACACCTCCACCGCTAGCTACAAGGGGGAAGTAGCCCCTTTGTCGTAACCAATTGAGCACAATGGCTAGTGCTATTTTCCCGGGTAGAGAACTCGCACTGAGAAGAGAGCTCGGTACTTTGATACCCGAACACGGGTATCATTGGCACGATATGATTAATGCTTGTGATTGCAGAGCAATACGACGACAGTGATTTGGTATCTTCTCTATCCCTTATGTGGCCTCCTATGGGCACTTATGTGACAACAAAGTGTTAGTTGAACATGAGATCTTATTGACCATGTTTGTATTGGCTGATGATAAATGAGAGATTTGATATGTATATATAGAGATATGCATACTTGTATTTGAGATATATATGAAAGACTTGATGTGTATATATATAGATATGCACACTTATGCATGATGATTTTATGGGATATTTGATATGTATATTTAGAGATATACATACTGATATAGGTGTATATATATAAACATGCACCCTTACACGTGGTAACAAGTGAATAGCTTGATTCGTATATATAATGATATGTATACTTGCATATGATGTTTTGTGGGAACTACCTTCTAATTCATTTGATTTGTGTGTGAACAGGGAATTACACCCTGGTTCATTTGGACGGTTTAGTAAGTAAGAAGGAGTGGATATCTTGTGGAGTATCGAAACGATACGACGCCTCTTCATGGGTTTTTCTGTCATATATAAAATGACACCCTGGTTATGTTTATGTTACATAATTATATGTTGCATATATATTGTAGTAGCGCATCGGGTCATTATGACTCATCTCGTACTTGTTTTTAGTTGCAGTAACTGATAGCTGCACTGAGGTCGAGTAGATCGTGATTGTAGCAGGGCACAGCTGGTCGATAGATCGAGGTTAGATCGTGTGGTTCGTGCTGGTAGCAGCCGACTTTCCCGAGTAGCAGCTTGTGGAGTCTTTTTCCTTTTTAGCATTGTCATTGATTTCATGTACTTTGCTATTCCTGTGAGATCGACATTTTGTAAAGTTATTTAGACTTTACTGTCGGGTAGAATACTTGGGTATTTGTATTGGTTATTTCTTGGGCCGACGTGTTGTGTCGTGCCTTGTTTGTGGTTTTAGTATTTATTTCGCTTGTCTCCTGCACGCAGTAGCTTTGGGGAATTTCCTTATTCTAGTTTTTATAGTTGTTGGTTGACCCCTGTATGCTTTAGCCGCTGGGTATTTGTTATATCAAGTTGGTTCTTTGTTGAAACGCCCGAGTGCCGATGGTTTAATTAGCGCTCGCAATGTTGCACGCGAAGTTTGTTTTTTTCCTCCTTTGAGAGATAGTGTCTCTTAGTTTCATTGTCGTTGGTTTCGAGCTTCATAGCTTGGGACTTCTTTTCTTATATTGCTTCCGCTGATTCGATTTTTGAAATACCGTATTCTAGTGCGGTGTTATGTTCATGTTTAGAGCGAGTTTGCTCGACTGTTTGACTAGCACTACTGTTTATCAAGTGCTTGTCCTCTTATTAAGTTAGTTCCAGCGGCACGACCTTGGGATTTCGTGTTGGAATCCGGGTCGGGTCGTTACAGTGCAACTCTTTAACATTAAAAAATTGGTAAGAGTGTTGAAAACTATCAACAATGTGTTCGTTATTCATGGCATTTCACCAAAACAAAAATAAGATTACAAACATCAAATGGTCAAATGCCATGAATACGAACAAATTATTGTGTTTTGCTTTACTAGAGAAGGAGAAATAGAGAGAATGAGAATTATATTGTCTTATGTCTTTGCCAATTAGCCTTTTTATAGTCATTTTCCATTAACAAAATGAAAAAAAACGAACACCTATATTTTTCATGTTAATAAAGATAAGTTGATAAACTCATTTATTTTTGTCGTGTTTAAGAGATAATTTCATACAATCCAACTTTATTTGGTGATTTTAATTATAGTAATTAAATGTTACTTACCTCCTATTGACTATAAGAGTTACTCAATAAATCATAACATGCTTGAAATTTAAACACGACGTTTGTGTGGAATCATCTAGTCGTGCAATTAGGGAATAGAGAAATACTCTGATAGAAAGATTTTAAATATGGTTTAATTCATTGTATAATGTTAAATTTATAAAGATGTTTGTTCTATTAAAAGTTCCATTGAGTAGATAAAGAACAGATATCACATATTACTATTTATACCCAAGAGGTCATCATTTAATTAAGTATTGATATTATTACATCTATGTAATCAATTTTTTTCCACATTTAATTATTTTGATAAAATAACCCTTTAATTAATAAAAAAAAATTCCAAACCCTTTTTCAATTCAGTCATATTCACTTGAAAATTTAATTTTTATAAAAGTTCTCTTTCTCCGCATTGCGTTCTTAAAATCATTGCTCCGTTATATGTGACTGCCAAAATAAGTTTTCAATTATCAAAATTTAAACACAAACAAATATTATCTCATGTATATCATAACCTTTCTCTCTTTTTGTGGCGACCCCGACCCCGGACCCAAGATGGAACCGCGGACCGGAGCGCCAAACAAGACAAGAGGGACAAGAAAAGACGAACATGCAAGGACTCAAAAATATTTTTAAAACTGATGTGACGCAACTTTTCAGTCGCAATAAGACTCGACACCAAAGGTCGGTAACTTTAAAATCATTTCACCTGATAAAACAGTTAAGTAATAAATCCCAGTCTTCGGCGATACTATAGCCGGAACCCAAGCTAAACAGTGAATATAACAAGGAAATAATAAGAGCTAATGGGATGTTCCGCGGAAGTCTATACGTAGTGAACAACAATACGATATACAAGGCACGACTAACACAATTGCCGGCATCAAAAGGAGTATAAATACTACAAGAGTTAACAGGAGAACACGAGAACAAGATCTATACACTCCCAAGCATAGTCTAGATGACTAGCTTTAAACCCGTCGTCCTTGCAAAATACAAAAGAATAGAAGAGGACTTCTAAAACCACCTCTTCAACCGCAAAAGCCTGATCAAAAGAGAACTATGGATAAAGAGCACTGCGAGCCTCAATGAGAAGGTCCTGTCCTGCTAGGATCTAAAAAAAATACAGGGGAACGGGTAAGTCATAATGACTCATAAGCTATCAATCATGTATGACATGGAAATATGCAACACATTAGGCAAGACAATGTTACAAGCATGTATATCAAGTAATTGAGATGCACATTATTGCACATAGTTCACATAATGTGAGGATATAGAGCTGGGCCGCTACGTAGACCTGCAAAACAGACACCTTCATGACGTGCATGAATCGATGGGTGTGATAATACATCGATCTTCCGAGGATATTCTCGGGATAAACATGAAGTCAATCTCAATGGACGCGTATTGGTTAGCCAAGGAGAGCTCTTCCCCACTGTGGCCAGCAGTGGAGGGTGTGTGACAGGATCAAGTATGCCAGCTGGACTCATGCAATGCCAAGTAGTATTTACTCAACAATGGTTAGTATGGAACGAGTCCGACAAGAGCGTCCTCGTTCAAGACAATTATATAATCTCATCAATAAACAAGCAAGATTGAGCTCGACAAGAGCAAACTCAATATATCAAGTATGCATTTATTACGTCATAAAGATACAAGCATGATAGTCAATCCATTTCAAGAGTCTAGAATTAGTTTTCTAGTGGAACGCATATAATAACGTCGTAGGGATTGATCATTGAGCCAGTATTATTCAATAGCTCACTAATGTCGACTCCGTTGAGTCATTTCTATAAATCCAAGCTTGTAGAGTTAAAACACTATTTGCATTTCCAACTCTTTTCTAAGTTATCGCATCGATTAATCTAGGTCATTAATCCAATAACAACCATAGCTAAGAATAAATTCAAGTCCCCAATTTATGGAACCCTAGAATCACGTTTCCCAAATAATGGTCGAAAGCCTATGACCCAAGAATAATAATAATTTCTAACGTAGCATAGAACACTTTTACTTCTAGGCTTAGTGTCCAAATCGAAACATTTGCATTCATTGTTTATAATTCCCAGAAATTCATACTCTCTAAAACGTATCATTATCATGGTAGAAATCAAGGAGAGCATGATTTAGACATGAGTGAAGGGAAGCAAGAGGGGGTAGCATGTTATCTCTAACATGGACCTAAGGGAAATCGATAGCTTACCTCAAGCCAAGCAAAAGACGGAAGCACAAAAATTATCGGTGACAATCGTTCTACTCGACGGCGGCTTCGTAGCGGCTGTCTCGGAATCGCAAGCGGGTCTCGAATCTCTTGGAAGCCAAAACCTAATGGACGTATCTCACCGAGACTCTCACGCACAACTCTCTCCAGACCAGAGAAGACGAAGTGAAGAAATGAATCGTAAAATGAAGTCTAAGGCTGAAGTCTCCAACTGATGTAGTATAGATCAGCTTAATTAATTGTTAGTGGAATCCACTTGTCACAAGATGAGTGGTGGAATTAGGTTTAGCAATCTTAATTAGGCTTAGATTAGGCTAATAAGACTCTAATACAAGTGGTTAAAGTCACTAATGATAGAGGTTTAGTAAGGGTAAGATCGTAATCAACCAGATGTTGCAGAAAATCCCGTCATGCTAGAAATGAGATCTGTTCGGTTGTGGAGGCCGAACCTCCTTCATAATGTTCAGTTCTTGTGGCCGAACAATGCCCAAGATGTTCGGTAGGCATGGTGGAACGATTCCTCAGGCCATACGTTAGGTCAAACAGGTCCAGATTTGCACGTATAACGCATATAAGGCATATACAACTCAAAGAAGCATTAGAATGAGTATCAAGGGTCCTTATAACAATGATAAAAGACTCTCAAGGTCTTGGCTAAGTCCAAAATATCAAAGCCCGAGCAAGAACAAGCCAATCTAGAGCATGCAAGGCAATAGGAGTTCGATACAGCAATTACAGCTCGATCAAGGATTGCAATCATGACAAACATGTTAGGGATACTACTAGCATGTTATATACACCTTCTAATCATGTTAAACAAGTATAGAAGACATGTGAAACAAGTAGGTTTCGGGTTCTCACACTTTTTCTCACTCATATTTCAACATCGGCTATTCTACTAATATACTACCTTTGTGAATAAAATGGGTCGATCATTCCCTTTATGGATGTTTCGTTGAAAAAGTCCTCATTGAAATCTTATACCTATAATCTTCATAACCCTTCAACTTTAACCTTCAAATATTATGTAAATATCTATCTTTCCGAACTCAAGATATATATAATTATATATTAACTAATATTATACTTTTCAATCATTGGCTTTTTGTTCATAACGAATATATTTGTGTATGTGTGTGTGTGTGTGCGTGTGAAGTAACTAGAACACCTTAATCACTATACTAGTGTATGTTTGGTAGACGCAAATGCATGTCAAATAAAATTGAATTCACTTTTTTTTTAATCTTTTAATAGTGATGATTAATTTGACAAGTATAATAGATTTACCAGACTTTATGATGTGCATGACGAATACTCTCTTTAGTCGACGGTAGAGCACTTTATCAAAATATATATTACCCCCTCCGTTACACCCAAAGAGTGTATGTTCGAAAACTCTAATTATTGAGAGATATATAATAAGAATTAGAGTTGGTCATAATTATAATAACTTTAGCACATAATCCATATGTTATTATCAAATGTGGAGGGTAATGTTGAAATGCTTTAGAAATTGTGGATGTGATTTTTTAAAATAGAATCATAATATGAAACATTTCGAAATAGTAGAGTTGACTCTTTGCCCAGAACGGAGAAAGTAGTTAAAATGACTTGACTATGATGTTACCTATTTTTTGTTGTTACCATATGACATGTCAAAAGAAATGTATAACCTAAACTAAAACAGAAAAGTAGTTAACTTTATATCTATTCTAATCATTTATATATTTGGACGTGATAAACTCAACGTAGTCCTTACCTGAATATTATTTTTACTAATGGAACCTGGTAGAACACCCAACACATCTACGTTTGATAAACATATGGTAACTATTCACGTGATAATTTGGCATCATAAAAACAAGTACATGACTCTCGCACATATTTTTTAATTCATTAATATTTGTCTTTATAAACCTTATTTTTCTAATCATCCTCATCTGAAGTAAAACGATTACAAGATACAAATGATCTAAATAAAGTATAAACAACTTGTTCTTTAAATTGATAGCCTTGCAATCTAACCATAGTATAAATATTCACTCAAAACATCTTATTATTAATATTTTGCCAAAGGTTTACTATCATGAGATTGATTTACGCAGATTGATTGACAAAAAAATTCATTTCTTAATTTTGTTGCGTGAGGTGGTTGATTATTTTTTTAATTGAAAATTGAAAGAAGATAATTCAAAAAGAAAAGATTACATTGTGTGTTTGTATATATATATATATATATATATATAAATATATATATATATATAAATATAAATATATATATATAAATATACACATATATATATATATATATATATATATATATAAATATAAATATATATATATATATATATATATATATATATAGATATATATATATATATATACATATATATATATATCTACTAACGGTGGTCTTCATATGTAAATCTATTTTTTTTCCAAAATTTTATCATCGCCACTAGGCTAAACCTAACAACGAATTAAGATTCATGTTCCCTATCATGTTTTGAATTCAATATACACAAGAACACAACCGTTTTTTTTTTCACATTTATTCTAATTTATGTCATAAATAAGGAGGGATTTAAATCTCTAACTATCCATCAAATATATGGGAAATAATAAAACTGGTAAATAGAAATCGTAAAAAAAGTTCATTTTAGGAGAGCATAATTGAAAAGTTTTTTAAAAATAAAGAAGAAACTATCAACAGGTTACCTACTTGGTATACATTTTCAGTATATTAATAGTAGGCAAACAATGATCGTTCAAATAGGCAAGATACAAGCATGCGCAAGTAGGATTATAAAATTCATGTGGCGCAACATCGCATACAAATAACATCTCGGCTACACTTGGCCGGAAAATAACTTAAAATAAACAAGTCATCGGCGACGTTACAGCCGGAACCCAACAACTACTCCTACAATTTTAACACATGCTTATAAAAACCTCAACGGCCACAAAATGCCGGAGAAAAATAACAATAATAATACTTTAAAAGAGTGTTAAGCGGAAGAAACTGTAGTGAACCATTAACATATAAACAAGCTCGACATATAAGTCGGCATACAAAAGATTTTAAGTATTAAGTCATTAAGTTAACTACAACAACAAAAACCCCAAAGTCAAGTCTAGGTGACTTGCTTCCCCATCGTCCTTGCCAAGATAAAATTCTAACTACCAAAAGTCCCAAAAGAGCAACCTTGAGCTCACAAGCAATCAAACGCGGTATGACGAATCTAGCTTGAACCGTCTCCTCGGCTCGGATCTAAGGAAAACAAAACAAACAAATAGGGTAAGTCGAAAGACTTAGTAAGTTACTAAAAATGCATGTTCATGTTATAGCATGGCATTTATCACATTTATGGCTCATGTTCATCATATAGCACTTAACACATTATTCACGTAAGTGCGTAAAAATAAATCATACAAGTAGGATATGATATAGGCACGGCCGCTTCGTAGCTCCTGCAATAAAGTTTATTAACCCAATATCGTGACTACGATGCTCGTGACTTCGCATCGATATACCGAACTCCGCCGGCTAATAGCAGCCTGTGACGCACGTATTGTTACGGCAAAGGGGCTACTTCCCCATTGCGGCCTACAATGGAGGGGTGTGTGAGGTCAGTGCGGCGATCCATAGCGAGCACGAATCTCTCAATTCGTGAAGGCGATGCATCGTCCTACCCTGACATAAAAATCAAACCAAATAGTGCCAGCAGGACTTAATGCAATGCACAAGTAGATATTTACTCGTCAAGACCAAATAATGATCGAATTTGACAAGAGCGAACTCGATCGACCAAGTAGGGTATTAATCTCTACAATAAATCAAGTCAAGGCAATTAATTGCTCATAACCAAATAATCACAACGGATTCAAATGCACATAATTATACTCAACTTAGACTTGAGTAAACCCGACCAAACGGTGTCCAAACTTCGTAGGGATTGAAATTAGAGTTCAACATGTTCAAATCTTCCCTAGAGTCGACTCCGTTGAGTCTTTACTAAAAATTCCAAATTTCGGGTAATTGAAGCTATGTGCTTCATAACTCAATCTAGGCCATTAATAAGCTCATCTAGGTCATAAATTCATCAAGGCATTGTAATGTGATTCATATTCATCATAAGTTCCAATTTATAGGATAGAACACATAACAACATAACAATTTGTCAAATAGGCTTAAACTCGGGCATTCTCATATAGCACCATTTCCATCAACATATATAATACATGTTTTTAACATGTTCATAACCTTAAATAGACAAGATGAAAGAGTATTATAAACTTTGATAGACAAGAAATCATCCTATACATGCTTCTAACAAGCTCATTCTTTCAAAACACAAGATGAAGGCATAAGAAGCATATATGTGTCCTCATTGACCTCAATCATCATAAGCTTTGTTTCCTTAGGGTCAATGAGAACTAAAACAAAGAAGAAGAGAAGTAACTTACTTGTATTCTACACCCAAGAAAGCAAATGGAAAGATTGATCGGTTGGAAATGATCTACTCTTCAAACTCTACTCTTCTATGGTGGTGGCTTGAGCAATGGAAGAAAGAATGAAGGAAGACCAAGATGAATGCTTCAAGAAGCCATGGGAGAGCTTGAGGGAAAGGAAATCCCGTTTTTGGAGAGTGAGGGAGAGAAATGAGAGTCAAACTCTCAGATTGTGGCTTATATTGGTTTAAAAACTGAGTGGGACAAGTGTCAACACAATGTGGTCTCTTAAAATCAGATTTTTGTGGCTTACTTGATCACTAAAGCTCTCTTAATCCACTCTTAAAACTTGTTAGAGATGTTAGGGTATAAGTAAGGAGGGTTAGGGAGGTTTAGGTGGGGTTTAGAAAAGGTTTTGGATAGGGGTTTAGGAGCAAAAATTGTAAAACAGCAAAACAGGGAAAACAGATTCGGGGGACCTTGCGGTCGCATGGTCCCCATACCCTTGCGACCGCATCCTCCCTGGATGCCCAACACACCATTTTCTGGCTACCTTGCGGGGGCAAGGCCATTCCAGCTTGCGAGGGCATGCCCGGTAGACCCAAAATGGCTCAAAACTCAACCTAAAAGACCCCCAAACACTTAGCCATATCAATGGGGTTTCAAACACCAAAAAAAATGTTTTTAAAGATCATCACAAGCACCCTCAAACAACACCCGAACAATCCAAACGAAGGAGGGAAATAAGGAGAACTAAATAAGCAATTCAACCGGCAATTCGACAAGCATGCTTACGTGATTCTAAACATGTTAAGAGCTTCTTGAATGACTTATGAATTATTCTAAATCATATATAGACTAAGTAAACATGCTCACAATCAACAAGAAAACATGAAGGCAAGCACACAAGGCTCATGCAAGAATCCGGGGTGTTACACTCTCCCCTCCTTTAGGAATTTAGTCCCTAAATTCTTACCAAGTTCATCAAACAAATGTGGATGCTTCTCGCGCATCTCCGCTTCCGTTTCCCAAATCGCTTCCTCAATGTTGTGATTTCTCCAAAGGACCTTAACTAAGGGAATCTTCTTGGTTCGGAGCACTTGCTCTTTGGTGCCCAAAATCTTCACGGGCTTTTCAACTTAAGACATATCCGGCTCAAATGTTATCTCCTCATACTCAAGTACATGGGACTCATCTTTCAAATACTTTCGCAACATGGAAACATGGAAGACATTATGAATCTCTGAAAGTGAAGGTGGTAATGCAACTCGATAAGCGAAAGACCCAACTTTCTCAAGAATCTCAAATGGGCCAATGTACCTCGGTGTAAGCTTCCCTTTCTTGCCGAATCTCTTCGTACCCCTTCTTGGTGACACCTTCAAGAATACGTAATCTCCCACTTGGAACTCAAGATCCCGTCTATGGTTATCCGCGTAACTCTTCTGTCGACTTTGAGCGGCGCGCAATCGATCTCTAATCAACTTCACGCTCTCAACCGATTGTTGCACTAACTCGGAACCCCAAAGTTTCGCTTCTCCAACTTCGTCCCAACAAATTGGTGATCTACACTTACGCCCATACAATGCTTCATACGGCGCCATTTTAATACTCGACTGATAGTTGTTATTATATGCAAACTCGGCTAAAGGTAAGTGAGAATCCCAACTTCCTTTAAAATCCACGGCACAAGCTCGAAGCATGTCCTCCAAAATCTGAATCAACCGCTCGGACTGACCATCCGTTTGAGGATGAAAATCTGTACTAAATTTCAAATCTGTTCCCAAAGCCTCCTGCAACGACCTCCAAAATCTAAATGTGAACCTCGGATCTCTATCGGACACAATACTTACAGGTATGCCATGAAGTCTCACGATCTCCTAAATGTACAAGGCTGCTAACTGAGTCAATGAATAAGTGATCGCGATCGGAATAAAGTGTGCAGACTTAGTCAATCTGTCAACTATAACCCAAACTGCATTAAATCCTCTCCGCGTGCGCGGTAACCCTGTCACAAAATCCATAGTAATAAACTCCCATTTCCACTCAGGAATCTCAAGTGGTTGTAGAAATCCCGTAGGCCTTTGATGTTCAGCCTTAACCTGTTGGCAAGTCAAGAATCTCGATACATACTCCGCAATTTCCCTCTTCATGCCTTTCCACCAAAATTGTCTTTTCAAATCCAAATACATCTTCGTGCTCCCCTGGTGAATGGTTTATCTCGTTTTATGAGCCTCATCAAGAACATGCCTCTTCAATTCATTATTAGCAGGAACACAAATTCTAACTCGAAATGTCAAAGTACCCTCACTATTAATCGCAAAATCAGGTGATACATTCATAGCCAACCCATCAATAATTTTCTTCAACTCCGGATCATTCCCTTGCGCTTCTTTAATTTTCCCAAACAACACTGGCGTAGAACAAACATTTGCAAAAATTACACCTCTATCATAAATGCTAGGACCCCAATCTCGCAAATCTTCCAACATCTTCCATTCTCTAACCATCATACAAGACATGTGAACTTTCCTACTCAAGGCATCCGCTACTACATTTGCCTTCCCCGGATGATACAAAATAGTACAATCATGATCCTTTAGTTTCTCCATCCATCTTCTTTGCCTCATGTTCAACTCCTTTTGAAAAAACAAATACTTTCAAACTTTTGTGGTCGGTGAAAATCTCAAACTTAGCCCCATACAAGTAGTGTTTCCATTTATGCAACGCAAAAATAATCGCAGCCAACTCTAAATCATGTGTCGGGTAATTCTGCTCATGAATAGACAACTTCCTCGACGCGTAAGCGATAACTCTTCCATTTTGCATCAGCACACAACCCAAACCTTCCTTAGAAGCATCGCTATAAATCACAAAATTATCTCCTCCACTAGGCAAAGCCAAAATAGGTGCCAACGTCAACCGCTTCTTAAGTTCTTGGAAACTAGCCTCACATTTCTCGCTCCAAACAAATGGCATATTCTTTTGTGTCAATCTAGTCATAGGAGTCACTATCCGAGAAAATCCCTCAATAAATCTCCGGTAATAACCCGCTAGACCCAAGAAACTCCGAACCTCGGTAACTGAACTAGGTCTCTTCCAATTCATCACCGCTTCAACCTTAGAAGGATCAACGGCTATCCCGGCGCTAGAAACTATATGCCCCAAAAATGATACTTCCTCAAGCTAAAAGGCACATTTGCTAAACTTCGCATAAAGTTGTTTCTCCCGAAGAATAGACAAGACAATCCTCAAGTGTTTCTCATGCTCCTCCCGAGATTTAGAATACACTAAGATGTCATCGATAAAGACTACCACAAAACAATCAAGATAGCTATGAAAGACACGGTTCATCAAGTCCATAAACACCGCTGGTGCATTCGTTAACCCAAACGGCATCACTACAAATTCAAAGTGCCCATATCTAGTGCGAAAAGCCGTCTTTGGAATGTCTTCCTCTCTAACCTTCAATTGGTAGTAAACCCATCTCAAATCAAGCTTAGAATACACAATAGACCCTTGCAATTGGTCAAAAAGATCATCAATATGGGGTAGTGGATATTTATTATTAATGGTCACCTTTTCAATTCCCGATAATCTATGCATAACCGCAAACTCCCATCTTTCTTCCTTACAAATAAGAACGGTGCGCCCCAAGGCGACACACTCGGTTTAATAAAGCCAATCTCTAGGAGTTCCTGCAACTGAATTTTCAACTCCTTAAGCTCTGCGGGCGCCATCCTATACGTTGCCTTAGAAATTGGTGAAGTCCCCGGAATAAGCTCAATACAAAATTCTAGCTCTCTATCGGGTGGCATAGCATGGTCGGTAGAAAATACATCGGGAAACTCACATACTACCGGAACCTCTTCTAAGTTTGGTGAATACTTCCTCTTATCAACAACGCATGCAAGAAAACCCGTACACCCTTGAGACAATAATTTTCTAGCCCTTAGAGCAGAACTAAAATGCAAGCCACTTGATGCATGATCACCCACAAATGTAAATTCAGGCACACTCGGCATAGAAAAAGTAACCCGCTTTTTATGACAGTGAACTAAAGCATGATAAGAACATAACCAGTCCATACCGAGAATCACATCAAAATCACGTATAGGTAGAACTACCAAGTCCGCATGCAAAGTGTGGTCACCCACCAATACATCACAAGATTTAAACACTTCAGATGCGAGCATATATTCCCCGAGCGGGGTAGACACTTCAAGCAAATATGGCAAAGGTTGAGGCAGTACACATAGATTCTCAACAAAGTGCGAAGCAACATAATAATGTGAAGACCCTGGATCTATGAGAACTCGAGCCTTATGATCAAATATAGAAAGAGTACCTCCTATCACTGCCGTAGACCCCTGAACCTCGCGCTGATCAAGCGCAAACACACGGCCCTGCACCTTGGGTTTCCCATCTACACTTCTCTTGGCTCCAGACTGAGCCACATTCCCCGGTTGAGCTGCCCCAGCTTTCGGGCACTCTTTCCTAAAATGAGTACCATCTCCACAAAGAGTACACTTTCATAGCTTTGCCCAACACCAAACAACTATGTGTCTAGGCTTCTGACAATAACTGCAAGTCATACTCCCACTACGCTGACCTTGTTGCCTTTGAGACGAAGAAGTATTTTTGCCTTGCTTCCCATACTGTGGCCTACCTTGGCCTCCACCTCTCCTATCACGGTTTCCTTGGTATCCCCTTCTGTTACCTGAATTATTCCCTTGATTAGTGTTCTGAACAGACTGTCGTGCCTTACCCGAATTATTCTTGCTCCGGTTCTCCTCAATATCCTGCTCCACCTCATAAGCTCTATCAACTGCACTCCGATAATCAGTGAGCAATAATAAGATTAACATTAAAAAATTGGTAAGAGTGTTGAAAACTATCAACAATGTGTTCGTTATTCATGGCATTTCACCAAAACAAAAATAAGATTACAAACATCAAATGGTCAAATGCCATGAATACGAACATATTATTGTGTTTTGCTTTAGTAGAGAAGGAGAAATAGAGAGAATGAGAATTATATTGTCTTATGTCTTCGCCAATTAGCCTTTTTATAGGCATTTTCCATTAACAAAATGAAAAAAAACGAACACCTATATTTTTCATGTTAATAAATATAAGTTGGTAAACTCATTTATTTTTGTCTTATTTAAGAGATAATTGCATACAATCCAACTTTATTTGGTGAGTTTAATTATAGTAATTAAATGTTACTTGCCTCCTATTAACTATAAGAGTTACTCAATAAATCATAACATGCTTGAAATTTAAACACGACGTATGTGTGGAATCATCTAGTCGTGCAATTAGGGAATAGGGAAATACTATGATAGAAAGATTTTAAATATGGTTTAATTCATTGTATAATGTTGAATTTATAAAGAAGTTTGTACTATTAAAAGTTCCTTTGAGTAGATAAAGAACGGATATCACATATTACTATTTATACCCAAGAGGTCATCATTTAATTAAGTATTGATATTATTACATCTATGTAATCAATTTTTTTCCACATTTAATTATTTTGATAAAATAACCCTTTAATTAATAAAAAAAAATTCCAAACCCTTTTTCAATTTTGTCATATTCACTTGAAAATTTAATTTTTATAAAAGTTCTCTTTCTCTGCATTGTGTTCTTAAAATCATTGCTCCGTTATATGTGACTGCCAAAGTAAGTTTTCAAATATCAAAATTTAAACACAAACAAATATTATCTCATGTATATCATAACCTTTCTCTCTTTTTCTCACTCATATTTCAACATCGGCTAGTCTACTAATATACTACCTTTGTGAATAAAATGGATCGATCATTCCCTTTATGGATTTTTCGTTGAAAGAGTCCTCACTGAAATCTTATCCCTATAATCTTCATAACCCTTCAACTTTAACCTTCAAATATTATGTAAATATCTATCTTTCCGAACTCAAGATATATATAATTATATATTAACTAATATTATACTTTTCAATCATTGGCTTTTTGCTCATAACGAATATGTGTGTGTGTGTGTGTGTGTGTGTGTGCGTGTGAAGTAACTAGAACACCTTAATCACTATACTAGTGTATGTTTGGTAGACACAAATGTATGTCAAATAAAATTGAATTTACTTTTTTTTTTCAATGTTTTAATAGTGATGATTAATTTAACAAGTATAATAGATTTACCAGACTTTATGATGTGCATGACGAATACTCTCTTTTGTCGACAGTAGATCACTTTGTCATATATATATTACCCCCTCTGTTACACCCAAAGAGTGTATGTTCGAAAAGTCTAATTATTGAGAGATATATAATAAGAATTAAAGTTGGTCATAATTATAATAACTTTAGCACATAATCCATATGTTATTATAAAATGTGGAGGGTAATGTTGAAATACTTTAGAAATTGTGGATGTGATTTTTTAAAATAGAATCATAATATGAAACATTTCGAAATAGTAGAGTTGACTCTTTGCCTGCAGTAATGTAAAGTAGTTAAATGACTTGACTATGTTGTTATCTATTTTTTGTTGTTACCATATGACATGTCAAAAGAAATGTATAACCTAAACTAAAACAGAAAAGTAGTTAACTTTATATCTATTCTAATCATTTATATATTTGGACGTGATAAACTCAACGTAGTCCTTACTTGAATACTATTTTTACTAATTAAACATGGTAGAACACCCAACACATCTACGTTTGATGAACATATGGTAACTATTCACGTGATAATTTGGCATCATAAAAACAAGTACATGACTCTCGAACATATTTTTTAATTCATTAATATTTGTCTTTATAAACCTTATTTTTCTAATCATCCTCATCTGAAGTAAAACGATTACAAGATACAAATGATCTAAATAAAGTATAAACAACTTGTTCTTTAAATTGATAGTCTTGCAATCTAAACAAAGTATAAATATTCACTCAAAACATCTTATTATTAATATTTTGCCAAAGGTTTACTATCATGAGATTGATTTACGCAGATTGATTGCAAAAAAAAAAATCATTTCTTAATTTTGTTGCGTGAGGTGGTTGATTATTTTTTAATAGAAAATTGAAAGAAGATAATTCAAAAAGAAAAGATTACATTGTGTGTTTGTATATATATATATATATATATATATATATATATATATATATATATATATATATATATATATATATATATATATATATATATATATATATATATATATCTACTAACGGTGGTCTTCATATGTAAATCTATTTTTTTACCAAAATTTTATCATCGCCACTTAGCTAAACATAACAACGAATTAAGATTCATGTTCCCTATCATGTTTTAAATTTAATATACACAAGAACACAACCGTTTTTTTTTTTTTTTTTCACATTTCTTAAAATTTATGTCATAAATAAGGAGGGATTAAAATCTCTAATTTTCCATCAAATATATGGGAAATAATAAAAATGGAAAATAGAAATCGTAAAAAAAGTTCATTTTAGGAGAGCATAATTGAAAAGTTTTTAAAAAATAAAGAAGAAACTATCAACAAAGTGTTACCTACTTGGTATACATTTTCAAGATATTAATAGCAAAGTAACAATGATCGTGTGCATTTCCCTAGCAAATAAATTAAATAGACAAGAAACATGTATATGTTGTCCAGCAAAATTAAATGGCACCTTTGACCTCCCACACCTAATTTATTGAATCAACTCGAAATCATATGTGAGAACCCAAACCCATTACTTGCGTTACTTGTTTTATGCCTTGATAACTTGTGTATATCATGTCTTAACATGATTATATATATCTTTTAGTCCATGCCTGACTCGTATTATCATTATTTCATTCCTTATCGCTTGATTCCTTCCTATGCTTAGCATACCTTCCCGTTACGCCTCGCGTGTTGCCTTAGCCTGATTTGCACTCAACCGAGACTTGTTAGGGTTCGATTGTCTCTCATAGATCGACCTAGAACGCCGCCTTGATCATAGTAAGCTTGTTGGGAAGTTTAGAAACCTTCTTGCCTTGTTTTGGCCTTAGCGATTTCACCTGCCTCCCGCTTTTGCCGTATTTCGACGTGCGAATTGTTCCTTGAGTTCCTGACTTGTATTCAAGTTATAACCATGATTTAATAAGCCTATTCCATGCCCATGTTACCCTAGTTATATTAACGTTGTCCGGTTTGATCCACAACCAATCGCCGCTTGACTCGAGCCTTGTTCTACCTTGTTCCGGTGACGTTCGGTGTGTTTCGACATGTTTTGAGTTGTGTTAGACCCTAGAATGGTTACCCATGAGCTTGGGACCATTTAGGACTTGTTTAGGTCTAGTTTTGGTGCTCCGTGGTTCAAAGGCCGCATGGCTCGAACGAGGCGCGCATCGGCCGAGCAATTGAAAACCTGGAAGCCCCAAGATTCCGAGGCGGCCGCATGGCCATGACTGAGGCGCCCGCCTCAGCCTTCTTCCGCCTACGGAAATTTTCTCCTTTCTCGCCTTTGTCCGACCTTTGACCCTTAAACCCTTCCTAATTGTCCCTAATCCAACTCATTAAACCCTAACTAAGCTAGATTAGTCCTAAGCTCAAGCCACCACCTTGGACACATGGATTCCACCTCTCCTCTCCCCTTGACACTTGAATTCCACCAAGATCATGCATGATATAAAAGGCCTCCCTTGTTGACTTGCCTTAATCTCTCATAATCGATTTCTCTCTCTCTCTGCCATGGTGTGTGTGTAGAGAATAGGTGAGATTGGTGTGTGTGTTTCCCCTAGATTGAGCTCCCGACCTCCGCTTGCCGAGCCGAGACCACCGGTGTGAAGCTACCGACGAGGAGATCGATTTCATCCGATTACTTTGTGCTTCAACTTTCCTTTTCCTTGGTGAAGGTAAGCTATCGATTTCCCCTTAGGATACATGCTAGAATTGCCATGATCCCCTTGTCTATTGATCCCCATGCTTCTCCATGACCATGCCATGATCTAGGTTGAATTGGTCTCTTGAGATTGTGATTAGTATGTCCATCTTGTTGCTTGAGGCCTATACCTAGAACTAATTATGTTCTATGCTTCTTTAGAGCAATTAATGTTCTTGAATTATTATATTTTGATGACTCTGGGAATTTTGGATTCTAGGGTTTCATATGCCTTGTATTGATTTTCCTATTGAATTGAGTCCTAGGCCTAGAACAAATTGTGTTCCATATTCCCCACGAACAACTAATGTTCTTGGACCAATAACTTTTAATAACTCTTGGAGATAATGACTTCTGGTGTCACATGCTACAACCTGTCCATCCTATTGAGCGAGTCCTACGCCTCGAATTGAATACGCTCTATGCCTACTTAAGAATAACAAATGTTCTCTGACTTGCGACTCTTGATAACTCTTGGGAATTATGATTCTAGGTTTCCTATGTCTTGTATTGATCATCCTATTGATTGGGTCCTATGCCTAGTATAAATTGTGATCTACTGCCCCCCACGAATAAGTAATGTTCTTGGACCCCTTGCATTTTAATAGCCTTGAAAGAATGGTTCTAAGGCCCTTGAATTCGAATTATCGATAATACTTAACTACTTAACTACTCGGTTGTTAAATAGATTAATGAACTAGCCGATCATACACGAGAACTTAGAAAAGGATTTGGAAGCATCTAGCATCTTATCCCCTTGATGAATTGGTAGAAACGACTCAATGAGTCAAACTTAAGCGAGCCATTGAACAATACCGGCTCAATGATCAATCCCTACGATGTCTTAAACACGCTCCTCTAAGAATGATGATTCTAGATTGTTGAAACTTGAATTGGTTACCCGGCTTGATTCTTGATGTCATAAAATAGAATGTCTATTTGACATATTGAGTTCGCCTTGTCGAACTCCTTCCCCGCTTGATTATTGATGAAAATTCTTAACTACTGGTTGTTTAATAGATTAATGACCTAGCCGATCATATACGAGAACTTAGAAAAGATTCATGATGCATTTAGCGCCTTATCCATCTTGGATGAATTGTTATAGATGACTCAACTGAGTCAAGCTTAGCGAGCCATTGAACAATACCGGCCACCGACCCATCCCTTCGACGCTCTAAACGCGCTTCCTAAGAATAATAATTCTAGACTCTTGAACTTGACCTCGATTACCTTGCTTGATCTTGAATGTCATATTATAGCATGACTAATTGACATGTGAGTTACTCTGACCGAACTCTATCCCGCTTGGTTGTTGATGAGAATAATTTATTTGTCTTGAACGAGATCGCTCTTGTCGACCTCGCTCTATACTTGAGAATTTTTGTTAAGTAAACATTACTTGGCATTTGCATGAGTCCACTGCATACCTGCCTTTGTTCACACACGCCTCCACCGTGGGCCACAAGTGGGGAAGTAGCTCCCTTGTTGTAATCATTAAGAGCACCATTGACTATCCCTGCATCTCCTGAAGATCGATGTACTACACACATTCGATACCCGCACTTTCCGATAACGCTTGTATGCGTGAACTACGAGTGCCCGGCCTCGATATATCCCGATCCTATGTGATTTAATTACAAGCACCTATGTGAAACAATGTGCATCTTGAATACATGACCTTTATGATATCTTGCTTGAATAGAATATCTTGTCCTGAATATGAAATCTTGCCTGAAAATGATATCTTGCCTTGAATAATGCATACTGCCATGACATGCATGATTGATAGCTTACAAGTCTTTATGACTTACCCTTTCCCCTTTATCGCTTTTAGATCCTAGCAAGACAGTCCGCCGATGACTCGCGGTGTTCGTGCTTTGTGCCCTTTTTTTTGGTGCGCCGATGTTGTTTGAAGAGGTGGTTTAGATGCCCTCTTTCCTTTGTTTTATATTTTTGTAAGGACGACGGGTTAAGCAAGTCAACTAGACTATGCTTGGGTATTTGTGTAGAACTTGCTTGTAAATCTTAACTGCTAGTAGTTTATACTTGTAGTACTTGTAACCCTTTTGTGCCGGCATTGTGTAAGCCGAGCCTCGGTTAACTTGTTTTTATCCCTCCATGTTTTAGTCTTCCGCTGAGCATGCTTTTAGCTCTTTAAGAATTCTTGTCTTTGAACTGTTAGATTGGGTTCCGGCATGTAGTGTCGCCGAAGACTTGGTTATATTTGTTTAACTGTTTATCAGGTTTAAAAGTTTTAAAATATCCTACTGCCTTGGTGCCGAGGCGTGCCGCGACTCCAATGTTGGCCACGTCGTTTTTGTGAATTAAGTCCTTGCTTGTTTAATTGTCTACTTGTTTCCCTCCTTATTTGGGCGATCCGACCTCGGTCCCACCTCGGCCCTGGCCGGGTCGTCACTGCTTGGTATCGTAGCTCTCGTTAGCTATGCCGTGATAGGTTCCATGGCCTAGTTGGGTTAATTCTTGTGTGAATCATGACGTTGAGTGTTCTCTTTCGTGCCTTATTGGCAAATTCTTGTTAATGAATAGGACTTAGAATCCTAAGTTCATTGTAATCTAGATTCTCGTGAATACAGTATTCGTGCCGAGGAATATTACCTTTCACCCGTTTTACTTTCAAGCAGCTAGCTATACCAAGAGTGTGTGTGCCGCTTGTAGAGCTATTGTTTCTGTCCGTTGTGAGTGATCTTATAAGCTCAAAGTTGTTGATTCCGAGCGTAATCATCGTGGTGTCCAAGAGAGCTTTGAACATGTTACATCTTCTTGAACCACACAAGTGGCTAAGCCTCCTAGAGTACCTAGTAGTGTATTCCTTTGATTCCTACATAAGTATATATATCTTCTCAGAGTGCCTAATCGTGAGTACTGACCGATAAAATCGTGAATTAGAGGACTCTTTTCCTGCTTGCATTATTGAGATTGAAGGATACCCTAATGCCCAAGGTATCGCTGTGGTTTTAAATCGAGATCGCAGTAATCTGATAGGTGATCGCATCTAATCGATGATTGGTTAATCGTTAGCTCGCTTACGCCTTGACCCAAAGTGATTTGAGGTTTTCTAGCTAATAACTATATAGCCAAGGACTATTAAGTTATTGTCTTGTACCGTTATTCGACTAATGCATTAGTAGAGTATTAGCATATTGTAAAAGGATTTATCCATCATTAGTGAATCGTTAAGGGTATGAATGTTCCATACATGGTATACTTGCATGGTAGACTAAAATACTATGTACATGATATTGATTTCCATGCCTAAGTGTAATTATATGTGCATGAGACCTTCATAAAGCGATGCTCTATGTGAATTTGTAACTCCTCCCGCATCCTAAACGATTTAAGCTTAAGTCACTTCAGAGGCCCCCTGACTTGATTATCAAGAGGTATTCGTCAGAACTAGAATGGTATAATATGATATAGAATTGATCGAACCCATGACCAACCGGAATGAATTGAAAGTGTCATCTTGTTTTACTTGTGTAGCATTAAGTCATGCTATGAATAAATTGAACCTGCTTTCATGATCGAATGAATTGTCTGTAATGAATGCCTTCTTTGAAAGGCTTAATATGTGGTCCATGATGATTGACTAACTTGATTTTATTGTTAGGACGCTAGATCCTATAGATGGTTGTGACCTGAACAATTTAGTTAGTCCGAAAACCCTTGCTTGGAAAAGTTGTTAGATCAAGCAACTATTGCACGTGCATTCGAGTCAATTGCTTAGTTGATAAAGAAGAATTTTCACCTCATTGTCCACGCTTGTTGGAACCTAGTAAACCTCGATAATGTCCTTGAACCCTCGTCAAGAGTCAAGATGACTCGACTTTGAAATCGATGGGAGATGATATTTAAGCATTTCTTTCCTGCCGCCTCCGGCAGATTCGCTTTCTCCATGACCCGTATTTTTGTATACAACTTCTCTACCTTTATTGAGCTCGTTAGTAACTATTCGACTCACACCACTGCTTTTGCAAATGCTTGTCCTCTTCTTGCCTTGTCCTTGTAGCACGACTTTGGGACTACATTGCTTCCCGACCGAGAATTAGAGTTTTGCGTTGAACTATTGCCGTGGACCTCGCTATATCTAGAACACCTACGAATAACTCCTGGAGTTGAGAGAATTGAAAGAGTAGTTGCAAGAACCTCAAGATAGAGAGTTCATTTAACCGAGGGTGTCCCATGGGTGCACCGGTATTGTTTGTGAAGGAATGTGGTAGTTTACTTACTTTGCATAGACTATCGACGCTGAACCGTAATACTATCAAGAATATGTATCCCTTGCCACGCATTGATGACTCTTTGATCCACTTCGGGTTCAGCTTGTTTATTCCAAGCTCGACTTGAGAGGAGGCTATTATTAGTTGAGGTTTGAAAGAAGGATGTTCATAAGACAGCCTCAGACGCTGCTACGGCCACTATGAGTTGTTATGATACCGTTGGGTTGACCAACGCACCTGCAGCTTTTGATGGACCGATGAATAGGTTTTTCATGAATATCTTGATAGCTGTGGTGTTTATTGATGATATTCTCGTACTCCAAGTCACGAGAGAGGTTGACTACGGCTCCTATCCTAGCATTGCCTAGTGTTTCAAGAACCTTGTGATTTTAATTGATGCCTCGTTAGAAGGATTGGGTTACGTGCTTGTGCCATGGATTCTCATTTGCCATTAACCGAATTTGCTTATTATAACGCTTACCGCCTAGTATTGAAATGACGCCATATGAGGCTTATTAGAGATAGATTGCTTACGTACTCGTAGACGTAAGAGCTACGCGACAACCGAGACGCGACTTAGAATTTCAAAGTTGGTGACTTAAGATTTCGAAGGTACGCCTCGCCGCGATAAGCGATTTGGGAAGAAATGTAAAATTCCACCTTATTGGACCATTCGAGATCCTAGAAAGGATTGGAGCTTTATCGTATCTAGCATTGCCGCCTTCAAGTATCGAATGATCACGATGTATTCCATGTCTCGATCCTACGCGAGTATTTGATAGAGGAATCGCATGTCCTTTTATTTATGAGATTTCATTCGAACCCGATCTTTCTTGTGATGAAGGACCTGAGGATTTTTGTTACTAAGGAACAAACGTTGAGAACGAAACGAATTCCGTTAGTAAGTCTTGTGGAAGAATCATGATATGAGGAAGCCACGGGGAGACCAGCTTGATATGCGAGAGAAATACCCTTTCCTACTCGACGATCCTGTAAGAATTTAGGGACTAAATTCCTTTAAGTGGGGAGGATGTGAGAACCCAAACCCATTACTTTGCTTACTTGTTTTATGCCTTGATAACTTGTGTATATCATGTCTTAACATGATTATATATCTCTTTTAGTCCATGCTGACTCGTATTATCATTATTGCATTCCTTATCGCTGATTCCTTCCTATGCTTAGCATACCTTCCCGTTACGCCCGCTGTTGCCTTAGCCCGATTTGCACTCAACCGAGACTTGTTAGGTTCGATTGTCTCATAGACGACTAGAACGCCGCCTTGATCATAGTAAGCTTGTTGGGAAGTTTAGAAACCTTCTTGCCTTGTTTTGGCCTTAGCGATTTCACTGCCTCCCTGCTTTATACAGATTTCGACGCGAATTGTTCCTTGAGTTCCCTGACTTGTATTCAAGTTATAACCATGATTTAATAAGCCTATTCCATGCCCATGTTATCCTAGTTATATTAACGCTTGGTCCGGGTTTGATCCGTCAACCAATCGCCCGCTTTTGACTCCGAGCCTTGTTCTGA
>CM028382.1:67748124-67780791 GCA_013146195.2 Codonopsis lanceolata | reverse complement strand
GTTGAGGTCTTTGCTCTAAATTCCCAATTTTGGATAAATTGAGCTATATGCTTCATAACCCAACCTAGGTCATTTCTAGGTTCAACAAGGTTGTAAATTCACCAAGGCATCCTAATATGATCCATGTTCATCATAGAGCCCAAAATTTAGGATAGAACACATAACACTTTCACAACATTTCAAGAAGGCATAAACTAGGGCATTCATATATATCAATACTTCCATCACAAATATAATACATGGCTTTAACATGTTCAAAACCTTAAATAGACAAGATGGAAGAGTATTATAAACATTCATAGGTGAGAAATCATCCTAATCATGCTCTAGCAAGCTCACAATTTCAACATATAAGAAGATAGCATAGGAAGCATAAAAGTGTCCTCATTGACCTCAATCACCATAGGCTTTGTTTCCTTAGGGTCAATGAGAACTAAAAGAAGAAGAAGAAGGTAACTTACTTGTATACACCAAAAGCAAAAGAAGAAACCAATCGGATGGAAATGCTCTACTCCTTGAGCTCTACAACTTTAATGAAGGTAGCTTGGGCAAATGATGAATGGATGATTGAAGACCAAAGGATTAGCTCCAAGAAGCCATGGAAGAGCTAGAGAGAAGATGAAATTCGTTTTTGGAGAGTGAGGGTGAGAAATGAGAGTCAAAAATCTGAAATGTGGCTTATATTGGTCTAAATTTTGAGTGGGACAAGTGTCAACAACTTGTGGTCCTTTTTAAATCTGATTTGTGGCTTAATGGTCACTAATGTAATCTTAATCCATCATTAAAAACTAGTTAGGGATGTTAGGACTTAAGTGGGAAGGGTTAGTTTAATTCGAAGGTTGAAAAATCACGTAACAGACCAGCAATTGAGGCGGGCGCCTCACCCAAGCCCATGACCACCTCAACTCTTGAGGCTATCCCCAAGTTCGACCACTCTTGCAATTGCTCCCTGCATTTGAGGCGGGCGCCTCGCAAGGTGCCATGCGGCCGCCTCGGCTCGAACCTCTAAAACTTGATTCAAACTTGTCTAAATGATCCCAAACTTATGGGCAATAATTCTAAGGTCTAACCATACTCAAAACAAGTCGAGGCAAACTACAATCAAACACCAATCGAAACTAGGATATCTTGGACATGAAAAAGGTTTGTTTCACATGATTAAGACCTGAATATAAAGCCAAGAACTCACTTGAACACCTTAAATGCGTCGAAATAGAAGCAAATACGAGCAACGAGAGGAATCGCTAAGGCCAAATTCAGCAGCGATTAAACCGGCGATTCAACAAACAAGTTTATATGATTCTAAACATGTTATGGACTTCTAAAATGACTTATGAATGATTCTAAAACATTTATATACCAAGTAAACATGCTCACAATCAACCAAGAAAGTATAAAGACAAGTATACAATGCACATGCAAGAATACGGGCGTTACACTCTCCCCTCCTTTAGGAATTTAGTCCCTAAATTCTTACCATTAAAGTTCGTCAAATAAATGTGGATGCTTCTCGCGCATCTCCGCTTCCGTTTCCCAAGTCGCTTCTTCAATGTTGTGGTTCCTCCAAGAACTTTGACTAAGGGAATTCTCTTGGTTCGTAGAACTTGCTCTTTGGTATCCAAAATCTTCACGGGCTTTTCAACGTATGACATATCCGGCTCAAGCGTGATCTCCTCATACTCAGTACATGGGACTCATCTTTCAAATACTTTCGCAACATGGAAACATGGAATACATTATGAGTCTCGAAAGTGAAGGTGGCAATGCAATTCGATCGCCAAAGACCCAACTCTCTCCAGAAACCTCGAATGGACCAATGTACCTCGGTGTAAGCTTCCCTTTCTTGCCGAATCTCTTAGTACCTCTCCTCGGTGTTACCTTCAAGAACACGTAATCACCCACTTGGAACTCAAGATCTCGTCTTCGATTGTCGCGCATAACTCTTTTGTCGACTTTGGCGGTGCGCTTGATCGATCTCTAATCAACTTCACGCTCTCAACCATTTGTTGCACTAATTCGGAACCCCAAAGTTTCGCCTCTCCAACTTCATCCCAACAAATTGGTGATCTACACTTACGCCCATACAAAGCTTCATACGGCGCCATCTTGATACTCGGCGGTAGGCTGTTATTATACGCAAACTTCGGCTAAAGGTAAGTGAGAATCGGCTTCCCTTGAAATCCACGCAACAAGCTCGCGGCATATCCTCCAAAATGCTGAATCAATCGCTCGGGCGACCATCCGTTTGCGGATGAAAAACATCTTGAAGTCAATCTAGTCCCCAAGCTTCTGCGACTTCCAAAATCTAGATGTGAACCTCGGATCTCTATCGGACACAATACTAACCGAGTGCGCCATGAAGTCTCACGATCTCTGAATGTACAAAGGCGCTAAGCGAGTCAACGAATAAGTGATAGCTATCGGAATAAAGTGTGCGAGACTTAGTCAATCTGTCAACTATAACCCAACTGCATTAAACCCTCTCGCGTGCTTTGATAACCTGTCACAAAATCCATGGTAATGAACTCCCATTTCCATTCGAGGAATCTCAAGTGGTTGTAGAAATCCCTTGAGCCTCGATGCTCGGCCTTAACCTGTGACAAGTCAAACACTTTGACACATACTCATAATTTCTCTCTTCATACCCTTCCACCAAAGCTGTCTTTTCAAATCTAAGTACATCTTCGTGCTCCCGGGTGAATGGTATACTTCGTTTTATGAGCCTCATCAAGAACCAACCTCTTCAATTCAGTATTACAAGGAACACAAATCCTACCTCGAAATGTCAAAGTACCCTCACTATTAACCACGAAATCAGGCGATACATTCTCAACCAACCCATCAAAATTTTCTTCAACTCGGATCACTCCCTTGCGCTTCTCTAATTTTCCCAAATAAGGCGGCGTAGCGAACATTTGCGAAAATCACACCTCTATCAAAAACACTAGGACCCCAATCTCGCTTAAATCCTCAACATCTTCCATTCCTTAACCATCATACACGACATATGAACCTTCCTACTCAAGGCATCCGCTACTACATTTGCCTTCCCGGATGATATAAAATAGTACAATCGTGGTCCTTTTTTAATTTTTCCATCCATCTTCTTTGCCTCATGTTTAATTCCTTTTGAGAAAACAAGTATTTCAAACTTTTATGGTCGGTGAAGATCTCAAACTTAGCCCCATATAAGTAATGTTTCCATTTATGCAAGCGAAAATAATCGCAGCCAACTCCATATCGTGTGTCGGGTAATTACGTTCATGAATAGACAACTTCCTCGATGCATAGCGATCACCCTTCCATTTTGCATCAAAACACAACCCAAACCTTCCTTGGAAGCATCGCTGTAGATCACAAAATTATCTCCCCACTAGGCAAAGCCAAAATAGGTGCCGTGTCAGCCGCTTCTTAAGCTCTTGGAAACTAGACTCACATTTCTCGCTCCAAACAAGCGGCACATTCTTACTGTGTCAACCTCGTCATAGGAGTCACAATCCTAGAAAAACCTTCAATAAACCTCAGGTAATAACCCTAACCCCGAAACTCGAACCTCGATGGCGAACTAGGCCTCTTCAATTCGTCACCGCTTCAATCTTAGAAGGATCGGCGGCTATCCGTGGCTAGAAACTATATGCCCCAGAAAGGATACTTCCTCGAGCCAAAAGGCACATTTGCTAAACTTGGCATAAAACTGCTTCTCCCGAAGAATGGATAAGACAATCCTCGAGTGTTTCTCGTGCTCCTCAGAGATTTCGAATACACTAAGATATCATCAATAAAGACTACAACAAAGCAATCAAGATAAATGTGAAAGACACGGTTCATCAAGTCCATAAACACCGTGGTGCATTCGTCAACAAGCGGCATCACTACAAATTCAAAGTGTCCATATCTAGTGCGAAAAGCGTCTTGGAACGTCTTCCTCTCTAACCTTCAATTGGTAGTAACCCCATCTCAAATCAAGCTTAGAGTAGGCGATAGACCCTTGCAAGCTGGTCAAAAGATCATCGATGTGGGGTAGAGGATACTTATTCTTAATGGTCACCTTATTCAATTCTCGATAATCTATGCATAACCGCAAACTCCCATCTTTCTTCCTCACAAATAGGACCGGTGCGCCCCAAGGCGACACTCGGTTTAACAAAACCAATCTCTAGAGTTCTTGCAAGCGAGTTTTCAACTCCCTAAGCTCCATGGCGCCATCTATCTGATTGCCTTAGAAATCGGTGAAGTCCCAGGAATAAGCTCTATCTGAAATTCTAGTTCTCTATCGGGTGGCATAGCATGATCGGTAGAAAACACGTCGGGAAATTCACATACTACCGGGACCTCTTCTAAGTTAGGCGAAGACTTCCTCTTATCCACTACGCAAGCAAGATAACCCGTACACCCTTGAGATAGTAATTTTCTAGCCCTTAGCGAGAAATAAAATGCCGTCACTCGAAGCATGATCACCCACAAAAAAAGCTTCGAGCACACGGCATATAAAAGGTAACCCTCTTTCTATGGCAGTCAACTATAGCATGATAAGCACATAACCAGTCCATGCCAAGAATCACATCAAAATCACGTATAGGGAGAACTACCAAGTCCGCATGCAAAGTGTGGTCACCCACCAAAACATCACAAGATTTAAACACTTGACTGCGAGCATATATATATTCCCGGCGGGGTAGACACTTCAAGCAAATATGGCAAGGATTGAGGCAATACGCAGATTCTCAATAAAGTGCGAGAAGCAACATAAGAATCGAAGACCACGGATCTATGAGAACTCGAGCCTTATGATCGAATATAGAAAGAGTACCTCCTATCACGGCCGTAGACCCCACGAACCTCGCGATCAAGCGCAAACACTGACCTTGAACCTTGGGTTTACCGTCCCCATCTCTCTTAGCCCCAGATTGTTGACCGGCGCTACCCGACTGATTGGCCTTAAGCTTCGGACAATCTTTCTTCATGTGAGTTCCATCACCGCAATAATAACACTTCCCATTTTTCCCCCAGCACCTATCAGCCGTGTGTGCCGGACTTACGGCAAAATGAACAAATCACGGTCTCCTTACGCGACCCTTGCTGTCCCTGAGTAGAAGAAGTGTTGTTACCTTGTTTCCCAGACTGTGGCCTACCTTGGCCTCCACTTCTCTATCACGGTTCCCTTGATAACCCCTTCTATTACCGGCTTGTTTCACGATTCTTGTTACAGGTAGTCTGAGTGCACTACTAGCATTATTCTTGACCTGTGTTCCTCAATGTCTTGCTCCACTTCATACGCTCGATCAAGCGCACTCCGTGTCGATGAGCTTAAGCGCTAGAATTTGCTTTCTAAACTTCGGTTCTTAACCCCTTTACAAACTTGTGTGTTCTCCTTGCTTACGTGGGAATCGGAATACGTACAATATCGGCTCAAATGCGTGAACTTTGCGAGAATACTGCGCCCCGGTCATGCTACCTTGCTCAAGATCATAGAACTCTTTCTCCCTTTGGTTGCGCACTACATCAGGCACATATTCATTCTTAAACTCTCTTTGGAAATTGGCCCAAGTAATGGGAACTTGTTGCATCTCCCAACTCTCCTTCAACACGGTCCACCAATGTTCGGCGGCTCCCTTAAACTTAAAGGTTGCTAACATCACTCTTTCTTCGTCGGTACACCCCAACATGGACAACACTTTGATCATTTCCTCCATCCATGCTTCGGCCTCTCTCGGTTTTCGGTTCCCCGAGAAGCGAACTAGGCTTTAACTTAAGAAATCTCTCTAAGAGTAGTATCGGTCCTTGGTCTCGGTGGTGGAGGTGGTGGTGGTGCTGCTCCTCTGCGACCTCCACGGCTGCCCGGCCGAGAAAAGCTAACAATCTGCGATGTAATTCGGCCATATCAGGTCCTCACAGGATCCTGCAGCGGCATGGTACCTCTACTCGGGTTCAGCCGGAACTCTCACAGGTCTACCTCTCCGGGATTATCCATCGGACTCCTACAAGAATTCACTCGGCGTTAAAATCAACACACAAATAACCAACCCAACTAGGCCATGGAACCTATCACGGCGGACTAACTATAGCTCGATACCAAGCTGTGACGACCCGACCGGACCCAATCGAGATCAGAGTCGCGCCGTCCAAATAGACAAATTACACTAGCATGCATAAGTAGGATTATAAAATTCATGTGGCGCAACATCGCATACAAACAACAACTTCGGCTACACTTGGCGGGAAAAACAACCTAAAATAAACAAGTCATCGGCGGCGTTAGGAACCCAACAACTACTCCTACAATAATAACACATGCTTATAATAACCTCAACGGCCACAACATGCCGGAGACAACAACAACAATAATAATTAAACGAGCTTTAGCGGAAGAAAACCGTAGTGAACCATACACATATAAACAGGCTCGACATATAAGTCGGCATACCAAAAGATTACAAGTGTTTAATAGTTAAGTTACAACAACATCAAAACCCCAAGCCAAGTCTACATGACTTGCTTCCCAACGTCCTTTCCAAAATAAAAGGCTAATCGACAAGTCCAAAAGATCAACCTTTAGAATACAAACAACCAAACGTGGAATAAGCGAGTCTATCTCGTAACGTCTCCTCGGCTCGGATCTAAGGAAAGACAAAGCAAACAAATAGGGTAAGTCGAAAGACTTAGTAAGTTACTACAATGCATGTTCATGTTATAGCATGACATTTATCTCAATTATGATACATGATCATCATATAGCACGTAGCACATAAATCACATAAGTACGGGAAATTAAATCATACAAGTAGGATATGATATAGTCACGGCCGCTTCGTAGCTCCTGCAAAACATTCTGTTACTGGTTCGTGCCATCGATGTTATGTGAATTCATCGACTTATACCGAGAATCCTCTCGATCTAGATAGCAAGCCAATGCGGCACTTAACTGATACGGCAAAGGGGCTACTTCCCCACTGCGGCCCACAGTGAAGGTGTGTGTGAAGTCCCAGGAGCGGCGATCCATAGCGAGCACGAATCCCATAATTCGTGAAGGCGATGCATCGTCCCACCCTGACTTAGATAAACAAACCAAATAATGCCAGCTGGACTCAATGTGATGCACAAGTAGGTATTTACTTGACTAAACCAATCAAAGACCGAATTCGACAAGAGCGAACTCGACCAACCAAGTAGGGTATTAATCTCTACTATAAAATCATATCAAGGCAATTAAATTGCACAAAACCAATCTTTCACAACAACTTGTTATAAACAATCAACCAAGCTCATACTTGAGTAAACCAAGTCAAACGGTGTCCAAACTTCGTAGGGATTGAAACTAGAGTTCAACACGTTCAAATATTCCCTAGAGTCGACTCCGTTGAGTCTTTGCTCTAAATTCCCAAATTTGGAGAAATTGAAGCTATGTGCTTCATAACCCAACCTAGGTCAATTCTAGGTTCAACAAGGTATTAAATTCACCAAGGTAATGCAAAGTGATTCATGTATATCATAGAGTCCAAAATTTAGGATTGAACACATCACACTTTCACAACATTTCAAAAAGGCATAAACTAGGGCATTCATATATATCAATACTTCCATCACAAATATAATACATGGCTTTAACATGTTCAAAACCTTAAATAGACAAGATGGAAGAGTATTATAAACATTCATAGGTAAGAAATCATCCTAATCATGCTCCTAGCAAGCTCACAATTTCAACATATGAGAAGATAGCATAGGAAGCATAAAAGTGTCCTCATTGACCTCAAACACCATAGGCTTTGTTTCCTTAGGGTCAATGAGAACTAAAAGAAGAAGAAGAAGAAAGTAACTTACTAGTTATACACCAAAGAAAGCAATGGAAGGAACCAATCGGATGGAAATGCTCTACTCCTTGAGCTCTACAACTTTAATGAAGGTAGCTTGGGCAAATGATGAGTGGATGATTGAAGACCAAGGGATTAGCTCCAAGAAGCCATGGAAGAGCTAGAGAGAAGATGAAATTCGTTTTTGGAAGAGTGAGGGTGAGAATGAGAGTCAAAAATCTGAAATGTGGCTTATATTGGTCTAATTCTTGAGTGGGACAAGTGTCAACAACTTGTGGTCCCTTTTCTAATTTGATTTGTGGCTTAATTGGTCACTAATGTAATCTTAATCCATCATTAAAAACTAGTTAGGGATGTTAAGGCTTAAGTGGGAAGGGTTAGGGAGGTTTAGGATAGGTTTAGATATGGGTTCAAGGGGTACAAATCGTCCAATTCCGAAACAGGGGAAAAAAATCCCGTAACAGACCAGCAGGTGAGGCGGACGCCTCACCCAAGCCCATGCGGCCGCCTCAACTACTGAGGCTATCCCCAAGTTCAGACCACTCTGCAATTGCTCCCTGCATTTGAGGCGGGCGCCTCACAAGGTGCCATGCGGCCGCCTCGGCTCCAGAACCTCTAAAACTTGATTCAAACTTGTTCTAAATGGTCCCAAACTCATGGGCATCCATTCTAAGGTCTAACCCTACTCAAAACAAGTCGGAAACGCACCCGAACAACCCCCGGAACAAGATGGAACAAGGCTCAAGCCACGCGACGAATGAACAACGAATCAAACTACAAACAAACACCAATCAAACTAGGATATCTTGGGCATGAAAAAGGTTTGTTTCAACATGATTAAGACCTGAATACAAAGCCAAGAACTCAAAGAACACTTCGTACGTCGAAATAGAAGCAAATACGAGCAACGAGAGGAATCGCTAAGGCCAAATTCAACGCGATTAAACCGGCGATTCAACAAACAAGTTTATATGATTCTAAACATGTTATGGACTTCTAAAATGACTTAGGAATGATTCTAAAACATTTATATACCAAGTAAACATGCTCACAATCAACCAAGAAAGTATAAAGACAAGTATACAATGCACATGCAAGAATACGGGGCGTTACAACTAATATACTACCTTTGTGAATAAAATGAGTCGATCATTCCCTTTATGGATGTTTCGTTGAAAGAGTCCTCACTGAAATCTTATCCCTATAATCTTCATAACCCTTCAACGTTAACCTTCAAATATTATGTAAATATCTATCTTTCCGAACTCAAGATATATATAATTATGGATTAACTAATATTATACTTTTCAATCATTGGCTTTTTGCTCATAACGAATATATTTGTGTGTGTGTGTGTGTGTGCGTGTGAAGTAACTAGAACACCTTAATCACTATCCTAGTGTATGTTTGGTAGACGCAAATGTATGTCAAATAAAATTAAATTTACTTTTTTTTTCAATGTTTTAATAGTGATGATTAATTTAACAAGTATAATAGATTTACCAGACTTTATGATGTGCATGACGAATACTCTCTTTTGTCGACGGTAGATCACTTTGTCAAATATATATTACCCCCTCCGTTACACCCAAAGAGTGTATGTTCGAAAAGTCTAATTATTGAGAGATATATAATAAGAATTAGAGTTGGTCAAAATTATAATAACTTTAGCACATAATCCCTATGTTATTATCAAATGTGGAGGGTAATGTTGAAATGCTTTAGAAATTGTGGATGTGATTTTTGAAAATAGAATCATAATATGAAACATTTCGAAATAGTAGAGTTGACTCTTTGCCCAGAACAGAGGAAGTAGTTAAAATGACTTGACTATATTGTTACCTATTTTTTGTTGTTACCATATGACATGTCAAAAGAAATGTATATGTGACAGCCCGACCCGGACTCCAATGCGAAATCCCAAGGTCGTGCCGTCAAGACAAGCTAAAAGACGGACAAGCACCCGCTAAGCGTAGTGGTGCGAGTCAAGAGTTGAACCAACAAACTCTAAACAGGGATGTAAAGCCATAACGGCAAAACCGAATAACCAAAAACTAAAATCTGCGGAAGCGAATCATAAGTGGGACCAAAGCCTATATTTATAAACTAAGGAATACAAGGCTGAGAGACGACTATCTCTCGACAAATCTACGACTCGCGTGACGCAACATTGCGCACGGACAACAAACCATCGGCAACCTAAGGCCGGCGAAGCAGCAAGAACCCTACCTGATAAACAACAACCCTACGGCTATAATATGTCGGAGGAATAATTCAACTAAAGGAATAAGAGATTAAACACTAACAACTAATCCAATGTCTCTCGACTAAAATTGCCGGAGACAGAAATAACCATAACATAATACTAGAACATGCGAGCTAAACTTGCTCGGAAAGACAACAAAATAACTTCTAATTAAATACAATAGCTCGACCCAACAAGTCGGCTCCCAAAATAAACGACAATAAAATACAAACATAACTACCCAAGTAAAGTTTACATAACTTCACATCCGTGTCTCACAAGATAATAATTACAATAATAATAACATCTCCAAGCTTAAAGCCTGGAAGACCACCTGCTATCCAACAAGCGCCCGAAGCTGCAACGCGCACTAACGAGCTTACTGCAAAAACTAAGGAAAACAAACACACGAAATGAGTCATAATGACCCAGTAAGTTACTAAATGCAATGTATGGCATAGCATGGCGTGGCATGGTATAATGCACAAGCATGCATAAAATCATGGCATCTTAATAGCATACCAATAATAAACTTGTATTAAGTCGCCAAGTAACATAAACTTCATAAACCACATAGCACGTTATCTTTCATATAAGTGCTTATAGTAAGCCACATAAGGGATAGAGAAATTACCCAAATAGTGTCGTTGTATTGCTCCTGCAATACACAATGTTATACTTTATCGTGCAACATCGATGCTCTGTGATGTCATCGACTTTCATCGAGAACCACTCGATTTAGCTAGCAGCCAATGTCGCACGTATTGTTACGGCCAAAGGGGCTACTTCCCCATTGCGGCCAACAATGGAGGGGTGTGTGAAGTCCCAGGTACGGCGATCCATAGCGAATACGGATCTTACGATTCGTATAGGCGATGTATCGTCCTACCCTGACTTATAAAACCAATCCAAATAATGCCAGCTGGACTTTTATGCAATGCACAAGTAGATATTTACTCGCATGCTCAAACAAGAATCAAGACCGTCAAGAGCGGACTTATCAAATCAAGTAGGACATAAAGCTCTACACACCAATTTAATAATGCACATATTTGCACATACTTAACAAATCCAACTAACTTATAAGTTTAGTCAAAGATCCACATATTGAGGTACTCATAATCCTCAAGTTATCACCCAATCAAAAGTAGCATATAAGCTCAAGAAATCAGAACATGAGGTCTACCATAGTCCTCTACTCGGGATTCAACCAAAGACTATTATTTAATCTAAGAACAACCATAAATCAAGACTTAGCATCTAAGCTTTACTTAAAGGTACACCGGACTCAACCATAGTCCCAATCGTCATATATACTCGACATTCTCAACCCAATCTCAAGGGTACCAAAACCAACCCATAGTCATAACCTCGCAAGTGCTTTGATGTGCACGCGACCAAATTCCCTAAGAGAGAACTCATTCAAATAATCATTTCTTAAAGTAATACGAGAACATAAGTTGGTCTCTAGTGCTCCGTGCCCTAACGAGCACGCTCTAAATAAATCCCCAATAAGGCTCTATATCATGGGTGTCATAAATGAGACACAATTCGAGATGCTCGGGTACTCATCAACGAAACCAACCAAACCCAAACATCGTAGGATTTCAACCCAAGGCTCACTAACATCTTATTGAACCTAAAATGACTCCATGAGTCTTAATATCGCATTTCCTTAAATACATATTTTATACATCCCAAAATTAACACATCAATCAAATTTACAACAATTCTCCCATAAATAATCCGGGCTTGTTTCCCAAGCCTAAAAATCCAAGAACTCAACATAATCATAATCAAACGAATCCCAAATGTCGTAGGACTTCAACCCAAGTTCATTAACACATTGTTGAACTTATTAAGACTCCGTTGAGTCTAAATACTAAGTTTCATCATTAACGCACTTCATCAATTTCAACATTAATACCCACTTTATTTAACAACAATATATCCAATAATTCGGGCTTGATTCTCGAGCCCTAAAATTCACAACAAACCCAACATAGATCACAACCCATTTCATAAATCATATAATTTCAATTAAGTGATCATACTCATAATATATAGAGAGTTCACAAATCCAAAGCCCCAATCATAGGCCTACTTCCACAATAAATCCAAGTAACATATAGTCATGGTTTCTAGTATGCTCATAGGCCTAGGAACACAAAATGAAGAGTAATCACATATTCAACAATCATAGAATTCATTCTACAAATGTTCCTAACAAGTTCATACTTCCAAAAATCCCCAAATTGGGCATACAAAGCATATCAAGTGTTCATTGCCCACAAATAGCATATAGGTTGTTTTCCTTAGGGCCAATGAACCAAAATCAAAAGGAAGTAACTTACCTAGCTTGAGTGAAAACTCAAGAGAACGCAAATCCGATCGGTGAACTTGTTCTACTCTTCGAGGGCTTCGTGAATCTGAAGTTTGAAGGCAATCAGACGGTCGGATCGTCTTGGATCGAAGAGAGAAGAAGGCTAGGGCTCAAAAATCTCCCATGGACTCTCTCTCTCTCTAATACGTATGGAAGAAGAGAAGAAATGAAAGGATTTTCTGAAAATTGTAAAGGGTTTGAGCTTATATACCTCCACAAACCAAGAGGGCAAAATAGGGAATTCCTTGGTGCAATTAGTAGAGATTAGGATTAATCAATCACTAATATAACCTTAATTAACTTCCAACTAATGTTAGGACATGTTTAGGGCTAAGTATGGGAGGTTAGGATGGGTTTAGAGGGGGTTTGATGAGGGTAGGATAGGCATTTCTCGTCAAAACACAAAACAGGGCAAAACAGGATCGGGGCACCTTGCGGTCGCAAGGTCCCCTATAGCTTGCGACCGCAAGCTCTCCAGACCTCCTAGGTGCTTTTTGCTGTTGACCTTGCGGGGGCAAGGCCATCCCACCTTGCGAGGGCAAGCCCGACAGACCCGAAATGGCTCAAAATTCAACCTAAAAGACCCCCAAACACTCAACCAAACCTAACAAGGTTCAAACCTCATCCAAAGTAGGTCTAGAACTCCCTAAGAACACTCACAAACAACCCCCGAAACAACTCGGAGCGAAACCGGAAAGAGGTGCAACAACGTGCAACCGGAACGACGAATGGACTCGCAATTGAACGAGCAATGAAAGGAGACTTTTAAGGCAAGTCTAAGGGATAATGAAGAAGCTTAAATACTTCTAGAAAGTTGAATAACAACTAGGGAAATAAGAATTCCAAAGGAGAGACGATTACACGACTCGTTTCCCGAACTACGCGATAGAGACGAGCACTATCTCCAAAGCTTCCAAATCATCGATAGACTTAAGGAACACCTCCAACTTGAAGTCTAATACATCTAAACATGTTAATAAACCTTCATATAGAGGTCTAGGACCAAACCAAGGTCACGAACACAAAATGCAAGCAAACTCTCAATCGCGTCACATTCCGACTATCGTCGAGTCACGACTTGTGACTTTAGCAAGTCAACAACTATATGGCTTCTCTTAATAATGTTTTGGTATTAATGTGGCCTCTCATACATATCTAGACCCTCTCGCAAACCAAACATACAGTCGACAAAGGAAGAAGTGCAAGTATAGCACGCAAACCGAGCTAACGAAGGAGCGGGGTGTCACAATATAACCTAAACTAAAACAGAAAAGTAGTTAACTTTATATCTATTCTAATCATTTATATATTTGGACGTGAAAAACTCAACGTAGTCCTTACTTGAATACTATTTTTACTAATTGAACATGGTAGAACACCCAACACATCTACGTTTGATAAACATATGGTAACTATTCACGTGATAATTTGGCATCATAAAAACAAGTACATGACTCTCGCACATATTTTTAATTCATTAATATTTGTCTTTATAAACCTTATTTCTCTAATCACCCTCATATGAAGTAAAACGATAACAAGATACAAATGATCTAAATAAAGTATAAACAACTTGTTCTTTAAATTGATAGCCTTGCAATCTAAACATAGTATAAATATTCACTCAAAACATCTTATTATTAATATTTTGCCAAAGGTTTACTATTATGAGATTGATTTACGCAGAGTGATTGAAAAAAAAATCCTTTCTTAATTTTGTTGCGTGAGGTGGTTGATTATTTTTTAATTGAAAATTGAAAGAAGATAATTCAAAAAGAAAAGATTACATTGTGTGTGTGTGTGTGTGTGTATATATATATATATATATATATATATATATATATATATCTACTTACGGTGGTCTTCATATGTAAATCTATTTTTTTTCAAAATTTTATCATCGCCACTAAGCTAAACCTAACAACGAATTAAGATTCATGTTCCCTATCATGTTTTGAATTCAATATACACAAGAACACAACCGTTTTTTTTTCACATTTATTCAAATTTATGTCATAAATAAGGAGGGATTTAAATCTCTAACTCTCCATCAAATATATGGGAAATAATAAAAATGGAAAATAGAAATCGTAAAAAAAGTTCATTTTAGGAGAACATAATTGAAAAGTTTTTAAAAAACAAAGAAGAAACTATCAATAGGTTACCTACTTGGTATACATTTTCAGTATATTAATAGCAGGCAAACAATGAGCGTGTGCATTTCCCTAGATAAATTAAATAGACAAGAAACATGTATATGTTGTTGAGCAAAATTAAAATGGCACCTTTGACCTCCCACACCTAATTTATTGAATTAACTCGAAATCATATATATATGTTATTTTTGCATCATCGTTAGATTGAAGTAGTCCATATATGGATATCTTATCGATTGTGTGACAGCCCGACCCGAACTCCAATGCGGAATCCCAAGGTCGTGCCGTCAAGACAAGCTAAAAGATGGACAAGCACCCGCTAAGCGTAGTGGTGCGAGTCAAGAGTTGAACCAACAAACTCTAAACAGGAATGAAAAGCCATAACGGCAAAACCGAATAACCAAAAACTAAAATCTGCGGAAGCAAATCATAAATGGGACCAAAACCTATAGTTTTAAACTAAGGAATACAAGGCTGAGAGACGACTATCTCTCGACAAATCTACTACTCGCGTGACGCAACATTGCGCACGTACAACAAACCCTCGGCAACCTAAGGCCGGCGAAGCAACAAGAACCGACCTGATAAACGACAACTCAACGGCTATAACATGCCGGAGGAATAAATCAATTAAGAACAAGATATTCAATTTCTAACAACTAAACCCAAGTCTCACGACTAACGTCGTCGGAGATGACAATACCAACAATACTAGATTGAATGAGCTAGAGCATACTCGAAATAATAAGGGAATAACTTCTAAAAGATACAACAGCTCGACCAAACAAGTCGGCACCCAAAATAATACAATAACAGAATACTAACATAACTACCCAAGTAAAGTCTACTTAACTTTACATTCGTGTCTCACAAATACATATTAACAGTAACGATAATAAACCCAAGCTTAAAGCCCGGAAGACCACCTTCTAGGAATCACTATCCGAAGCCGCCACGCGTACTAACGGGATCACTGTAAAAACTAAGGAAAACAAACACACGAAATGAGTCATAATGACCCAGTAAGTTACTAAATGCAAATGTATGGCATAGCATGTCGTGGCATGGCATAATGCACAATATGTATAAAATCATGGTATCTTTATAGTCTACCAATAATAAACTTGTATCAAGTCATCATGTAACATAAACTTCATAAACCATATAGCACGTTTTCTTTCATATAAGTGCTTATACATAAGCACGTAAAATCAGGAACTGGGACAAGCCCTTCAATATTCAAACCAAAACCTGGGCCTAGCCCTTCAAATGATCATAAACTGGGTTTCATTCCTCAAATGATCATAACTCACCAGTTTTCTTTAATGAGTTCCGCGTTACATTCATCCGACTCCGGGGATGAGAAATGGGAGCTCGATATCAGGCTAGGAGCCGCTAATACGAGACCACATCCCACTATCGGCCAAATAGTGAGGAGAAAGGGTACCAATGCGGCGATTCATAGCGAATGTTTCCAAAGGCCATGAATCGTCCCATTGCCGACAAAACGACCAAGACGCCAGCTGGACTCAAAATCAAGATGTTCAAGTAGATTATTTACTTGTATAAACCAATAAGGACCAAGTTCATTACAAAAGAACTTATTAATCCAAGGGTCACAATGCTCTACAAAACCCAATAAACAATGCACATAATTGTACACACTTAACATATCCAACTAACTTGTAAGTTTAGTTCAAAAACCACATATTGAGGTATTCACAATCCTCAAGTCATCACCAATTCAAGAATAGCATATTAGCTCAACAAATCACAATATGAGGTCTACTATAGTCCTCTACTCAAGATTAAATCAAAGACTACTACTTAGTCTAAGAACCACCACAATCAAGGCTTAGCATTAAGCTTCACTTAAAGGCACACCGGACTTAGCCAAAGTCCCGTTCGTCATTAATAGTCGACATCCTCAAAACCCATCTCATGAATGACCAGACTACCTTGTAGTCTAAATCCGCAGGTATTTTCATATCCTCGCGACTAAATTCCTTATAGTGGACTCATCCAATAATCAATATTAAATGGTACTCGAGACCAAGGGTTGGTCTCTAATACACCGTGCTTTACAAGCACGTTCTAAACAAATTCCCAATAGGTCTCTATAACATGAGTGTCTCCATTAGACACGACAAGATACTCGGGTGCGCACAAACTTAAGCAAATGAGACCCGAACATCGTAGGGTCTCAACCAAAGGCTTGTTATCACATTATTGGCCTTACAATGACTCCGTTGAGTCTTAATTCTACATTCCATTCTTTATGTGTTTCATCGCCCCACAATTAGACATTTCATTCATATATACTACCAAAATCCCAAAGTTCATTCGGGCTTGATTCCCAAGCCTAACAACCCAAAAACTCATAAACATAGTCAACGAAACCCAAATGACGTAGGACTTCAACCCTAATTCGTTAACACAATATTGAGCCTATTATGACTCCGACGAGTCCAAATACTAAGTTTCATTCTTAACCCTTCCATCGACATCAATATTAACACCCAATCCAAATAACAACAATTTCTCCAATAATTCGGGTTTGACTATCAAACCCTAAAATTCATAAAACCCAACATAACTTTATACCCATTTTAGAAATCCCATGTCTTCAATTAGATGGTCATACTCATACAACCTAGTGAGATCACACCTTCAAAGCCCCAAATTTTAGGCATACTTTCATAATAAACCAAATGGAATGTAAACATGATTTCTAGCATGTTCATAAACCTAGAAACACAAGATGAAGAGTAACATTATACTTCAACAATCATATAGGTCATCCTACATATGCTTTTGACAAGTTCACATGCTCAAATCACAAGTTAAAATCACCCAAGGCAAGTATGTGTACCCATTGACCTCAAATAGCATAGAGTTTGTTTTCCTTAGGATCAATGGGTACAAAATCAAAAGAGGAAGAAGTAACTTACAAGTGTTCTTCAACAAAGAAAGCAAAGGAAGGAATCAATCGGTTGAAAACGATCCTCTCGTCGAGCTCTACACTTCTTGTGGAGGAGGCTTGAGCAAATGAGTGAAGAATCAAGGAGGATGATGAAGATGTCTTCAAGAAGCCATGGGAGAGTTTGAGAGAGGATGAATCTCGTTTTTGGAGAGTGAAGGAGAGAAATGAAGGTCAAAATCTGATTATATGGCTTATATTGGTCTAGAATTTGAGTGGGACAAGTGTCACCACAATGTGGTGTCTTAAAATCTGATTTTGGGCTTAATTAATCCACTCAATCTCACACTAATCCACTCCTAAAACTTATTAGAGATGTTAGGGTATAAGTGAGGAGGGTTAGGGAGGTTTAGAAAAGGTTTAGAATAGGTGTTATGGTGTACAAGTCGTCCAATACCAAAACAGGGCACAAAAAATCCCGTAACAGCTTTCTGGGGTTGAGGCGGGCGCCTCACCCCATCCCATGCGGCCGCCTGGCTTGGTCCCTGCACAAGGTTGCTCTCAGTACTTGAGGCGGGCGCCTCACTCCATGCGAGGCGGGCGCCTCGGCTCCTGAACCTCCAAAACTTGGTCTAAACTTGATCTAAATGATCCCAAACTTATGGGCAACCATTCTAAGGTCTAACCCAACTCAAAACAAGTCTAAAACACACCCGAACAACTCCCGAAACAACTCGGAGCGAAACCGGGAAGGGGTGCAACAACGTGCAACCGGAACGACGAATGAACTCGAAATCAAACGAGCAACAAAAGGAGACTTTTAAGGCAAGTCTAAGGGCTAATGAAGAAGCTTAAACACTTCTAGAAAGTTGAATAACAACTTAGGGAAATAAGAATCCCAAAGGAGAGGCGATTACGCGACTCGATCCCCGAACTACGCGATAGAGACGAACGCTATCTCCAAAACTTTCAAACCATCAATAGACTTAAGGAACACTTCCAACTTGAAGTCTAATGCATCTAAACATGTTAACAAACCATCTTAAAGAGGTCTAGGACCCAAACCGAGGTCACGAACACAAAACGGAAGTAAACCCTCAATCGCGTCGCATTCCGACTATCGTCGAGTCACGACTTGTGACTTTAGCAAGTCAACAACTATATGAAGTCTCTAAACATTGTTTTGGTCTTAATATGGTCTCTCAAACACATCTAGACCCTCTCACAAACCAAGCATACCGTCGACAAAAGAAGAAGTGCAAGTATAGCACGCAAACCGAGACAACGAAGGAGCGGGGCGTCACAGATTGAGTATCTGCAATCTACAAGAACATGTTGCATCGAGAGAAAGCACACCAATTTCGTTTTCTTTTTATAGTTTGACTTTACATATAGTGATAAGAAGATTTCTTACAAATAGGATACGCTTCAAACTTATCAAAATCATTAGAATCATGCACCAGCAAGAAAAGGTAAGTCAGTACAGATATTCTACCCGACTTTAGAATAATTTCCTTTTTAGGAAAGTTTGATTTCAAAAATACAAAAAAAAAAAAAAAGAAGGATATTTCAAAAACAAAAAAAAAGAGGAATATTTCAAAAACAAAAAAAAAAAGAGGAATATTTGAAAAAACAAAAAAACAGGGAGAGCAAGAGGAAGGAAAAAGAATATTTTCCACTTCACAATTTTCGAAAATACTTGAAGAATGATCAATTCGCCGTGCTCGACGACGGATCTTTAGTCAAGCACAATTTTCTGGATATTTGAAAGTTTTCGAGTTATGTCTGGAAACAAGACAGCGATCAAGGCCCAGACATAATTAGAAAATTCTTCTTAACACGTTTCAACTACAAGGTATTGACCGGTTGAAAAGTGGTAACAGAAAAACATTCAAATCTTCATACCGTATTTGACAACGGTTTCGGACCGGAAGAATACGGCTTTTTCGAAAACACAAAAATCTTTTTCCGTTGTGTTCTCGATCGGGCTCGATCCGAAGAACATGACATCCTCACTTTAGTTGTAGTTTAAGGTTTTGGCCTGAACTACGCTTGGTCTGATTTCCTTTAATAGGGAATACGTAGGCAGCCTACATTAGTAGGTCCGACCATCAGAGCACATTAAATTCACAACTGCTTAAAACTCCGATAATTTTTTATAACCGACTAAAAATGTCTAGGTTATAGGGTTTGGATAGCATGTTCACTGTGCATTATAACTGCTACCAATTGCATTCTCCCGTTCTTAAGTGAACGAAATTGGAGAGTCTCTTGTTTATCAACGATGTTTGTCTACTTAGTAAGCCGTAAGGTTACCCGTAGACTCTATCGTTGAGGGGCTCTGTAGACACCCCAATTTCGTACTCCTGGTATGTGACGGACATAAAATATCAAGATCTGTTAAAACTTAACGAATGTCAAGTTGCAGGAGTCAAAAATGCGAAAGGAAAAGCAGAATGCGCGAAACAATGAACTGCAGGGGGGTAAAGTGACAAATTTTGAAACTTGGAAAGCATGATGGTGCCGCACCAAGCCCCCTTGGTGCTGCACCAAGGGTGCATTCACCCCATTCTGTAGCTTGTCTGAGAGAAGAAATTGTACAACTTTTAAAGCACAGAGTACAAGCTGCCAATGCACGGGAGACAAACTGAAGAATTCCCACCGCGTCCTCATCCCTCACTATAAATAGAGGGTCCCGGCCTCTCATTTCTCTGCGTAATTCCTCCGCGATTTTTAGATCGCAGCGAAGCTCTGCTTCGATTCCTCCGATAATATTAGTACGAGAGGTGCGAGATAGGTGAGTGGAAGCCCCTATAGTCTCCAAACCCCGTCCAAACTCTGCCAAATCAAAAACCCATAGGTTATAAGTGATCCCTAGCCTAGTTGTTAGGTATCCACCTCACATCCCCAGTCCAGAAATCCCAAAATAAGCCGTTACTCTGCCCGGCCGCCCAACTAAAAAGGCCAAAACCTACCCAAATAAAGCTTTCACTCTGCCCGAGTTGATAAGCCCAAACTTCAAAAATCAAGCAGTCATCCTGCCCAGTTCAAAACAAAAAAAAAAGACTCCCTCTCCCTGAAGGACAGAGCGAGCACACCGCCGCTCTAAAAGGTAATACCTTTAAAAGCGTATTTTATTTCATTTGTATTTTTTGTCTTTTATTTATTTTTCAAAAGTTGTTATTTAAATCCGGCACAATGTATCCAATATAAGCCGTTGTGCTGACCGGATTAGATTAGGAAATATTATGTAAAAGAGCCGTTATAATGGCCAAATATTCTTAAATGTGTCTGTAATTATTGGAAGGAGATGGCTGCGAGTCCGTAAATAATGTAGCCACGAATGTATTTGTTTAAATTTCCCTTGTCAAAATAATACCTTATTTATTTGCTAGATAAATATAACAATAAGCATACTTCAGCCAAAAACGTTTTGAGACCGAAAGGGCGAGTTGGGTGCCTAGCACCTTCCCAACTCGTAACTTAGCCTCCGAACCCGCTTTTCTAAAATCTCTGGTTTTATTTTCTGGTTTTCCTTTATTTTTGCCTTAAAATAAAGGTGGCGACTCTAAAACTTTCAGATCCAGTGGGGCCTCGCAACATTCCCTCTTTGCACTTTCCTGTTCTCCCCTAAAAAAGGGAGATACGGGAATGGAGGGGTGATGTATTCCCATATCCTGGTATCCCCTAAACAAGGGATAACTTGATGCGGGAGACCCATAGCTCCCATAGTGATCTGACTGGGCCATAAGGGTATTTTCAATAAATCCATACGTGGGGGCGTCGCAATATCCTTTCTTGCACTTCTCTATTTTCCCCTAACGAAAACAGGGGAGAATGGGAATGGAAGGGTAATGCATTCCCATATCCTATTATCCCCGAAATAAGGGATAACTTGACATGAGGAAACCTTTAGTTCCCATTTTGGATATAAAATCCACTCAAGGCAACCGAGGCACATTCCAACGTGCTAATATAGACAGCACTCCTCTCGCACTTTGGATTTCGTCTTCCCTAAACAAGGGAGGGTGGAAGCGAGAGCGGTGGTGTCCGCATCGCACGCGCACCCCTATCCAGGGCGCGGGCGCGGTCGCACCAGGGAACCTCACAAATTGTTAACTCACAAAGTCTTTATGACTTACCCCCTCCCTTTTACTGCTTTAGATCCGAGCCGTTCAGGTACCGCTCGTTGAGGTATAGCAGGATTCTCGCTTGTCCGTGATCGCACGCGACGAGGTTGTGGTTATTAGATGTCCTTATTTTGTTCTCTTTTGTAAGGACGTTGGGTTTAGCAAGTCATTTAGACTTTGCTTGGGAACTTTGTTTTATTTGGATTTATGTCTATACTTGTAGTTCATGTATCCTATTTTTGAGTGCCGACGCATGTAAGCCGAGCCTTGTATAGCTGTAGTATGGTTCATCTGTTTTAAATCTTCCGCTGGGCATTACTTTAGCTCTTATTTATTTATGTTGTTTCTCCGGCATGTTGTAGCCGTTGAGGTATATTTGCATGAACTGCGTAATGTTGGGTTCCGGTAGTAAAGTCGCCGATGAATTGATATACTTGTCTTTAATTGTTATATCAGGTTTAAAAAGTTTTAAAAATTCCGGCCTTTTGGTGCCGAGTCGCGCTTCATCTGAAATGTTGCGTCACGTCGTTTTCTATAATTGAGTCTTTGCATGTATTGTTGTCCTATTTGGACGACTTGACTTGTGATTCCACCTCGGGGTCCGGGTTGGGTCGTCACATGTGATGTTCTAACGTCGAGTGAATTCTTATAGGTGCTTGATGGTGAATCCTAGAGCAGATCGTGTAGGCCGAGGTAGAGGCAGGCCCAGGAGAGCTCCAGATGAGCCTGAGGCAGAGTTGCCACCCCCTCCACAGGGTCCAGCTGGTATGAATGCTCAGATGGCGGATATGTACCGTCGCATGACGGAGTTTATGACCGAGATGGCTCAGCTTGGCCATGGTCAGAATGTACCTCCACCACCACCAAGTTCGTCACAGAGAGAAAGCACACCAAGTTCGTTTTCTTTTTATAGTTTGGCTTTACATATAGTGATAAGAAGATTTCTTACAAATAGGATACGCTTCAAACTTATCACTAGGGATGAATCTTTATAAAAAAAATAACATTTCGAAATGCTATGATCATAATTCCAAGTAAATTAGAGTTACCCTCGGAAGTAAAAATCTCCAAAAATGGTAAAACATTTTACAAAGCGTCGATATTCATGGCATTTCATCAATCAAAGCATTGCTTCTTTTTATATTGAATGACGAAATGCCATGAACACGATCGGATTGAAATGTTTTGTAGCGATTCACGTGCAACTCTTTAACATTAAAAAATTGGTAAGAGTGTTGAAAACTATCAACAATGTGTTCGTTATTCATGGCATTTCACCAAAACAAAAATAAGATTACAAACATCAAATGGTCAAATGCCATGAATACGAACAAATTATTGTGTTTTCCTTTAGTAGAGAAGGAGAAATAGAGAGAATGAGAATTATATGGTCTTATGTCTTTGCCAATTAGCCTTTTTATAGGCATTTTCAATTAATAAAATGAAAAAAACGAACACCTATATTTTTCATGTTAATAAATATAAGTTGGTAAACTCATTTATTTTTGTCTGTTTAAGAGATAATTTCATACAATACAACTTTATTTGGTGATTTTAATTATAGTCATTAAATGTTACTTGCCTCCTATTGACTATAAGAGTTACTCAATAAATCATAACATGCTTGAAATTTAAACACGACGTATGTGTGGAATCATCTAGTCGTGCAATTAGGGAATAGAGAAATACACTGATAGAAAGATTTTAAATATGGTTTAATTCATTGTATAATGTTGAATTTATAAAGAAGTTTGTACTATTAAAAGTTCCATAGAGTAGATAAAGAACGGATATCACATATTACTATTTATACCCTAGAGGTCATCATTTAATTAAGTATTGATATTATTACATCTATGTAATCAATTTTTTTCCACATTTAATTATTTTGATAAAATAACCCTTTAATTAATAAAAAAAATTCCAAACCCTTTTTCAATTCAGTCATATTCACTTGAAAATTTAATTTTTATAAAAATTCTCTTTCTCCGCATTGCGTTCTTAAAATCATTGCTCCGTTATATGTGACTGGCAAAATAAGTTTTCAATTATCAAAATTTAAACACAAACAAATATTATCTCATGTATATCATAACCTTTCTCTCTTTTTCTCACTCATATTTCAACATCGGCTATTCTACTAATATACTACCTTTGTGAATAAAATGAGTCGATCATTCCCTTTATGGATGTTTCGTTGAAAGAGTCCTCACTGAAATCTTATCCCTATTGTGACGACCCGACCTGGACCCCAATGCGAGATCCCGAGTCGCGCCGTCCAAATAATCAATAACACAAGCATGCACAAGTAGGATTATAAAATTCATGTGGCGCAACATCGCATACGAATAACAACTCGGCTACACTTGGCCGGAAAAACCACTTAAATTAAACAAGTCATCGGCGACGTTACAGCCGGAACCCAACAACTACTCCTACAATAATAACACATGCTTATAAAACCTCAACGGCCACAACATGCCGGAGACAACAACAACAATAATAATTAAACGAGCTTTAGCGGAAGAAAATGTAGCGAGCCATAACATATAAACAGGCTCGACATGTAAGTCGGCATACCAAAAGATTACAAGTGTTAATCCATAAGTTAACTACAACAACAAAATTCCCAAGACAAGTCTACATGACTTGCTTCCCAACGTCCTTTCCAAAAATAAAAGACTAATCATCGAAAGTCCAAAAGAGCAACCTTGCGAATACAAACAACCAAACTTGAAACAAGCGAGTCTATCCCGGACCGTCTCCTCGGCTCGAATCTAAGGAAACAAAACAAACAAATAGGGTAAGTCGAAAGACTTAGTAAGTTACTACAATGCATGATCATGTTATAACATGGCATTTATCACAATTAGAGTTCACGTTCATCATATAACACTTAACACATTTTCACGTATGTGCAAGGAAATAAATCATACAATTAGGATATGATATAGGCACGGCCGCTTCGTAGCTCCTGCAAAATAGTTTGTTAACCCAATATCGTGACTACGATGCTCGTGACTTTGCATCGATATACCGAACTCCGCCGGCTAATAGCAGCCAGTGACGCACGTATTGTTACGGCAAAGGGGCTACTTCCCCATTGCGGCCTACAATGGAGGGGTGTGTGAGGTCCCAGGTACGGCGATCCATAGCGAGCACGAATCTCTCAATTCGTGGAGGCTATACATCGTCCTACCCTGACATAAAAATCAAACCAAATAGTGCCAGCTGGACTTAATGCAATGCTCAAGTAGATGTTTACTCGTAAAGACCAAATAATGATCGAATTCGACAAGAGCGAACTCGACCGACCAAGTAGGGTATAAATCTCTACAATAAATCAAGTCAAGGCAACTAAATGCTCATAACCAAAATAATCATAACGGGTTCAATTGCACATAATAGACTCAACTTAAAATTGAGTAAACTTGACCAAACGGTGTCCGAACTTCGTAGGGATTGAAATTAGGGTTTATCAAGTTCAAATCTTCCCTAGAGTCGACTCCGTTGAGTCTTTTCTCTAAATTCCCAATTTTGGAGAAATTGAAGCTATATGCTTCATAACCCAACCTAGGTCATTTCTAGGTTCAACAAGGTATTAAATTCACCAAGGCATAATAATGTGATACATGTTCATCATAGAGTCCAAGAATGAGGATAAAACACCTACCACATATAACATCTCATGTAAGCTCAAATTAGGCCATTAACACTTAACAACATTTTCATCAACAAATACAATACATGCTTCTAACATGTTCAAAGCCATACATAATCAAGATACAAGAGGTTTATAAACTTTCATAAGCAAGAAACCAACTTACACATGCTCCTAGCAATTTTATAACTTTCAAAATACAAGTAGAAGGCATAGGAAGCATTTATGTGTCCTCATTGACCTCAATCACCATAGGCTTTGTTTCCTTAGGGTCAATGAGAACTAAAAGAAGAAGAAGAAGAAAGTAACTTACTTGATATACACCAAAGAAAGCAAAAGAAGAAACCAATCGGATGGAAATGCTCTACTCCTTGAGCTCTACAACTTTAATGAAGGTAGCTTGGGCAAATGATGAATGGATGATTGAAGACCAAAGGATTAGCTCCAAGAAGCCATGGAAGAGCTAGAGAGAAGATGAAATTCGTTTTTGGAAGAGTGAGGGTGAGAATGAGAGTCAAAAATCTGAAATGTGGCTTATATTGGTCTAATTCTTGAGTGGGACAAGTGTCAACAACTTGTGGTCCCTTTTCTAATTTGATTTGTGGTTTAATTGGTCACTAATGTAATCTTAATCCATCATTAAAAACTAGTTAGGGATGTTAGGGCTTAAGTGGGAAGGGTTAGGGAGGTTTAGGATAGGTTTAGATATGGGTTCAAGGGGTACAAGTCGACCAATTCCGAAACAGGGGAAAAAAATCCCGTAACAGACCAGCAGGTGAGGCGGGCGCCTCACCCAAGCCCATGCGGCCGCCTCAACTACTGAGGCTATCCCCAAGTTCAGACCACTCTGCAATTGCTCCCTGCATTTGAGGCGGGCGCCTCACAAGGTGCCATGCGGCCGCCTCGGCTCCAGAACCTCTAAAACTTGATTCAAACTTGCTCTAAATGGTCCCAAACTCATGGGCAATCATTCTAAGGTCTAACCCTACTCGAAACAAGTCGGAAACGCACCCGAACAACCCCCGGAACAAGATAGAACAAGGCTCGAATCACGCGACGAATAATCAACGAATCAAACTACAATCAAACACCAACCAAACTAGGATATCTTGGACATGAAAGATACTTGTTTCAACATGGTTAAGACCTGAATATAAAGCCAAGAACTCAACGAACACTTCGTACGTCGAAATAGAAGCAAATACAAACAACGAGAGGAATCGCTAAGGCCAAATATAACGCGATCAAACCGGCGATTCAACAAACAAGTTTATATGATTCTAAACATGTTATGGACTTCTAGAATAACTTATGAATGATTCTAAAACATTTATATACCAAGTAAACATGCTCACAATCAACCAAGAAAGTATAAAGACAAGTATACAATGCACATGCAAGAATACGGGGCGTTACACTCTCCCCTCCTTTAGGAATTTAGTCCCTAAATTCTTACCAAGTTCGTCAAACAAATGTGGATGCTTCTCGCGCATCTCCGCTTCCGTTTCCCAAGTCGCTTCTTCAATGTTGTGATTCCTCCAAAGAACTTTAACTAAGGGAATTCTTTTGGTTCGTAGCACTTGCTCTTTGGTATCCAAAATCTTCACGGGCTTTTCAACGTAGGACATATCCGGCTCAAACGTTATCTCCTCATACTCGAGTACATGAGACTCATCTTTCAAATACTTTCGTAACATGGAAACATGGAATACATTATGAGTCTCCGAAAGTGAAGGTGGCAATGCAATACGATACGCCAAAGACCCAACTCTCTCCAAAACCTCGAATGGACCAATGTACCTCGGTGTAAGCTTCCCTTTCTTGCCGAATCTCTTAGTACCTCTCCTCGGTGTTACCTTCAAGAACACGTAATCACCCACTTGGAACTCAAGATCCCGTCTTCGATTGTCCGCATAACTCTTTTGTCGACTTTGAGCGGTGCGCAATCGATCTCTAATCAACTTCACGCTCTCAACCGACTGTTGCACTAACTCGGAACCCCAAAGTTTCGCCTCTCCAACTTCATCCCAACAAATTGGTGATCTACACTTACGCCCATACAAAGCTTCATACGGCGCCATCTTGATACTCGACCGTAGCCGTTATTATACGCAAACCTCGGCTAAAGGTAAGTGAGAATCCCAGCCTTCCCTTGAAATCCACGGCACAAGCTCGCAAAGATATCCTCCAAAATCAATCAATCGCTGACCGGCCATCCGCTTTGGATGAAAAGTCAGATCAAGTCTAATCTGGTCCCCAAAGCTTCCTGCAACGACTTCCAAAATCTTGACGTGAACCTCGGATCTCTATCAGACACAATACTCACAGGTACGCCATGAAGTCTCACGATCTCCTGAATATACAAAGCTGCTAACTGAGTCAACGAATAAGTGATAGCTATCGGAATAAAGTGTGCAGACTTAGTCAATCTGTCGACTATAACCCAAACTGCATTAAACCCTCTCCGCGTGCGCGGCAACCCTGTCACAAAATCCATAGTAATAAATTCCCATTTCCACTCAGGAATCTCAAGCGGTTGTAGAAATCCCGCAGCCTCGATGCTCGCTTAACTCCGCCGACAAGTCAAACACTTTGACACGTACTCCGCGATTTCTCTCTTCATACCTTTCCACCAAAACTGTCTTTTCAAGTCTAAGTACATTTTCGTGCTCCCCGGGTGAATGGTATACTTCGTTTTGTGAGCCTCATCAAGAACCAACCTCTTCAATTCAGTATTACAAGGAACACAAATCCTACCTCGAAATGTCAAAGTACCATCACTATTAACCACGAAATCAGGCGATACATTCTCAGCCAACCCATCAAAAATTTTCTTCAACTCCGGATCCTTCCCTTGCTCTTCTCTAATTTTCCCAAGTAAAACTGGCGTAGCACGAACATTTGCGAAAATCACTCCTCTATCATAAACACTAGGACCCCAATCTCGCAAATCTCTAACATCTTCCATTCCTTAACCATCATACCGACATATGAACCTTCCTACTCAAGGCATCCGCTACTACATTTGCCTTCCCTGATGGTATAAAATAGTACAATCGTGGTCTCATGTTTAATTCCTTTTGAGAGAACAAGTATTTCCGGTGAAAATCCATAGCCCCATATAAGTAATGTTTCATTTATGAAAATAATCGCAGCCAACTCCATATCGTGTGTCGGGTTTAATAGATTTTCGATGCATAGGCGATCACTCTTCCATTTTGCATCAAACACAACCCAAACCTTCCTTCAAGCATCGCTATAGATCACTAAATTATCTCCCCACTAGGCAAAGCCAAAATAGGTGCCGCCGTCAACCGCTTCTTAAGGTCTGAAACTTCGCATTTCTCGCTCCAAACAAAAGGCACATTCTTACGTGTTAACTTCGCCATAGGAGTCACAATCCTAGAAAAACCCTCAATAAACCTCCGGTAATAACCCGCTAACCCCAAGAAACTACGAACCTCGAATCGAACTAGGCCTCTTCCAATTCATCACCGCTTCAATCTTAGACGGATCAACGGCTATCCCGCTAGAAACTATATGCCCTAAGAAAGATACTTCCTCGAGCCAAAAGGCACATTTGCTAAACTTGGCATAAAGTCGCTTCTCCGAAGAATGGATAAGACAATCCTCAAGTGTTTCTCGTGCTCCTCCCGAGATTTCGAATACACTAGGATATCATCAATGAAGACTACAACAAAGCAATCAAGATAACTGTGAAAGACACGGTTCATCAAGTCCATAAATACCGCTGGTGCATTCGTCAACCCAAACGGCATCACTACGAATTCAAAATGCCCATATCTAGTGCGAAAAGCCGCCGTTCTGGAACGCCTTCCTCTCTAACCTTCAATTGGTAGTAACCCCATCTCAAATCAAGCTTAGAGTAGACAATTGACCCTTGCAACCGGTCAAAAGATCATCAATGTGGGGTAGAGGATACTTATTCTTAATGGTCACCTTATTTAATTCTCTGAAGTCTATGCATAACCGCAAACTCCCATCTTTCTTCCTCACAAATAAGACCGTGCGCCCCAAGGCGACACACTTGGTTTAACAAAACCAATCTCTAAGAGTTCTTGCAACCGAAGTTTTCAACTCCCTAAGCTCCGCGGCGCCATCCTATACTTGCCTTAGAAATCGGTGAAGTCCCCTAATAAGCTCAATACAAAATTCTAGTTCTCTATCGGGTGGCATAGCATGGATCGGTAGAAAACACATCGAAATTCACATACTACCGAACCTCTTCTAAGTTAGGCGAAGACTTCTTCTTATCAACTACGCAAGCAAGATAAACCCGCACACCCTTGAGACAAGAATTTTCTAGCCCTTAGAGCGTAAATAAAATGCAAGTCACTCGATGCATGATCACCCACAAAAGTAAACTCAGCACACCCAAGATATAAAAAGTAACTCGCTTCTTATGGCCAACTATAGCATGATAAGCACATAACCACCCATGCCAAGAATCACATCAAAATCACGTATAGGTAGAACTACCAAGTCCAGATGCAAAGTGTGGTCACCCACCAAAACATCACAAGATTTAAACACTTCAGACGCGAAAGCATATATTCCCGAGCTGGTAGACACTTCAAGCAAATATGGCAAGGATTGAGGCAATACGCAAAGATTCTCAATAAAGTGCGGAAGCAACATAAGAATGCGAAGACCCCGGATCTATGAGAACTCGAGCCTTATGATCGAATATAGAAAGAGTACCTCCTATCACGGCCAGACTGCCCTCGAACCTCACACGATCAAGCGCAAACACACGGCCTTGAACCTTGGTTTCCCATCTACACTCCTCTTGGCCCATCGAGCCACATTTCCCTATTGAGTTGCCCCACTGGGCACTCCTTCCTAAAATGAGTACCATCTCCGCAAATTGTACACTTTCCAAGCTTTGCCCAACACCAATCAACCGTATGTCCTAGCTTCCGACAATAATCGCAAGTCATACTCCCACTACGCCCCTTGTTGCCCCTTAGATGAAGAAGTATTGTTACCTTGCTTTCCCGATCGTGGCCTACGCTTGGCCTCCACTTCTCCTATCACGGTTCCCTTGATATCCCTCTTCTATTACCCGAATTGTTTCCTCGACATCGTTTACAGCCCGAGTAGTCGTGCACTACTAGCATTATTCTTGACCTGTTCCTCAATGTCTTGCTCCACCTCATACGCCGATCAATCGCACTCCGTAATCGTGAGCTTAAGCGCTAGAATCGCTTTCTAAACTCGCTTCTAACCCCTTTACAAACTTATGTGTTCTCCGTGCTTCCGTGGGAATCGACACGCATAACAATATCGGCTCATTGCGTGAATTTCGCGAATACTGCCACGGTCATGCTACCTTGCTCAAGATCATAGAACTCTTCTCCCTTTGGTTGCGCACTACATCCCAGACATATTCATTCTTAAATTCTCTTTGGAAATTGGCCCAAGTAATGGGAACTTGTTGCATCTCCCAACTCTCCTTCAACACTCCACCAATGTTCTACGCTCCTTAAATTTGAACGTTGCTAGCATAACTCTTTCTTCGCGTCGAACACCCCAACATGGACAATACCTTGATCATTTCCTCCATCCATAACTCGGCCTCGGTTTCTCGGCTTCGGTTCCCAAAACGCACTAGGCTTTAACTTAAGAAATCTCTAAGAGTAGTGTCGGTCCTGGTCTCTGGTGGAGGTGGTGGTCCTGCCTCCCGCTGACCTCCGGCCCGCCCCCTTAAAAGCCAATAATCCGCGATGTAGTTCAGCCATATTCGAACTACGGATTCTCTCCGGCAAGGCTGCATTCTACCTCCTCTGCTCAATCCGACCCTCCCGGTCTACCTCTCCCGGGATTATCCATCGGACTCCTACAAGAATTCACTCGACGTTAAAATCAACACACAATAACCAACCCAACTAGGCCATGGAACCTATCCCTGCCGACAGCCTAACCTATAGCTCGACCAACTGTACGACCAATCAGATCTAATCCTATTCCCACCCCAATGCGAGATCCCGAGTCGCGCCATTCCAAATAATCAATAACACAAGCATGCACAAGTAGGATTATAAAATTCATGTGGCGCAACATCGCATACGAATAACAACTCGGCTACACTTGGCCTAAAAACCACTTAAATTAAACAAGTCATCGGCGACGCATACAATTCTAACCCAACAACTACCTACAATAATAACACATGCTTATAAAACCTCAACGGCCACAACATGCCGGAGACAACAACAACAATAATAATTAAACGAGCTTTAGCGGAAGAAACCGTAGCGAACCATAACATATAAAAAATGTGCTCGACATGTAAGCTCAAGATACCAAAAGATTACAAGTGTTAATCCATAAGTTAACTACAACAACAAAATTCCCAAGACAAGTCTACATGACTTGCTTCCCAACGCCCTTTCCAAAAATAAAAGACTAATCATCGAAAGTCCAAAAGAGCAACCTTGCGAATACAAACAACCAAACTTGAAACAAGCGAAGTCTATCCCTGACCGCCTCTCGGCTCGAATCTAAGGAAACAAAACAAACAAATAGGTAAGTCGAAAGACTTAGTAAGTTTACAATGCATGATCATGTTATAACATGGCATTTATCACAATTAGAGTTCACGCTCATCATATAACACTTAACACATTTTCACGTATGTGCAAGGAAATAAATCATACAATTAGGATATGATATAGGCACGGCCGCTTCAGAGCTCCCGCAAAAATAGTTTGTTCCCCGCAAAATAGTTTGTTAACCCAATATCGTGACTACGATGCTCGTGACTTGCATCGATATACCGAACTCCCCGGCAATAGCCAAGGACGCACGTATTGTTACTAGCAGTGGCTACTTCCCATTGCGCCTACAATGGAGGGGTGTGTGAGGTCCCGTGTACGGCGATCCATAGCGAGCACGATCTCTCAATTCGTGGAGGCTATACATCGCCCTACCCCTCGACATAAAAAATCAAACCAAATAGTGCCAATGACTTAATGCAATGCTCAAGTAGATGTTTACCGTGAAGACAAATAATGATCGAATTCGACAAGAGCGAACTCGACCGACCAAGTAGGGTATAAATCTCTACAATAAATCGTCAAGGCAACTAAATGCTCATAACCAAAATAATCATAACGGTCAATTGCATCATAATAGACTCAACTTAAAAATTGAGTACACTTTGACCAAACGGTGTCCGAACTTCGTAGGGATGAAATTAGGGTTTATCAAGTTCAAATCTTCCTGTAGTCTACTCCGTTGAGTCTTTTTCTAAATTTATTTTGGAGAAATTGCTATAGAGTTTATAACCCAACTAGGTCATTTCTAGGTTCAACAAGGTATTAAATTCACTCAAGGAT
>CM028382.1:67702986-67748024 GCA_013146195.2 Codonopsis lanceolata | reverse complement strand
CAAGTTCAACCTTCTATCGCCCTCCGTCCATTCTCGATTCTTCTTTAGGAACTTCAGGTTCCCAAATAATGAGGCGAGAAGATTTGCCTTCATTGGTATATGTTGATCATAAAGGACACATTTCCATAATCTGTTGTCAATAGAGTTCATGAATCTCATTACTTTATCCTTCCATACATCAAAATGACCTTCGTCCAATATTGGGACGTTAGCATTAGATGTAGGCATATAGTGTGTTTGTGCCATTATGTCGTATCTCAAGAGTTTAATCTAGGAAAAACTTGTTTTCAAAGAGTATGGCTCTGATACCAATTGTGGGTCCCAATGAGCACAATAATAAGCTAGAAGGGGGTTGAATAGCTTATTATCACACTTTAAAACTTTTAAGTAAGTTCCTTGAAAGTTACTTGAAGATTATGAAGAGTTTCAAGTAGCGGAAGACCTTCAAAGAAAATTGTTCCAGTCCGCCGATAAGGACTACCGTAGACCTTTTACAGATTACTTAAGTTCTCATTGAAATGGATATAATGAACAAGGAAACTATGCGCTTCAAGTAATAGACAAACGTAAGGAAATAACACAAGTATTTGAGATGGTTCACACTTGTAAATAGTGCTACGCCCACCACCAAGGCGCCAACCTTGATTTAAATTGTGCACTATGTTTTCCACTTAGATCAATTACAAAGAATATCCCTAATGGATCGTGTACAAAATATTGACTTGTGTTTGGGTCTATGGAATTAAATATCTCAGAAATACAAGATATTTAATTGCGAGCGTATATAGTTAATGGAAGTAAACAACAAGAAGAATAAAACAATAAATGTTGAAGAGCGACTTCTTGTTGTTGACGAGGACTTCTAGATCTGCATGAGGATCTATTGAATGCACCGAAATGAAAGACTTGGAGTTGTATAGATTCGTGAGCAATTCTTTAAGTGTTCGATTGATTCTGCATGCTTGTCTCGTTGTTCCAGCCTTCAATGGCGATTTAAAGCAGTGCACTTCAAAAGAATCCGTTGAGAGACGAAGGCTTCAACAAATCTATTCATAAATGCATTAAATGCATGGGTCCAAGCCAAGGAATTTCGTCTTCACGATATCCGAGCGGATAATCATTTTCGAGATCTTCAAAAGGTGGGCGATTTGGTGTCGATCCGAGAGATGAAGCGAAAGTAGGGGAAAGTCCATGCTATCGCTTTCACTGCTCAGACGAAAAGTCTTCCCGCTTCTGAAAAGTTGCTTTCTGGCGGCTTGACATGTCAGAATGACTTGGATTAATTCAAATAATATATGGAAATAAGTTTGAATTAATCCAGCCTAGCTTTATGTCGAAGAGGACACGAGAAGCGCATCACCGTGGACACGAGGTCTACCGATCTTAAGCTTTGAGTGTCTTCCCAAGGTGAAGCCGAGAAAGGGTCTTCCGTGAACCCTAAAAGAGTCCTACAAAACTATACAAGGCAAAGTTCTATACACGCTGCCACGCTAATCGATACGCTGTACCGATTAGCCATCAAGTATAAAACTAATGTAATGTACTGATCAGATATAAATTTAACATAAGAATCAACAGTCTCTACCGCTACCGCCGAAATAGCCATTGCAGCTTCCAAAGCCAATGACCGGACTGCCGCCGTTCTTCGACAATTCCAAGAGGATGTCTGGACTCGATTTGGGCAGATACGACACGACTTCACTGATGTCAAGATCAACATTGAAGCTCAACGAGACGAAGGTGTCCGTATATGTTCCTCCATTTTTTACGAGCTATTCCATGCCATTACTCTCCATCTCGACCACGGTCGTCCTCCCGTTCTTGAACTCAACAACCTTGCTCGAGATTCTGCTCATAATGTCATAAATGCTAATCAAGATCGTGATCTGGCCATCACGGAGGAGAAGCAAATGAGGTCCATCAACAGAATGCTGATGGAAGAGAATGTACCGCCTTCGTGAAGAACCGGACTACCGCTTCTCATTCCACCGCACCTCCTAGATGCGCATGACCAGTACGAACGCTAATGGAAGAGCTAGAGCGAGAACGAAGGGAAAAAGAGGCTGCAGACAAAGGCAAAGGGAAAAGACCTTGGTAGTTTATGTATCTTTTCTTCCCTTACCTTTGTATTTATCTTATTTTTTGAAAACTCTGTGATATGTAAACATCTTGTTTATAAATACAGAAGATAATTTGCTTTTCAAAATTGTCTTATTTAAATTCTCGTTCCTTTATTGTCATATCTGTTTAGAATTTAAACAATCAGTTTAAATTTATTTGAACTGCTGCTAATCTATGTGTTGTTCTATGATTTTCTTACTCTTTGTATGCACTTAGATTAGTTCCTTACAATTGAGGTGCTCTTCTGTCTTATAGAGGCATGTCTTCTGCTACTTTATTTATAAAATTCTCAGACATGCTATTATCTATCATATAGTCTATTTTTAGCCCTCATTTGTAGTAATGATGACCAGATATAAATAGGAGGAGATTATTGATTCTCATGTTAGATTTATATCTGTTCAGTTCATTACATTTAGTTTTATACTTCAGTGGCTAATCGGGCTGCGTATCGATTAGCGTGGCAACTGTGTATAGAACTTTGCCTAGTATAGTTTTTATAGGACTTTACAGGTTCAGTGGAAGACCTCTCCACAAGCTTCATCGGAAGACCTGCTTAAAGCCCATAAACGGTAGACCTCGTGTCCACCTGGTTTTGTATGACGTGTCCTATCCTGGTCTGACTCATTGGATTAATTCAAACTGATCCTAATCTTTATTTGAATTAAATCCAAGACATTCCCTGACATATCAAGCCGCCGAAAGCAGGAAGACTTTTCGTCCTGAACAGTGAAAGCAGGAAAAGCATATTGTCTCCTACTTTCTGCTACAACTCTCAGATCTGACACCTAAATCGCCCACCTTTTGAAGATCTCAGAAATCATTACCTGCTCTAGATATCTGTGAAGACGAAAATCCTTGACTGACAGCCCCATGCATTTAATGCATTGTTGAAAAGAGTTGTAGAAGTATTCGTCTTCTCCAACGGATCTTTTGAAGTGCACCTGCTATATATGCTGCCATTGAAGACTGGAACAAGACACAACTGTACAGAATCAATCGAACACAAAAAGGATTGCTCTGAAACTTCATAAACTCCAAGTCTTTCAACTCAGTGCAATCAAGAGATCCTCTACAGATCTAGAAGTCCTCGTCAACAACAAGAAGCTGCTCATCAACATTTATTGTTTTATCTTCTTGTTGTTTACTTTCATTAACTATACTTCTGCACGAATTAAATATCATGTATTTACAGATATTTAATTCCCTAGACCCCAAACACAAGTCAATATTTTGTACACGATCCATTAGGGATAGTCTTTGTAATTGATCTAGTGGAAAATATAGTGCATTATTTAAATCCAAGGTTGACTGCCTTGGTGGTGGACGTAACACTCATTATAGTGCGAACCATCTCAAAATACTTGTGTTATTACTTACTGATTGTCTGTTATTTGAACTGCTTAAGTACTTTGATTATCTTTATCCATTTACAGCAAAACTTAAAGTAATCTGTAAAGGTCTACCGGTAGTCCTTATCGGCAGACCTGGATCAACTTTCTTGAATGTCTTCCGCTACTTCTATCTTTTCAATAGATTGCAAGTACCCTTCAAAGAATTTACTTAAAAAGTTTTAAGTGATTAATAAGCTATTCAACCCCCCCTTCTAGCTTATTATTGTGCCCTTTGGGACCAACAATGAGACGGTCAACTCTCTTCGGACTGAGCTCAAGACGAGCGAAGAGACACTCACTGCTAAAGTGACTGAACTCTCCAAGGTCGAAGAAGAAAAGAAAACCTTGGAATCTCACCTGGATTTCTCTAAAAAAATCTGAGGAGACAGCCCTCAAAAACATTTCCTCGGTCAGGAAAACTGAGCTGCCCAAAACCTGCTGGAAGAGGCCAAGGCCGCTATTGCCGAACAAGAGAGGAAGCTGAGGGAAGAGCTAGCCCGCCCCAGTGAAGAACAAAAACAGGTCGTCATCGACGACTATAAAAATTCTGCCGACTTCGCCACTTGTGTCGAGAATGAGGCCTACCCTTTCTTCCTCCAAGGGGTTAAGCACGTACTTAGGCAAATATCATGCATCGGCTTGGAGATTCGGCCGGAGTTGCTCGCCGAATGGGGCACCAACCCACCATTTTGCCCCTCTGCTCGTCTTGGCCACGCTCTAGTTCCGTACACTGAAGACGAGCTGGAGTCTCTTGTCGAAGCCGATGCTCAAAAAGAACTGTCCCCCTGGACCCCTCCTCATGCTACCCAAGTCACGGTGAGCGAGCTGATGACACAAATTTGGATGGCCCAGGCTCAGGAGACAGAAACTATAGCTGCCCAAGCCGAGGAAGATGGAGACGTGGTCATCATTGAAGCGCCTCTCGAGGAAACAACAACCGCCAATCGAACTGCCTCTTTAACTATTCCCCCCCAATGCTTGAAAGCTTTCTGGCCTGCGAGCCATGCTTGAAAACTTTTTGGCTTGCGAGCCACTGCACATCAAACACTTGCAAACAATTTACACTTTATTTCTCTGGTCATTGAACAATTTATTTCTCTGGTCGTGTAATATTATTATTTCCGCTTATGACATCATTACTCATATTCCGTCTGCTTGTGTCCTCATAGATATCTCAACTGTTAAAAACAACCCATCTTTTAAATCGAGCAAGCTCATTCCAAGCTTGATGAAATAAAAAAATGCAAAACCTTTGAACCCCTTCACCCGAGCTAAGATAACTCGCACTTAACTTATAATAATCAAAAATGCCTCAAACACCAACCTTTTTTCATGAACAGAGATACCCCATGCTCATGAAAAAGAGAATAATCGAGATGATAACAATCAAAGCAACTAAATCGAACACCAACCCTTCTTCACGAGCAGAGAGACCCCGTACTCGTGAAAAAAGAATAATCGAGATAACATTAAACCACTCGAACACCAACTCTTACATCGGGCAAGGAAACTACCCTACCCGCCAAAAGTATAATTGAGTTTACACTAAATGTTGTAAATGGGATAATCAAAAAATGAAAACCACTGCATGCTTATTCATTTCACGCCAACTTACAAGATAGGAGAAAAAGACAAATAGCTTGTACCCCATCAATCACTGATAGTATTTCTTCAAGTGATCTGCATGCCATGGATGCTTCAGCTCACTGCCATCCACTGTTCGCAACATATAAGTTCCTTCCTTAACAACTCTGACTGTCTGAAAATGACCTTCCCAATTAGGAGAAAGCTTCCCCCATTCTGCTCGATGGCCTGTTGCTTCAATTTTACGGAGAACCCACTCGCCCACAGCAAATGACCGACCACGAACCCTTTTATCGTGGTGGGCCTTTGCTCGCTGCTTGTAATTAGCCATTCTCATTTTGGACTCCAACCGTTTTTCTTCTAACAAATAAAGATCGGCTACCCGAGTTACAATGTTGGATTCTGCTTCATAATGAGATACTCTGTGATTGGGCAAATACATTTCCACTGGTGCCATGGCCTCATATCCATAAGCCAGAGAATAAGTTGTTTGACCCGTGGGCCCTCTGATCGTTGTCCTGACCGCCCACAAAGCTGATGGCAACTCGTCCACCCATCTTCCTGCCTTATCCTCAAGATTTCGCTTAAGAGCATGCAAGACTTGCTTATTAGCGGCCTCAGCTTGACCGTTACCCTGAGGATATGCAACCAATGACTGCCAATGCTTCACACACACCCGCTCGCATGCCTTTGTGAATTTCTCCGAAAATTGTGTCCCATGATCAAATACTATTGCCGGGGTACCCCAAAAGGACACCATATATGTTCGTGTACGAAGTCAATCACATTGACCTCACTGATAGTTGCCAAAGACTTGGCCTCTACCCATTTAGTAAAGTAGTCAAAAGCTACCACTGCATACTTAAACTTCGAATGAGCCAGGGGAAAAGGACCTATGAGGTCTATACCCTACATATCAAACGGCCAAGATGCCACTACAAGAGTCTGCTCAGTGGAGGGTAACCGAGGTATATCGGCATAACGCTGGCACTTGTCACATTGTCGAACATACATTTCTGCATCTCGTCTCAAAGTGATCCAGTAAAACCTTGTAGCCAATACTTTTTCTGCCAAAGACCGTTGACCTGGATGCCCTCCACATTTTCCTTCATGAATTTCCCCCAAAATGCCCTCGGTCATCTCTGGTCGTACACACCTGAGAAAGGGTCTAGTATATGACCGTCGGTAAAGTACCTTATCCAGAATAACATACCGGCAAGCCCGTTTCTGAATAGTTCGAGCTTCTGACTTGTCCTCGGGCAAGGTTCCTTGCTCGATGTAAGCCTTCAAATCATCTATCCAACATTTTGCGACATGTTCAATGTCCATGATCACCTCATTTTCTATCACCGGGACCTCCAAGTATTCAATCATGACCCCCGGGTGTAGAGATTGGATTTCGTCCTCGGCCATCTTGGACAGGTAGTCTGCCGACATATTATCCTCCCGACCAATTCGCACCAACTCCCAGTAGTCAAAATCTTTCAAAACCTCCTTTACCATGGCACAGTAGCGAACTAACACCGGATGATGGACATCGTAATCACATTTACTTAATTCACGACCAACTGTGAATCACAGTAAATTACTATTTCGCGCACTCCAACATCTTGCGCGAGCTCCAGCCCCGCGATCAAAGCCTCATACTCTGCTTGGTTGTTTGATGCTGGAAATTTGAAGCGGAAAGCCTTTTCAAACTCCACATCCTGCTCGGGCGGAACTAACACCAGATCTGCTCCACTTCCAAACCTACTGGCTGAACCATCCACGTGTGATTCCCAGCAGAAATCTGGCCGGGGCCTTTAAATTGGTACAGGTTGTTGATGCAGTCTTGGCAGAAACCTCCTCCTCGCACGATTCCTCGAAACTAGTTTCAGCCACAAAGTCTGCCAAAGCTTGTGCCTTAATTGCTCGCCGAGGCTGGTAATCTATCTCAAATTCAGTTAGTTTGATAGATGATCGATGTATTTTATACGTCGATTTAATATACTTCTATGACTTAAATTATGCTAATCCGCGAGGCTTTTGGCTACTGATATGTGTTTTCAGTGAGTTTTGTAAGTTTCAGGGTTTTTAGTGAAAATATGTAAAGCACAAGGCTTTTATATGCAAATTCCAAGAAGGGCCCAAGATGAAAATTGAAGAAGAAAAGAAGAATAAACATACTGGAGACCTTGCGGTCGCAAGGTGTTCTGCACCTTGCCCCGCCAGTGGACAAGAACTTGAAGAGACCAAAGACCGGAATGCTGGAGACCTTGCGGACGCAAGGTACCCCAGACCTTGCGACCACAAGGTGGTCAGAACGTGTGAAAGTCGTGTTTTCACTGGAGATTCGATTGCAATACAACTCTTCGGTATAAATAGGAGCCGGTAGTCAAAGCCTAGGATATAGAAAAACGACTGGAAACAGTTTTGTATAGCTTTAGGATAGATTTTAGATTGTATAACATATTTAGATTGTGTAATTACAAGTATTGAAGATCAGATCATGTCTCCATTCATCTCCATGTGTTGTTTATTGTCTATGATGAACTAAATCATCACTAATCTAGGAGGTGGGAGGTAACTTGTATCGAATTTATGTTTTAATTCATATTTATGTTCATTCAATTCTTGTTGATTGTGGTGTTTATCAATCCCTATATTATTTCGCTTTGAACAAATGAATGTAATCGCAAATAATAAAGACCTAGAGGTGCGGATAACTTCATGACCAATGTGCATATGTCGTACACTAGCTCACCATCACAATAAATTGGACCTATCGATGCACGAGAGTGATAAGTTAGGGCCAGGTTCATACATGACCTAGGTGACAGATAGATCATATGTTCTTGTGCTTAAGATATAGAATGGATGAATGTTATGGGATGGGAGGCTGAACCAATAGTTCAAATGCACTATATCTATCTGTGAAACGAACCCAAGAAATTGAATGATAATTATTTTAAATTAAACATAGAGGAGATACAAGTGAAACCCTAATCCTAGATTGCCATCCACCATACGATCTTCATAACCTGTAATTACTGCTAATTAGTTAAACACTTAAATAATAAAAGTAGATTAGAATAAAATAATTATAAAACCCCCCCCCTTAGATTAATAATTTGCTATCAATAAATTGCACTATCTGTGATCTCTTGTCTCTGTGGGTTCGACCCTTGCTTCCAATACTATTCTATAATAGTCTTGTCCACTTGCAAGGAAATAAATTTAAAATAAGACATCGATCAATAGACCAGGTGTGTGACGACCCGACCCGGACCCGAGGAGGAACCGCGGTCGGACCGCCCAAATAGGGGAAAAACAAGTGGACAATAAACATGCAAGGACTCAATTCAAGAAAACGACGTGTGCGCAACATTAGAGGCACGCCTCGACCCTAAAGGGCCGGTATTTTTAAAACTTTTAAAACGATAAACAGTTAAACAATTTAAACCAAGTCATCGGCGACACTACATGCCGAACCCAAGCTAACAGGTTTATAGACATGAATTAGATAAGAGCTAATAGTATGCTCAGCGGAAGACTTATACGTAGTGAACTATTATACAAGATAACCAAAACTCGGCTTACACAATGCCGGCATAAAGAGGTTACAAGTACTACAAGAGTTAAACTACAAGTAGCTAAATAAAGCATCAAGATCAAGTTCTATACACATTCCCAAGCATAGTCTAATTGACTTGCTTAAACCCATCGTCCTTGCAAAATAACAAAAGAAAAGAAGAGGACATCTAGACCACCTCTTCAACTTCAACGGGACAAAAGGAGGAACAAAGCACGAACACCGCAATCCTCAACGAGAAGGACTGTCTTGCTAGGATCTAAAGCAGTAAAGGGGAATGGGTAAGTCATAAAGACTTGTAAGCTATCAATCATGCATGTCATGGCAATATGCAACATACAAGGCAAGTTATAGTCACATAAGCATAGAGATCATATATCCAAGATGCACATTGTTTCACATAGGTGCTTGAAATTAAATCACATAGGATAAGGATATATGGAGGCCGGGCCGCTACGTAGTTCTGCAAAGCGTTATCTTGAGCGTGCATGTGTCGGATGCGTGTAAGTACATCGACCTTCCGGGAATGCAGGGATAGACACCAATGGTGCTCTTGAAGATTACAGCAAGGGAGCTACTTCCCACTGTGGCCACGGTGGAGCGTGTGTGAATCAATGACGGGGCCTTGGTGGACTCATGCAAATGTCAAGTAGTGTCTACTTAACAAATTCTCAAGTAGGGAACGAGGTCGACAAGAGCGATCTCGTTCATGACAAGTAAATATTCTCATCAATAATCAAGCAGGAATGAGTTCGACAAGAGCGAACTCAACATGTCAAATAGGTATTCTATAACATGACATCAAGGATCAAGCATGGTAATCAATCCAATTCAAGATAGTCTAGAATTATCATGTCTTATTCTATTACATGACATCAAGAATCAAGCAAGGTAATCAATCCAATTCAATAGTCTAGAATTATCATTCTTAGCGTGTTTAGAACGTCGTAGGGATTGATCATTGAGCCGGTATTGTTCAATGGCTCACTTAAGTTAACTCCGTTGAGTCGTCTCTAACAATTCATCCAAGAGAGTTAAGATGCTAAATGCATCCATAACCCTTTTCTAAGTTCTCGAGTCGAGTAACTAGGCCGTTAATCCACTTAACAACCATAGTCAAGAATTATCAAGTTCAACATTTCATAATTCAAGGGAACTTAAGAATCATAATTTCAAAAGTTATCAAAAGCCAATAGTCCAAGAACATTAGTTAATCCTAGAAAGGCATAGAACACATTTGCTTCTAAGCATAGGACCCAATCAATAAGATGAACAATTCTAGCATGTGGAACCCTAGAATTCAAAATCTCATAGAGTTATCAAAAGTCATTGATCCAAGAACATTAGTTGTTCCTAAGGAGGCATAGAACATATTTACTTCTAGGCATAGGACCAAAAACTACAAGATGAATATATCATTCAAAATCCTTACAAGTTCAACTCTTCATCAAGCATGGCATGGACATGGTAGGAGCATGGGAAACATGAGAAGAGGGGACATGGCAAGACTAACATACTTCCTAAGGGGAATCAATAGCTTACCTTTCACCAAGGAAGAAGATAGGAAGAGCACAAACTATTTGGTTGAAGCGCTCAACACTTCAAGCTCTACACTTTTAATGAAGGAAGCTTGAGCAAAAGATGAGAGGATGATGGAGGACCAAGAGATCACCTTCAAGGAGCCATGGGAGACTTGGGAGAAGAAGAAATTTCGTTCATGAAGAGTGAAGGAGGAGAATGAAGGTCAAAACATCAGATTGTGGTGTTTAAAGGTTCAAAATCGAGTGGGACAAGTGTCACTCTCATGTGGTAAGAAAATATCTGATTTTGGCTTGATTAATGCTCACTAATGGTTGATTAATCCATTCTTAAAACATGTTAAGTGATGTTAGGACATAAGCAAGGGTGTTAGGAAGGTTTTAGAAGAGGTTTGGAATGGTGTTTAAGTGTCAAAGGTCGTACACACCAGAACAGGAAGTAAAAATCCCGTAGATGGCCTCTGATGTTGAGGCGGGCGCCTCACCAAAGCCCAGGCGGGCGCCTCAGATGCAGGGGCTGAAAGCTGAAGTTGAAATGCTCCCAGAAGTTGAGGCGGGCGCCTCACTAAAGTCGAGGCGGGCGCATGGAAAGCTTACTGGACAGTCAATCTTGTAAAATCGACCATAAATCGCTCACAACTCCAAATGAGGTGATTTTTGATTTTTCTGAAACTAGACTCATTGAACTATATTTTAGAATTTTAAAGTACTCCATTTGGACTTATATTGATCAAGATATGGTTACTACAAGTTCAAGTACAGAAGTTGTTTTCCTGAAAACTGAATTCTGGCACAGCCGTAAGTCAAGACCTAATTGAGGTACTTAGACACCTTGGAAAATTACCAAATTTTACAGAGAGTATCCTAACATATGTAGGTAAAACATACTAAATTTTTAGAAAATTCTATTTAGTAGATTGGTACCAGAATTTTCCCGAAGTTTGCCCAAAAACATGATTGATCTGTGAAGGAATAAATTGGTCATCTTATTACCAAATTCAACAAGTCTATGAACAATGATTGAGCAAGCATGATAAATACTAGTACACTTGGTCTAGAACTCAAATGAACTTCTCGCAAGTTTAAAACACAAACAATACGAGCAACAAAGGCAATCGAGAAACCCTAAGGCTCAAGCGAAGCAACAATGCTTCTAAACTCTCAACCAAGCCTACTATGATCAAGATGAATGTTATAAGTCATTTATGCAAGGTAATAGCACTCCAACAAGACTTGGTTAAGTGCTAACATGCTAAAGGCGAACACTCAAAGCACAAGCGGCAAGGTATGCAATGCATAGAAGGCATTCAAGAGGCTATGAGCGTAACAACTCTAATGCAAGCATGACATGAGCAGAATGAAGTCTTTAACATGTTAAGGCATACATTAAGCATGTTATAAATGTACTAAGGTTCTAGTAGGACTTAGTTAAGTACTAAGGTGATACGAAGCAATTTTAACAAAGCATGCCACGTATAGAAGGCATACAAGCAACTACGATCATGGTTGACCTAATGCGAGCATGGTATGAACAATATGGACTCTAAAACATGTTAAGGCACATAATGAACATATTAATCAAGTATAGAAGGCATGTTACACAAGTAGGGTTTGGGTTCTCACATCCTCCCCACTAAAAGGAATTTAGTCCCTAAATTCATAACGGAATCATCGAATAGGGAAGGGTATCTCTCTCTCATATCAAGCTCGGTTTCCCAAGTAGTTTCCCCAATATTATGATTCTTCCACAAGACTTTCACTAACGAATTCTTTTGGTTCTCAAGACTTGTTCCTTCGTATCAAGAATCCTCACCGGCTTCTCATCATAAGAAAGGTCGGGTTCAATAGTAATCTCCTCATAAGTAAGGACATGAGACTCGTCCTTTAAGTACTTGCGTAGCATCGAGACATGAAAGACATCATGAACATCCGATATAGAAGGTGGCAATGCCAACCGATCGCCAAAGTTCCAATCCTCTCTAGGATCTCGAATGGTCCAATAAATCTAGGAGAAAGCTTACCTTTCATCCCAAATCGCTTAGTACCGCGCCGGGGCGATACTTTCAAGAATACAAAGTCACCAACACGAAACTCTAAATCACGTCTCCGGTTGTCTGCGTAGCTATTTTGTCTACTATGAGTGTAAGAAATCGTCTCGATAAGTTTCACACTCTCGGTATTTGTTGTACCATTTCGAACCCCATAGCTTTGCTTCACCAACTTCATCGATAAATCGGTGAGCGACACTTACACCCATTTAAAGCCTCATATGGCGCCATCTCAACTCTTGGGTAGTAGCTGTTGTTATACGCAAATTCGACTAGTAGTAAATGAGAATCTCAACTACCTTTGAATTCCTTAGCACAAGCAGACAATAAATCTTCCAATACCTCCACCACAATACCATCACTAGACACCACGTGCCCTAGAAAAGAACTTGCTCTAGCCAGAAAGCACACTTACTAAATTTCGCATAAAGTTGCTTCTTCCGCAAGATAGAAAGAACCTCTCTTAAATGATTCTTATGTTCCTCTCGTGACTTGGAGTACACAAGAATGTCATCAATAAATACCACCCCAAAGCAATCAAGATACTCATGAAAAGCCCTATTCATCAAGTCCATAAAAACTAGGTGCATTCGTCAAACCAAAAGGCATAACCACGAACTCATAATGGCCATACGTTATGCGGAAGGCGTCTTTGGAACATCCTCCTCTCGAACTATCAAGCGATAATAGTCACTCCTCAAGTCAAACTTAGAATAACCAACCGAGCATCGAAGTTGATCAAAGAGATCATTAATGTGTGGCAAGGGATATCGATTCTTGATAGCAATACGGTTCAAGCTGTCGATAGTCTATACAAAGGCGTAAATTACCTTATTTCTTTCACAAACAATATCGGTGCACCCACGGTGACACACTCGGTTTAATGAACTCCCTATCTTGAAGTTCTTACAACTACTCTTTCAATTCTCACAACCCATTGGAGCTATTACGTGAGGCGTTCTAGATATAGGCGAAGTCCACGGCAAAGGCTCAAGGTAAAACTCTAATTCCCGGTCAGGAGGCAAGGCAAGAAGAGGACAAGCACTTGCAAAACAGTAGTGCGAGTCGGACAGTTGAGCTAACGAGCTCAACAAAGGTAGATAAGTCGTACACAAAAATACGGGTCATGGAGAAAGCGAATCTGCGAGAAGCGGTAGGGAAAGAAATACTTAAATATCATCTCCAATCAATTCCAAAGTCAAGTCATCTTGACTCTTGAGGTTCAAGGACATTATCGAGGTTTACAAAGTTCCAACAAGCGTGGACATTGAGGTGAAAATTCCTCCTTATCAACTAAACAAGTGATTCATATGCACGTGCAATAGTTGCACCGAACTAACAAACTTTCCAACAAAGAGTTTTACGGGCTAACTAAATTATGCCGGTCATAACACGAATCTCTAGGGTCTAACGCCCTTACACTAAAATCAAGTAGTCAATCATCATGGACCACATATTCGCCTTTCAAAGAAGACATTCAATACCATGTAATTCATTCAATCATGTCACGGTTCAATTTATTCATAACATGATTTTAATATACACGTTGCACATATTTGCACAAGCAAAACAAGATACCACTTTCAATTTCATTCCAGTTGGTAACGGGTTCAGTCAATTCCTATATTATATTATACCATTCTAGTTCTCCGACGAATACCTCTTGATAATCAAGTCAGGGGCCCTCTGAAGTGACTTCAAAAGCTTTCGTCGTTTAGGATGCGAGAGGGGTTACAATTCATATAAGAGCATCCTTTATGAAGGTCTCATGCACATAATATATAGTTACATTTAGGCATGGAAATCAATATCATATACATAGTATTTTAATCTACCATGCAAGTATGCCAAGTATGAAACATTCATACCCTTAACGATCCACTAATGATAGATAAATCCTTTTACAAGATGCTAATACTCTATTAACGTATTAGTCGAATAACGGTACAAGACAATAACTTAATAATCTTTGGCTAGCAAATAGTTATTAACTAGTAGACCTCAAATCACTATGGGTCAAGCCGTAAACAAGTTGACGATTAATCCAATCATAGATCATGCGATCACCTATCGGGTACTCACCAAGTCTCAACTTGAAACCACAACGATACCTTGATCATTAGGGTATCCCTTCAATCTAAATAACATGCGGCGAGGAAAGAGTCCTCCAATTCCGACACTAGGCGGCCCAAGCACTCACGATTAGGTACTACAGTAGATGTATACATATAGATAGGGTACAAACTTCATGTAACATAGTATTTTAACTATACTATACAAGTATAACAAGTATGGAATAATCGTGTTTTTATCATACATATACACATTCATGCAAGGTAAGGTGGTCTAATATTATTTAGTCAATTTCAAGGAATCCACAGTAGTAGTTTCGATATCCAAGTTCAAGAAAATTCAAGTATGTTATTAATCACACAATTAACCACTTATCAATGGTAGGCACAACACAATACCCAAAGCTAATACTTTCCTCATATATTAGGTTAACAAAGAGGCAAGAACAAAATTTCAAAATCAGTAGGTAGAATATGTTTACCCACAAATACACTACTAATCCTTTCACATGAAAACACGTATAGGTTGAAAACAATTTCGAGCAGGTGGCACGTGATTAACTCTTGGCTTATCACAAATTTTAACAGATCATGAATGAAAATATTTCATTATTTGAGATAATCTCCTTAACTAAAATTAATATCGGGAAGCAAGTACTCAAGTTTCCTCCAAGCAAGCAAGACATGAACACATGATCATGAACTATAATGGGTACAAGTATTCATATATCAATTATGAAATATTAATAAGTGCTACGGGAGGCTAAGCCATTCCGCTCTCAAAAGCAGCGTACAATGAATCTTGGGCTGTAGTGAATTCCACGACGATCACTCTTGGGACCGACAAAGCGATTTCTATGATTTCAAGTAGCGAAGCAAGGAAACAATGGATCTATAGTAGCGTAACACCTACTCTTGGTATAAGCGTGCCTTGAAAGTAAAAGCGGGAGAAAGGTAATATTCCTTGACACGAACAACGTACTCACGAGAACCTAGATTACAATGAACTTAGGATTCTAAGTCCTATTCATTAACGAAGAATCGCCAATAAGGCACGAAAGAGAACACTCAACGTCATGATTCACACAAGAATTAACCCAACTAGGCCATGGAACCTATCACGGCCGATAGCTAACTATAAACAAGCTCGATACCAAGCGTGACGACCGACCGGACCGACAGGAGGAACAGCGGTCGGACCGCCCAAATAGGGGAAAACAAGTGGACAATAAACATGCAAGGACTCAATTCAAGAAAACGGCGTGGCGCAACATTAGAGGCGTAGCACGCCTCGACCCTAAAGGGCCGGTATTTTTAAAACTTTTAAAACGATAAGCAGTTAAACAATTTAAACCAAGTCATCGGCGACACTACATGCGGAACCCAAGCTAACGGTTTATAGACATGAATTAGATAAGAGCTAATAGTATGCTCAGCGGAAGACTTATACGTAGTGAACTATTATACAAGATAACCAAAACTCGGCTTACACAATGCCGGCATAAAGAGGTTACAAGTACTACAAGAGTTAAACTACAAGTAGCTAAATAAAGCATCAAGATCAAGTTCTATACACATTCCCAAGCATAGTCTAATTGACTTGCTTTAACCCATCGTCCTTGCAAAATAACAAAAGAAAGAAGAGGACATCTAGACCACCTCTTCAACTTCAACGTCGGACAAAAGGAGGAACAAAGCACGAACACCGCAATCCTCAACGAGAAGGACTGTCTTGCTAGGATCTAAAAGCGATAAAGGGAATGGGTAAGTCATAAAGACTTGTAAGCTATCAATCATGCATGTCATGGCAATATGCAACATACAAGGCAAGTTATAGTCACATAAGCATAGAGATCATATATCCAAGATGCACATTGTTTCACATAGGTGCTTGAAATTAAATCACATAGGATAAGGATATATGGAGGCCGGGCCGCTACGTAGTTCACGCATACAAGCGTTATCTTGGCGTGCATGTGTCGGATGCGTGTAAGTACATCGACCTTCAGGGAATGCAGGGATAGACACCAATGGTGCTCTTGAAGATTACGAAGGGAGCTACTTCCCACTTGTGGCCACGGTGGAGGCGTGTGTGAATCAATGACAGGACGCCAGCTGGACTCATGCAAATGTCAAGTAGTGTCTACTTAACAAATTCTCAAGTAGGGAACGAGGTCGACAAGAGCGATCTCGTTCATGACAAGTAAATATTCTCATCAATAATCAAGCAGGAATGAGTTCGACAAGAGCGAACTCAACATGTCAAATAGGTATTCTATAACATGACATCAAGGATCAAGCATGGTAATCAATCCAATTCAATAGTCTAGAATTATCATTCTTAGAGAAACGTGTTTAGAACGTCGTAGGGATTGATCATTGAGCCGGTATTGTTCAATGGCTCACTTAAGTTAACTCCGTTGAGTCGTCTCTAACAATTCATCCAAGAGAGTTAAGATGCTAAATGCATCCATAACCCTTTTCTAAGTTCTCGAGTCGAGTAACTAGGCCGTTAATCCACTTAACAACCATAGTCAAGAATTATCAAGTTCAACATTTCATAATTCAAGGGAACTTAAGAATCATAATTTCAAAAGTTATCAAAAGCCAATAGTCCAAGAACATTAGTTAATCCTAGAAAGGCATAGAACACATTTGCTTCTAAGCATAGGACCCAATCAATAAGATGAACAATTCTAGCATGTGGAACCCTAGAATTCAAAATCTCATAGAGTTATCAAAAGTCATTGATCCAAGAACAATAGTTGTTCCTAAGGAGGCATAGAACATATTTACTTCTAGGCATAGGACCAAAAACTACAAGATGAATATATCATTCAAAATCCTTACAAGTTCAACTCTTCATCAAGCATGGCATGGACATGGTAGGAGCATGGGAAACATGAGAAGAGGGGGACATGGCAAGACTAACATACTTCCTAAGGGGAATCAATAGCTTACCTTTCACCAAGGAAGAAGATAGGAAGAGCACAAACTATTTGGTTGAAGCTGCTCAACACTTCAAGCTCTACACTTTTAATGAAGGAAGCTTGAGCAAAAGATGAGAGGATGATGGAGGACCAAGAGATCACCTTCAAGGAGCCATGGGAGACTTGGGAGAAGAAGAAATTTCGTTCATGAAGAGTGAAGGAGGAGAATGAAGGTCAAAACATCAGATTGTGGTGTTTAAAGGTTCAAAATCTGAGTGGGACAAGTGTCACTCTCATGTGGTAAGAAAATATCTGATTTTGGCTTGATTAATGCTCACTAATGGTTGATTAATCCATTCTTAAAACATGTTAAGTGATGTTAGGACATAAGCAAGGGTGTTAGGAAGGTTTTAGAAGAGGTTTGGAATGGTGTTTAAGTGGCAAAAGTCGTACACACCAAAACAGGAAGTAAAAATCCCGTAAATGGCCTCTGGTGTTGAGGCGGGCGCATCACCAAAGCCCAGGCGGGCGCCTCAGATGCAGGGGCTGAAATCTGAAGTTGAAATGCTCCCAGAAGTTGAGGCGGGCGCCTCACTAAAGTCGAGGCGGGCGCATGGAAAGCTTACTGGACAGTCAATCTTGTAAAATCGACCATAAATCGCTCACAACTCCAAATGAGGTGATTTTTGATTTTTCTGAAACTAGACTCATTGAACTATATTTTAGAATTTTGAAGTACTCCATTTGGACTTATATTGATCAAGATATGGTTACTACAAGTTCAAGTACAGAAGTTGTTTTCCTGAAAACTGAATTCTGGCACAGCCGTAAGTAAAGACCTAATTGAGGTACTTAGACACCTTGGAAAATTACCAAATTTTACAGAGAGTATCCTAACATATGTAGGTAAAACATACTAAATTTTTAGAAAATTCTCTTTAGTAGATTAGTACCAGAATTTTCCCGAAGTTTGCCCAAAAACATGATTGATCTGTGAAGGAATAAATTGGTCATCTTATTACCAAATTCAACAAGTCTATGAACAATGATTGAGCAAGCATGATAAATACTAGTACACTTGGTCTAGAACTCAAATGAACTTCTCGCAAGTTTAAAACACAAACAATACGAGCAACAAAGGCAATCCCGAGAAACCCTAAGGCTCAAACGAAGCAACAATGCTTCTAAACTCTCAACCAAGCCTACTATGATCAAGATGAATGTTATAAGTCATTTATGCAAGGTAATAGCACTCCAACAAGACTTGGTTAAGTGCTAACATGCTAAGGGGAACACTCAAAGCACAAACGGCAAGGTATGCAATGCATAGAAGGCATTCAAGCGGCTATGAACGTAACAACTCTAATGCAAGCATGACATGAACAGAATGAAGTCTTTAACATGTTAAGGCATACATTAAGCATGTTATAAATGTACTAAGGTTCTAGTAGGACTTAGTTAAGTACTAAGCATGATACACAAGTAGGGTTTGGGTTCTCACAATATATGTTCTATGCTTCCTTAGGAACAACTAATGTTCTTGGCTTAATAGATTTTGACAACTCTTGGAGATTATGACTTCTAGGGTTTCATATGCCATGTATTGATCATCCTATTGATTTGATCATATGCCTAGAATTATATATGTTCTATGCTTCCTTAGGAACAACTATTGTTCTTGGACTATTGGATTTTGACAACTCTTAGAGACTATGACTTCTAGAGTTTCTTGAGCTATGAATTGTTATCCTAATGAATTGGTTCCTATGCTTAGAATTAAATGTATTCTATGTCCTCCTATGAATAACTATTGTTCTTGAACTATTGACTTTTGATAACTCTTGGAGATGAGGATTCCTAGGGTTTCACATGCTATGAATGGTTCATCCTATTGATTGAGACCTATGCTTAGAATCAAATGTGTTCTATGTTTTCCTATGAATAACTAATGTTCTTGGACCATTGGCTTTTGATGACTTTTGAATTAATGACTCTAAAGTTTCCATGAAATATTGAATTAATGATAATTCTTGACTATAGTTGTTAAGTGGATAAATGGCCTAGTCTACTCGGTACGCGAACTTAGAAAAGAGTTTTGGATGCACTTAGCATTTTTACTCTATTGGATGAAATATTAGAGATGACTCAACGGAGTCAAATTTAGTGAGCTATTGAACAATACCGGCTCAATGATCAATCCCTACGACTTTCTAAACACGTTCCTCTAAGAATGATTATTCTAGACTCTTGAACTTGGATTGATTACCTTGCTTGATTCTTGATGTCATATAATGGAATACCTAATTGACTTGTTGAGTTCACTCTTGTCGAACTCATTCTTGCTTGATTATTGATAATAATTCTAGACTCTTGAACTTGGATTGATTACCTTGCTTGATACTTGATGTCATATAATAGAATGCCTATTTGACTTGTTGAGTTCGCTCTTGTCGAACTCAACCCTACTTGATTATTGATGAGAATATTTACTTGTCTTGAACGAGATCGCTCTTGTCGACCTCGTTCCCTACCTGTTAATTTGTTAAGTAAACATTACTTGGCATTTGCATGAGTCCAGCTGGCATACCTGTCCTTGTTCACACACGCCTCCACTGTGGCCACAGTGGGGAAGTAGCTCCCTTGTTGTAATCTTCAAGAGCACCATTGGTGTCTATCCCGGGCATCTCCTCGGAAGGTCGATGTACTTACACACATCCGACACCTGATCACATTCCAGATAACGCTTGTATGCGAGAACTACGTAGCGGCCCGGCCTCGATATATCCTCGATCCTATGTGATTTAATTACAAGCACCTATGTGAAACAATGTGCATCTTGGATACATGACCTCTATGATATCTTGCCCTGAATATGATATCTTGCCTTGAATATGATATCTTGCCTTGAATGTGATATCTTGCCTTGAATATGATATCTTGCCTTGAATATGATATCTTGCCTTGAATATGATATCTTGCCTTGAATGTGATATCTTGCCTTGAATGTGATATCTTGCCTTGAATATGATATCTTGCCCTGAATATGATATCTTGCCCTGAATATGATATCTTGCCTTGAATATGATATCTTGCCTTGAATGTGATATCTTGCCTTGAATATGATATCTTGCCCTGAATATGATATCTTGCCTTGAATATGATATCTTGCCCTGAATATGATATCTTGCCTTGAATATGATATCTTGCCCTGAATATGATATCTTGCCTTGAATGATGCATATTGCCATGACATGCATGATTGATAGCTTACAAGTCTTTATGACTTACCCTTTCCCCTTTACTGCTTTAGATCATAGCAAAACAGGTCCTTCCCGTTGAGGCTTTCCGTGTTCGTGCCTTGTTCCTCTCTTGGTCCGCCGTTGCCGTTGAAGAGGTGTTTTAGATGTCCTCTTCCTCTTGTTTTATATGTTGTAAGGACGATGGGTTTAAGCAAGTCAATTAGACTATGCTTGGGAATTTGTATTGATCTTGAACTTGTTAATCTTATTAGCTACTAGTAGTTTGAACACTTGTAGTACTTGTAATCCCTTTGTGCCGGCATTGTGTAAGCCGAGCTTTGGTTATCTTGTTAATATTCCATTACGTATAAGTCTTCCGCTGAGCATCCCTTTAGCTCTTACTTAATTCCTCGTCCATAAAGCCGTTAGCTTGGGTTCGGCATGTAGTGTCGCCGATGACTTGGTTTTATTGCATAACTGTTTTATCGTTTGAAAAGGTTTTAAAATACCGGCCTTTTGGTGCCGAGGCGTGCTACGTCTCTAATGTTGCGTCACGCCGTTTTCTTAAATTGAGTCCTTGCATGTTATTTGTTTACTTGTTTCCCCTCCTATTTGGGCGGTCCGACCCTCGGTTCCACCTCGGGCCCGGGTCGGGTCGCCACATCCAAACCCCGTCCAAACTCTGCCAAATCAAAAACCCATAGGTTATAAGTGATCCCTAGCCTAGTTGTTAGGTATCCACCTCACATCCCCAGTCCAGAAATCCCAAAATAAGCCGTTACTCTGCCCGAGTAACGAGCTAAAAAAGTCAAAAACTAAGTCTAGGTTCCGCCCAACTAAAAAGGCCAAAACCTACCCAAATAAAGCTTTCACTCGCCTCGAGTTGATAAGCCCAAACTTCAAAAATCAAGCAATCATCCCGCCTTCAAAACAAAAAAAGACTCCCTCTCCCTGGCGAGCGAGCACACCGCCGCTCTAAAAGGTAATACCTTTAAAAGCGTATTTTATTTCATTTGTATTTTTTGTCTTTTATTTATTTTTCAAAAGTTGTTATTTAAATCCGGCACAATGTATCCAATATAAGCCGTTGTGCTGACCGGATTAGATTAGGAAATATTATGTAAAAGAGCCGTTATAATGGCCAAATATTCTTAAATGTGTCTGTAATTATTGGAAGGAGATGGCTGCGAGTCCGTAAATAATGTAGCCACGAATGTATTTGTTTAAATTTCCCTTGTCAAAATAATACCTTATTTATTTGCTAGATAAATATAACAATAAGCATACTTCAGCCAAAAACGTTTTGAGACCGAAAGGGCGAGTTGGGTGCCTAGCACCTTCCCAACTCGTAACTTAGCCTCCGAACCCGCTTTTCTAAAATCTCTGGTTTTATTTTCTGGTTTTCCTTTATTTTTGCCTTAAAATAAAGGTGGCGACTCTAAAACTTTCAGATCCAGTGGGGCCTCGCAACATTCCCTCTTTGCACTTTCCTGTTCTCCCCTAAAAAAGGGAGATACGGGAATGGAGGGGTGATGTATTCCCATATCCTGGTATCCCTAAACAAAGGATAACTTGATGCGGGAAACCCATAGCTCCCATAGTGATCTGACTGGGCCATAAGGGTATTTTCAATAAATCCATACGTGGGGGCGTCGCAATATCCTTTCTTGCACTTCTCTATTTTCCCCTAACGAAAACAGGGGAGAATGGGAATGGAAGGGTAATGCATTCCCATATCCTATTATCCCCGAAATAAGGGATAACTTGACATGAGGAAACCTTTAGTTCCCATTTTGGATATAAAATCCACTCAAGGCAACCGAGGCACATTCCAACGTGCTAATATAGACAGCACTCCTCTCGCACTTTGGATTTCGTCTTCCCCTAAACAAGGGAGGGTGGAACGAGAGCAGTGGTGTCCCGCATCCGCACGTACGCGCACCCCTATCCAAGGGCGCGCGGGGCGCGGGTCGCACCCCAGGAACCTCACAAATTGTTAACTCACAAAGTCTTTATGACTTACCCCCTCCCTTTTACTGCTTTAGATCCGAGCCGTTCAGGTACCGCTCGTTGAGGTGTAGCAGGATTCTCGCTTGTCCGTGATCGCACGCAACGAGGTTGTGGTTATTAGATGTCCTTATTTTGTTCTCTTTTGTAAGGACGTTGGGTTTAGCAAGTCATTTAGACTTTGCTTGGGAACTTTGTTTTATTTGGATTTATGTCTATACTTGTAGTTCATGTATCCTATTTTTGAGTGCCGACGCATGTAAGCCGAGCCTTGTATAGCTGTAGTATGGTTCATCTGTTTTAAATCTTCCGCTGGGCATTACTTTAGCTCTTATTTATTTATGTTGTTTCTCCGGCATGTTGTAGCCGTTGAGGTATATTTGCATGAACTGCGTAATGTTGGGTTCCGGTAGTAAAGTCGCCGATGAATTGATATACTTGTCTTTAATTGTTATATCAGGTTTAAAAAGTTTTAAAAATTCCGGCCTTTTGGTGCCGAGTCGCGCTTCATCTGAAATGTTGCGTCACGTCGTTTTCTATAATTGAGTCTTTGCATGTATTGTTGTCCTATTTGGACGACTTGACTTGTGATTCCACCTCGGGGTCCGGGTTGGGTCGTCACATGTGATGTTCTAACGTCGAGTGAATTCTTATAGGTGCTTGATGGTGAATCCTAGAGCGCATCGTGTAGGCCGAGGCGAGCCCAGAGAGCTCCAATGAGCTCGAGCGAGTTGCCACCCCCTCCACAGGGTCCAGCTGGTATGAATGCTCAGATGGTGGATATGTACCGTCGCATGACGGAGTTTATGACCGAGATGGCTCAGCTTGGCCATGGTCAGAATGTACCTCCACCACCACCAAGTTCGTCACAGAGAGAAAGCACACCAAGTTCGTTTTCTTTTTATAGTTTGGCTTTACATATAGTGATAAGAAGATTTCTTACAAATAGGATACGCTTCAAACTTATCACTAGGGATGAATCTTTATAAAAAAAAATAACATTTCAGAAATGCTATGATCATAATTCCAAGTAAATTAGAGTTACCCTCTGGAAGTAAAAAATCTCCAAAAATGGTAAAACATTTTACAAACTGATCGATATTCATGGCATTTCATCAATCAAAGCATTGCTTCTTTTTATATTGAATGACGAAATGCCATGAACACGATCGGATTGAAATGTTTTGTAGCGATTCACGTGCAACTCTTTAACATTAAAAAATTGGTAAGAGTGTTGAAAACTATCAACAATGTGTTCGTTATTCATGGCATTTCACCAAAACAAAAATAAGATTACAAACATCAAATGGTCAAATGCCATGAATACGAACAAATTATTGTGTTTTCCTTTAGTAGAGAAGGAGAAATAGAGAGAATGAGAATTATATGGTCTTATTTCTTTGCCAATTAGCCTTTTTATAGGCATTTTCAATTAATAAAATGAAAAAAACGAACACCTATATTTTTCATGTTAATAAATATAAGTTGGTAAACTCATTTATTTTTGTCTGTTTAAGAGATAATTTCATACAATCCAACTTTATTTGGTGATTTTAATTATAGTCATTAAATGTTACTTGCCTCCTATTGACTATAAGAGTTACTCAATAAATCATAACATGCTTGAAATTTAAACACGACGTATGTGTGGAATCATCTAGTCGTGCAATTAGGGAATAGAGAAATACACTAGTAGAAAGATTTTAAATATGGTTTAATTCATTGTATAATGTTGAATTTATAAAGAAGTTTGTACTATTAAAAGTTCCATAGAGTAGATAAAGAACGGATATCACATATTACTATTTATACCCTAGAGGTCATCATTTAATTAAGTATTGATATTATTACATCTATGTAATCAATTTTTTTCCACATTTAATTATTTTGATAAAATAACCCTTTAATTAATAAAAAAAATTCCAAACCCTTTTTCAATTCAGTCATATTCACTTGAAAATTTAATTTTTATAAAAGTTCTCTTTCTCCGCATTATGCGTTCTTAAAATCATTGTCAGTTATATGTGACTGCAAAATAAGTTTTCAATTATCAAAATTTAAACACAAACAAATATTATCTCATGTATATCATAACCTTTCTCTCTTTTTCTCACTCATATTTCAACATCGGCTATTCTACTAATATACTACCTTTGTGAATAAAATGAGTCGATCATTCCCTTTATGGATGTTTCGTTGAAAGAGTCCTCACTGAAATCTTATCCCTATAATCTTCATAACCCTTCAACGTTAACCTTCAAATATTATGTAAATATCTATCTTTCCGAACTCAAGATATATATAATTATGTATTAACTAATATTATACTTTTCAATCATTGGCTTTTTGCTCATAACGAATATATTTGTGTGTGTGTGTGTGTGTGTGTGCGTGTGAAGTAACTAGAACACCTTAATCACTATCCTAGTGTATGTTTGGTAGACGCAAATGTATGTCAAATAAAATTGAATTTACTTTTTTTTCAATGTTTTAATAGTGATGATTAATTTAACAAGTATAATAGATTTACCTGACTTTATGATGTGCATGACGAATACTCTCTTTTGTCGACGGTAGATCACTTTGTCAAATATATATTACCCCCTCCGTTACACCCAAAGAGTGTATGTTCGAAAAGTCTAATTATTGAGAGATATATAATAAGAATTAGAGTTGGTCAAAATTATAATAACTTTAGCACATAATCCATATGTTATTATCAAATGTGGAGGGTAATGTTGAAATGCTTTAGAAATTGTGGATGTGATTTTTGAAAATAGAATCATAATATGAAACATTTCGAAATAGTAGAGTTGATTTTTTGCCCAGAACGGAGGAAGTAGTTAAAATGACTTGACTATATTGTTACCTATTTTTTGTTGTTACCATATGACATGTCAAAAGAAATGTATAACCTAAACTAAAACAGAAAAGTAGTTAACTTTATATCTATTCTAATCATTTATATATTTGGACGTGATAAACTCAACGTAGTCCTTACTTGAATACTATTTTTACTAATTGAACATGGTAGAACACCCAACACATCTAAGTTTTATAAACATATGGTAACTATTCACGTGATACTTTGACATCCTAAAAACAAGTACATGACTCTTGCACATATTTTTAATTCATTAATATTTCTCTTTATAAACCTTATTTCTCTAATCATCCTCATATGAAGTAAAACGATAACTAGATACAAATGATCTAAATAAAGTATAAACAACTTGTTCTTTAAATTGATAGCCTTGCAATCTAAACATAGTATAAATATTCACTCAAAACATCTTATTATTAATATTTTGCCAAAGGTTTACTATTATGAGATTGATTTACGCAGAGTGATTGAAAAAAAAATCCTTTCTTAATTTTGTTGCGTGAGGTGGTTGATTATTTTTTAATTGAAAATTGAAAGAAGATAATTGAAAAAGAAAAGATTACATTGTGTGTGTGTGTGTCTATATATATATATATATATATATATATATCTACTAACGGTGGTCTTCATATGTAAATCTATTTTTTTCCAAAATTTTATCATCGCCACTAAGCTAAACCTAACAACGAATTAAGATTCATGTTCCCTATCATGTTTTGAATTCAATATACACAAGAACACAACCGTTTTTTTTTTTTTTTTTTCACATTTATTCAAATTTATGTCATAAATAAGGAAGGATTTAAATCTCTAACTCTCCATCAAATAAATGGGAAATAATAAAAATGGAAAATAGAAATCGTAAAAAAAGTTCATTTTAGGGGAACATAATTGAAAAGTTTTTAAAAAATAAAGAAGAAACTATCAATAGGTTACCTACTTGGTATACATTTTCAGTATATTAATAGCAGGCAAATAATGATCGTGTGCATTTCCCTAGCTAAATTAAATAGACAAGAAACATGTATATGTTGTTGAGCAAAATTAAAATGGCACCTTTGACCTCCCACACCTAATTTATTGAATTAACTCGAAATCATATATATATGTTATTTTTGCATCATCGTTAGATTGAAGTAGTCCATATATGGATATCTTATGGATTGTGTATCTGCAATCTACAAGAACATGTTGCATCGAGAGAAAGCACACCAAGTTCGTTTTCTTTTTATAGTTTGGCTTTACATATAGTGATAAGAAGATTTCTTACAAATAGGATACGCTTCAAACTTATCACTAGGGATGAATCTTTATAAAAAAATAACATGTCAGAAATGCTATGATCATAATTCCAAGTAAATTAGAGTTACCCTCTGGAAGTAAAAAATCTCCAAAAATGGTAAAACATTTTACAAACTGATCGATATTCATGGCATTTCATCAATAAAGCATTGCTTCTTTTTATATTGAATGACGAAATGCCATGAACACGATCGGATTGAAATGTTTTGTAGCGATTCACGTGCAACTCTTTAACATTAAAAAATTGGTAAGAGTGTTGAAAACTATCAACAATGTGTTCGTTATTCATGGCATTTCACCAAAACAAAAATAAGATTACAAACATCAAATGGTCAAATGCCATGAATACGAACAAATTATTGTGTTTTGCTTTAGTAGAGAAGGATAAATAGAGAGAATGAGAATTATATGGTCTTATGTCTTTGCCAATTAGCCTTTTTATAGGCATTTTCAATTAATAAAATGAAAAAAACGAACACCTATATTTTTCATGTTAATAAATATAAGTTGGTAAACTCATTTATTTTTGTTTGTTTAAGAGATAATTTCATACAATCCAACTTTATTTGGTGATTTTAATTATAGTCATTAAATGTTACTTGCCTCCTATTGACTATAAGAGTTACTCAATAAATCATAACATGCTTGAAATTTAAACACGACGTATGTGTGGAATCATCTAGTCGTGCAATTAGGGAATAGAGAAATACGCTGATAGAAAGATTTTAAATATGGTTTAATTCATTGTATAATGTTGAATTTATAAAGAAGTTTGTACTATTAAAAGTTCCATAGAGTAGATAAAGAAAGGATATCACATATTACTATTTATACCCTAGAGGTCATCATTTAATTAAGTAATGATATTATTACATCTATGTAATCAATTTTTTTCCACATTTAATTATTTTGATAAAATAACCCTTTAATTAATAAAAAAAAATTCCAAACCCTTTTTCAATTCAGTCATATTCACTTGAAAATTTAATTTTTATAAAAGTTCTCTTTTTCCGCATTGCGTTCTTAAAATCATTGCTCCGTTATATGTGACTGGCAAAATAAGTTTTCAATTATCAAAATTTAAACACAAACAAATATTATCTCATGTATATCATAAACTTTCTCTCTTTTTCTCACTCATATTTCAACATCGGCTATTCTACTAATATACTACCTTTGTGAATAAAATGAGTCGATCATTCCCTTTATGGATGTTTCTGTGACGACCCGACCCGGACTCCGATGCGGAATCCCAAGGTCGTGCCGTCAAGACAAGCTAAAAGACGGACAAGCACCCGCTAAGCGTGGTGGTGCGAGTCCAGAGTTGAACCAACAAACTCTAAACAGGAATGATAAGCCATAATGGCAAAACCGAATAATCAAAAACTAACATCTGCGGAAGCAAATCATAAGTGGGACCAAAGCCTATAATTATAAACTAAGGAATACAAGGCTGAGAGACGACTATCTCTCGACAAATCTACGACTCGCGTGACGCAACATTGCGCACGGACAACAAACCATCGGCAACCTAAGGCCGGCGAAGCATCAAGCACCCAACCTGATAAACGACAACTCTACGGCTATAACATGCCGGAGGCATAAATCAACTAAAAGAGTAAGAGATAAAGTACTAACCACTAAACCAACGTCTCTCGACTAAAGTCGTCGGAGATGACAATACCAACAATAATAGAATGAGTGAGCTAGAGCATACTCGAAATAATAAGGGAATAACTCATAGAGATACAACAGCTCGACCAAACCAGTCGGCTACCAAAATAATACAATAACCAAATACTAACATAATCTACCCAAGTAAAGTCTACATAACTTTACAATCGTCTCTCACAAATACAAAATAACATAATAATAATAATTCCAAGCTTAGAGCCCGGAAGACCACCTTCTAGGATTCACTATCCGAAGCCGCCACACGTACTAACGGGATCACTGCAAAAACTAAGGAAAACAAACACACGAAATGAGTCATAAAGACCCAGTAAGTTACTAAATGCAAGTGTATGGCATGGCATGTCGTGGCATGGCATAATGCACAAGCATATATAAAATCACGATATCTTAATGGCATACCAATAATAAACTTGTATTAAGTTATCCTGTAACAAAAGCTTCATAAACCACATAGCACGTTCTCTTTCATATAAGTGCTTATACTTAAGCACGTAAAACCAAGATCTGGGCCTAGCCCTTCTGTATTCAAACCATGGGTCCAACCCTCAAAGGATCATAGTCTGGGATTCAATCCTCGAATGATCACAACTCATCAGTTTTCTTAATGAGCACTTCGTTACATTCATCCAACCATGGGATGAGAAATGGGAGCTCAATATCAGGCTAGGGGGCGCTAATACGAGACCACATCCCACTATTGGCCATATAGTGAGGAGAAAGGGTACCAATGCGGCGATTCATAGCGAATGTTTCCAAAGGCCATGAATCGTCCCATTGCCGACAAAACGACCAAGACGCCAGCTGGACTCAAATCAAGATGCTCAAGTAGATATTTACTTGGATAAACCAATAAGGACCAAGTCCATCATAAAAGAACTTATCAATTCAAGTAGGTCATAATGCTCTACAAAACCCAATAAACAATGCACATAATTGTACACACTTAACATGTTCAACTAACTTGTAAGTTTAGTTCAAACCACGTATTGAGGTATTCACAATCCTCAAGTCAACACCAATTCAAGAATAGCTTATAGCTCAATAAATCACAACGTGAGGTCTACTATAGTCCTCTACTCAAGATTAAATCAAAGACTACTACTTAGTCTAAGAACCACCACAAATCAAGGCTTAGCATTTAGCTTCACTTAAAGGCACACCGGACTTAACCCAAGTCCCGCTCGTCGTTTATAGTCGACATCCTCAAAACCCATCTCATGAATGACAAGACTACCTTGTAGCCTAAATCCGCAAGTATTTTCATATTCTCGCGACTAAATTCCTTATAGTGGACTCATCCAATAATCAATATTAATGGTACTCGAAACCAAGGGTTGGTCTCTAATACACCGTGCTCTACAAGCACGTTCTAAACAAATTCCCAATAGGTCTCTATAACATGAGTGTCTTCATTGGACACAACGAGATACTCGGGCGCGCACAAACATAAGCAAACGAGACCCGAACATCGTAGGGTCTCAACCAAAGGCTTGTTATCACATTATTGGCCTCGCAATGACTCCGTTGAGTCTTAATTCTACATTCCATTCTTTATGTGTTTCATAGCCCCACAATTAAACATTTCATTCATATATATACTACAAAATCCCAACGTTCATTCGGGCTTGATTCCCAAGCCTAACAACCCAAAAACTCATTATAATCATAGTCAAATGAAACCCAAATGACGTAGGACTTCAAACCGAGTTCGCTAACACAATATTGAACCCATTACGACTCCGTAGAGTCTAAACACTAAGTTTCATTTTTTAAACCTTTCATCCATCTCAACATTAACCCCACTTCAACTAACAATAATTTCTCCAACAATTCGGGATTGACTCTCAAGCCTAAAATCCACAAATAATCCCAACATAGATCAAAACTCATTTCATAAACCATATAATTTCAATTAAGTGATCATTCTCATAATATATAGAGAGTTCACAAATCCGAAGCCCCAATCAAAGGCATACTTTCATAATAAACCCAAATATAATGTAAACATGATATCTAGCATGCTCCCAATCCTAGAAACACAATATGAAGGATAATCATTCACATCAACAACCATAGAAGTCATCTACAAATGCTCCTAACATGTTCATACTTCCAAAAATCCCCAAAATTGGGCAAACATAGCATATCAAGTGTTCATTGCCCACAAATAGCATATAGGTTGTTTTCCTTAGGGCCAATGAACCAAAATCAAAAGAAAGTAACTTACCTAGCTTGAGTGAAAACTCAAGAGAACACAAATCCGATCGGTGAAGTTGTTCTACTCGTCGAGGGCTTCAAGAATCCGAAGTTTGAAGGAAATCGGGTGGGTGGATCGTCTTGGATCGAGGAGAGAAGAAGCTAGGGCTCAAGAGTCTCCCATGGAGTCTCTCTCTCTAACTCAGGGTTTGTGGAAGAGAAATGGGGAGGATTTGGCTGAATTGGGAAGAGGTTAGGCTATTTATACTTCCACAACAATAAGGGCACAATAGACTTTTCCTTGCACAATTAGTAGAGATTAGGACTAATCAATCACTAATCTAACTTAAATTAACTTCCAACTAATGTTAGGACATGTTTAGGGTTAAGTATGAGAGGTTAGGAAGGGTTTAGAGGGGGTTTAATGAGGGTAGAATAGGTATAATTCGCCCAAACACAAAAACAGGCAAAATCCCGTACAAAGACTGGAGTTGAGGCGGGCGCCTCACTCCCTCCCATGCGGCCTTTGGGCTCGCCTGCACAAAGATGCTCTCAAAGATGTCCTCGTCCTCATACAAAAATTACATATCAACTCGCCGCCTGCCTCCGATTAGAGGTAGGAACGCCACCCGCCTACCAAGACGTGTGATTTCTTGATTAACTTTCTGAGGTGCTGCCTGCCCTCTATTACCATCATTTCCCCTAATAGTACTCGAGGCTCTCTTTTGAGTATACTCCTCGATGTCCAACTCCATTGCATACGCACGATCCACGCGGCAACTCGGTAAGTTGTAAGCCGCCTACGATATTTCATCTTTAGACCCTTCACAAACCGTTGGGTCTTCCTAGCCTCGTCTGGTACCAAGTAACCACAATAGCGAGCCAACTCGGTGAACTTCCAATCTTGAGCCACCGTCATAGCTCCTTGTTCTAATGCCATGAACTCCGCTTCTCTTCTCTCGAACTACTGCCGAATAAAGTGCCATAAACTCCATCGTGAAGTTCTCCCACACTTGAGGCACTCCATGGTGACTCAACTATCTCGTAACACATGCCACCAATGGTCACCGCACCAATCAATTTAAACACCGCTAGGGTCACCATCTCTTCTCGACGTACAACCCATAGCCGCAAAGATCTTCTCCATGCTTTCTATCCAAAGTTCTCGCTTTAGAAGCATCGGGTCCTCCATCGAAGCTCTCGTGGCTCCAACTTCAAGAATCTCGCAAGAATGATAGAATTGTCTTCCATCCCAAACATCTCGAGGAGTCACACGCGGATCCATAACATTCTCCCTCTCTCGTTGCCACGAGTTGTACCCGAACGGGGTCTACTAGAACTAGCTCCACGCCAAAATCCTGACATAATACGCCTACAAAGAACACTCAGCGTTAATAACTCAACAATAAACCCAACCCAACTAGGCCAAGGAACCTATCCTGGCGAAATAGCTAACCTATAGCTCGATACCAAGCTGACATAACGATCGGCGGCTCCACCTCAGGGCAGCCCTTTCCTCAGCGTGGCCAGAGGGCACCTATTAGAACACTCCATGGGCGGCTCCACCTCAAGAGGCAGCCTTTCTCATGAAGCCTTTGGGCGGAGAGTCACGCCGCCACCGCTTCACGCGAGAGTTCCCAAAGATCGGATAACTTCCTTTGCTCGATACCAAGCGCGACCCGACCGGAGATCGGTCGTGCCAGACAAGCTAAAGACGGACAAGCACCGCTTAGCGCGGTGCTTGTCCGTCTTTGCTTGTCTTGACACGACCTTGGGATTCTCGAAACGTTGAAAGAGTCCTCACTGAAATCTTATCCCTATAATCTTCATAACCCTTCAACGCTAACCTTCAAATATTATGTAAATATCTATCTTTCCGAACTCAAGATATATATAATTATGTATTAACTAATATTATACTTTTCAATCATTGGCTTTTTGCTCATAACGAATATATTTGTGTGTGTGTGTGTGTGTGCGTGTGAAGTAACTAGAACACCTTAATCACTATCCTAGTGTATGTTTGGTAGACGCAAATGTATGTCAAATAAAATTGAATTTACTTTTTTTTCAATGTTTTAATAGTGTTGATTAATTTAACAAGTATAATAGATTTACCAGACTTTATGATGTGCATGACGAATACTCGCTTTTGTCGACGGTAGATCACTTTGTCAAATATATATTACCCCCTCCGTTACACCCAAAGAGTGTATGTTCGAAAAGTCTAATTATTGAGAGATATATAATAAGAATTAGAGTTGGTCAAAAATATAATAACTTTAGCACATAATCCATATGTTATTATCAAATGTGGAGGGTAATGTTGAAATGCTTTAGAAATTGTGGATGTGATTTTTGAAAATAGAATCATAATATGAAACATTTCGAAATAGTAGAGTTGATTTTTTGCCCAGAACGGAGGAAGTAGTTAAAATGACTTGACTATATTGTTACCTATTTTTTGTTGTTACCATATGACGTGTCAAAAGAAATGTATTACCTAAACTAAAACAGAAAAGTAGTTAACTTTATATCTATTCTAATCATTTATATATTTGGACGTGATAAAACCAACGTAGTCCTTACTTGAATACTATTTTTACTAATTGAACATGGTAGAACACCCAACACATCTACGTTTGATAAACATATGGTAACAATTCATGTGATAATTTGGCATCATAAAAACAAGTACATGACTCTCGCACATATTTTTAATTCATTAATATTTGTCTTTATAAACCTTATTTCTCTAATCACCCTCATATGAAGTAAAACGATAACAAGATACAAATTATCTAAATAAAGTATAAACAACTTGTTCTTTAAATTGATAGCCTTGCAATCTAAACATAGTATAAATATTCACTCAAAACATCTTATTATTAATATTTTGCCAAAGGTTTACAATTATGAGATTGATTTACGCAGATTGATTGAAAAAAAAAATCCTTTCTTAATTTTGTTGCGTGAGGTGGTTGATTATTTTTTAATTGAAAATTGAAAGAAGATAATTCAAAAAGAAAAGATTACATTGTGTGTGTGTGTGTGTGTGTATATATATATATATATATATATATATATATATATATATATATATATATATCTACTAACGGTGGTCTTCATATGTAAATCTATTTTTTTCCAAAATTTTATCATCGCCACTAAGCTAAACCTAACAACGAATTAAGATTCATGTTCCCTATCATGTTTTGAATTCAATATACACAAGAACACAACCGTTTTTTTTTTTTTTCACATTTATTCAAATTTATGTCATAAATAAGGAGGGATTTAAATCTCTAACTCTCCATCAAATATATGGGAAATAATAAAAATGGAAAATAGAAATCGTAAAAAAAGTTCATTTTAGGAGAACATAATTGAAAAGTTTTTAAAAAATAAAGAAGAAACTATCAATAGGTTACCTACTTGGTATACATTTTCAGTATATTAATAGCAGGCGAACAATGATCGTGTGCATTTCCCTAGCTAAATTAAATAGACAAGAAACATGTATATGTTGTTGAGCAAAATTAAAATGGCACCTTTGACCTCCCACACCTAATTTATTGAATTAACTCGAAATCATATATATATGTTATTTTTGCATCATCGTTAGATTGAAGTAGTCCATATATGGATATCTTATGGATTGAGTATCTGCAATCTACAAGAACATGTTGCATCGAGAGAAAGCATACCAAGTTCGTTTTCTTTTTAGAGTTTGGCTTTACATATAGTGATAAGAAGATTTCTTACAAATAGGATACGCTTCAAACTTATCACTAGGGATGAATCTTTATAAAAAAATAACATTTCAGAAATGCTATGATCATAATTCCAAGTAAATTAGAGTTACCCTCTGGAAGTAAAAAATCTCCAAAAATGGTAAAACATTTTACAAACTGATCGATATTCATGGCATTTCATCAATCAAAGCATTGCTTCTTTTTATATTGAATGACGAAATGCCATGAACACGATCGGATTGAAATGTTTTGTAGCGATTCACGTGCAACTCTTTAACATTAAAAAATTGGTAAGAGTGTTGAAAACTATCAACAATGTGTTTGTTATTCATGGCATTGCACCAAAACAAAAAAAAGATTACAAACATCAAATGGTCAAATGCCATGAATACGAACAAATTATTGTGATTTGCTTTAGTAGAGAAGGAAAAATAGAGAGAATGAGAATTATATTGTCTTATGTCTTTGCCAATTAGCCTTTTTATAGGCATTTTCAATTAATAAAATGAAAAAAACGAACACCTATATTTTTCATGTTAATAAATATAAGTTGGTAAACTCATTTATTTTTGTTTGTTTAAGAGATAATTTCATACAATCCAACTTTATTTGGTGATTTTAATTATAGTCATTAAATGTTACTTGCCTCCTATTGACTATAAGAGTTACTCAATAAATCATAACATGCTTGAAATTTAAACACGACGTATGTGTGGAATCATCTAGTCGTGCAATTAGGGAATAGAGAAATACACTGATAGAAAGATTTTAAATATGGTTTAATTCATTGTATAATGTTGAATTTATAAAGAAGTTTGTACTATTAAAAGTTCCATAGAGTAGATAAAGAACGGATATCACATATTACTATTTATACCCTAGAGGTCATCATTTAATTAAGTATTGATATTATTACATCTATGTAATCAATTTTTTTCCACATTTAATTATTTTGATAAAATAACCCTTTAATTAATAAAAAAAATTCCAAACCCTTTTTCAATTCAGTCATATTCACTTGAAAATTTAATTTTTATAAAAGTTCTCTTTCTCCGCATTGCGTTCTTAAAATCATTGCTCCGTTATATGTGACTGGAAAAATAAGTTTTCAATTATCAAAATTTAAACACAAACAAATATTATCTCATGTATATCATAACCTTTCTCTCTTTTTCTCACTCATATTTCAACATCGGCTATTCTACTAATATACTACCTTTGTGAATAAAATGAGTCGATCATTCCCTTTATGGATGTTTCGTTGAAAGAGTCATCACTGAAATCTTATCCCTATAATCTTCATAACCCTTCAACGTTAACCTTCAAATATTATGTAAATATCTATCTTTCCGATTTCAAGATATATATAATTATGTATTGACTAATATTATACTTTTCAATCATTGGCTTTTTGCTCATAACGAATATATTTGTGTGTGTGTGTGTGTGCGTGTGAAGTAACTAGAACACCTTAATCACTATCCTAGTGTATGTTTGGTAGACGCAAATGTATGTCAAATAAAATTGAATTTACTTTTTTTTCAATGTTTTAATAGTGTTGATTAATTTAACAAGTATAATAGATTTACCAGACTTTATGATGTGCATGACGAATACTCTCTTTTGTCGACGGTAGATCACTTTGTCAAATATATATTACCCCCTCCGTTACGCCCAAAGAGTGTATGTTCGAAAAGTCTAATTATTGAGAGATATATAATAAGAATTAGAGTTGGTCAAAATTATAATAACTTTAGCACATAATCCATATGTTATTATCAAATGTGGAGGGTAATGTTGAAATGCTTTAGAAATTGTGGATGTGATTTTTGAAAATAGAATCATAATATGAAACATTTCGAAATAGTAGAGTTGACTCTTTGCCCAGAACGGAGGAAGTAGTTAAAATGACTTGACTATATTGTTACCTATTTTTTGTTGTTACCATATGACATGTCAAAAGAAATGTATAACCTAAACTAAAACCAGAAAAGTAGTTAACTTTATATCTATTCTAATCATTTATATATTTGGACGTGATAAACTCAACGTAGTCCTTACTTGAATACTATTTTTACTAATTGAACATGGTAGATCACCCAACACATCTACGTTTGATAAACATATGGTAACTATTCACGTGATAATTTGGCATCATAAAAACAAGTACATGACTCTCGCATATATTTTTAATTCCTTAATATTTGTCTTTATAAACCTTATTTCTCTAATCACCCTCATATGAAGTAAAACGATAAGAAGATACAAATGATCTAAATAAAGTATAAACAACTTGTTCTTTAAATTGATAGCCTTGCAATCTAAACATAGTATAAATATTCACTCAAAACATCTTATTATTAATATTTTGCCAAAGGTTTACTATTATGAGATTGATTTACGCAGAGTGATTGAAAAAAAAATCCTTTCTTAATTTTGTTGCGTGAGGTGGTTGATTATTTTTTAATTGAAAATTGAAAGAAGATGTAACGACCTGACCCGGATTCCAACACGAAATCCCAAGGTCGTGCCACTGGAACTAACTTAATAACAGGACAAGCACTTAATAAACAGTAGTGCTAGTCAACAGTCGAGCAAACTCGCTCTAAACATGAATATAACGCCGCACTAAAATACGGTATTTCAAAAATCAAATCAACGGAAGCAATATAAGAAAGAAGTCCCAAGCTATGAAGCTCGAAACCAACGACAATGAAACCAAAAGAGACATTATCTCTAAAAGGAGGAAAAACAAAACTCGCGTGCCGCAACATTGCAGACGCTAATTAAACCATCGGCACTCCAGGCTGGCGTTTCAACAAAGAACCAACCTGATATAACAATTACCCAACGGCTAAAGCATACCGGGGTCAACCAACAACTATAAAAACTAGAATAAGGAAATTCCCCCAAAGCTACTGCGTGCCCGGGAGACAACTGAAATAAATACTAAAACCACACATAAGGCACGACACAACACGTCGGCCCAAGAAATAACCAATACAAATACCCAAGTATTCTACCCGACTGTAAAGTCTAAATAACTTTACAAAATGTCGATCTCACAAGAATAGCAAAGTACATGAAATCAATGACAATGCTAAAAGGAACAAGACTCCACAAGGCGCTACTCGGGAAAGTCGCTACAAACACGAACCACACGATCTAATCTCGATCTATCGACCCATGCTACCACGATCTACTCGACCTCGCCTATCGATCGCAACTAAAACAAGTACGAGATGAGTCATAATGACCCGATGCGCTACTACAATATATATGCAACATATAATTATGTAACATAAACATAATCAGGGTGTCATTTTATATATGACAGAAAAACCCGTGAAGAGGCGTCGTATCGTTTCGATACTCCACAAGATATCCACTCCTTCTTACTTACTAAACCGTCCAAATGAACCAGGGTGTAATTCCCTGTTCACACACAAATCAAATGAATTAGAAGGTAGTTCCCACAAGACATCATATGCAAGTATACATATCATTATATATACGAATCCAGCTATTCACATTGTTACCACGTGTAAGGGTGCGTGTTTATATATATACACCTATATCAGTATGTATATCTCTAAATATACATATCAAATCTCCCATAAAATCATCATGTATATGTGAGAACCCAAACCCCATTTCATGTTTGCCATCATTATAACATGTTTATAATATGTCTTTACATATTTGAGACTTCATTTTATTCATATCGTGTCGGCATTGAATTGGTTAAGATCATAATAGAGTAATGGTCTTCCATGCGTTGCATGCCTTGTTGTTGTTGTTTCGGGTGTTCATATTAACGTGTTAGCACCTTAATAAGTCTCATGAGAGTCTTAATACCTTGCATACAAGATTTACAATGTTCATCTTAGTTGTTTCATGCTTGGTTGGGAGTTTAGAAGCTTCGTTGCTTCGGTTGTGTTTTGTGGTTTAACATCATTGCTTGTATTGCCTTCATTTCGTCCCGAGAGAAGTTCGGTTGAGTTCTAGGCCTTGAATACAAGCCATAACCATTTTTAAACAAGTCTTATACATGTTCATAGATTGGTTGCATTTGGAAATAGATGATCAACTTATTACTTCACAGATTCAGTCCGGTTTTTGGGCGAACTTCGGGAAACTTCTGGTACCAATCTACTAAAGAGAATTTTCTAAATATTTATTATGTTCTACCTACATATGTTAGTATACTCCCTGTAAAATATGGTATTTTTCCAAGGTGTATAAGTACCTCATTTAGGTCTTGACTTATGGCTGTGCCAGAATTCTGTTTTCAGGAAATCAGCTTCTGTACTTGAACTTGTAGTAGCCATATTTTGATGAATATAAGTCAAAATTGAGTAATTTAAAATTATAAAATATAGTTTAATGAGTCTACTTTCAGAAAAATCAAAAATCACCTCATTTGGAGTTGTGAGAAATTTATGGTCGATTTTACAAGATCGACTGTCCAGTAACAACAATCTGGAAATTGGCCATGAATAGTGGAAGCGCTCGCATGGGTCCAAAATGATGCGACCGCATTGTGCCAGATTCAGGTTTGTGTCATTTTCTGGTTGATTTTGGTTGTTGACCCAAGTGCCCTTGCCCTTGGCCGACCTTGGTGAGTCTAGGCCACCTTTGTTGACTTGTCTAGGACCCTTATTGACCCTTGGATCATGGCTTATCAAAGGCTAGCATGCCTTGGCCAATTAGAAGTCTCTTAACCCATTCACTTGGATTGGGGAGTTTGAGGGGAGGTATAAAAACACAAGTTCAGCCCTTCCAGCCATTTTAGCTCATCTAAAACCAGAGAACCAGAAGCTTGAGCTCCAAATTCGTCCATGGAGGAGACCCTAGGTTGAAGGACCATTTCCCGGAGATCCGGTGGTCCGATTGTCGAACCGAGACCGCCAAATCGAAGCTCTTGATCATCTCTACAAGAATCCTCTCTTTAATCAACCTTTCCTCCATTAATCATAGGACTAAGGTGAGTGACAATTCCCTGAGATTTTCATGTTAAACAAAATAGCATGACCCCTTCATTATAGTTGTTTTAATGTTGATTGTGAACATCTTTTGTGAAGACACAACCTTCAATTCAACATATAAAATGTGAGTATGATTTTATGAAATCTCTATGAAGTTATGATTTTGACATTTATTAAAGCATGAATGTTGTTTGTATTAAGCTTGGGAATAACTCTTGTGAAAGAATTCGGTTCAATTCAAGGTTTAACAAAATCACCGAAACTAGGGTTTGAAACTCAAGATTGTGTTTAAGGCTAGTTCGAGGACATGAACGGCTTAGTTATCAAGTTCTAAATGATCGGAGAACTTAGGAGAGGGCAATGTGATACATATTGTGTCGATGCTCTTCTTGGTTGAATTTTAGTAAAACTCACGGAGTTGAAATTAGGGAGTTATGAACAATACCGACTCCACAATCAATCCCTACGACGAATGTAGTTCGTTAGACTAATGAATTAGCTTTCGATACTTTGAGATGGATTGATGCTTATGCCTTGAGGTTTATGTGCTTTTAAGACTCGATTGAGTAGTTCTTATGCGGTTTATGTGATCGTGTGAAGTAAATGCATGATCGAGAGCATGTTAGAGAATGATATATCTATTTAACATGATGAATTTAGTGCGTTAGACTAATGAAGTAGCTTACGTGACTTTGGGATGGATTGAAGGGCATAATTGAAATGTGTGCTTATAAGACTCGATCGAGTTCTTATGTGGTTTGTGTGATCGTGTGAAGTAAATGCATGATTGAGAGCATGTTGTAGAATAGTGTACCTATTTGACATGTCGAATTCTTATTTGATTCCTTAAATGAGTAAACAACTACTTGTTGAATAAGTTCGCTCTTGTCGAACTTATTCCTTATTGAATTTCATGACCGGTAAACATCTACTTGGCATTGCATGAGTCCAGTGGCATATTTGATTGAGTCGTTGGTGTGACAATGCATCGTCACACGAGTTATGGGGCTCGTGATAGTGATGGGTTGTTATACCGGGTTTTATCACACGCCTCATTGTTGGCCACGGTGGGGAAGTAGCACCTTTCTTTGGCAACCAAGAGAGCACATTGGAAGGTCTAAGTACCAAGGAGAGAGCTTGGTACCCGGCAGAGAACTTCGGTACTCGAGTAGAGAACTTCGATACTTTGATACACTAATCACGGGTATCATTGGCACGAATGTTAACGCTGTATTGCGGGAGCTACGTAGCGGCATCGGTTTCATATCATATCCTCGTATATGTGGTTTACCTTTATAGCACTTATGTGAAACAATGTGCTACCATGGATATGTGTTTTAAGTGTTTATTAAATGAACACTTTGATTGACTTGATATTAAAAATGATATCTTGATATGTATGCTACATGATGCCATGACATGCATAATTGTTAACTCACAAAGTCTTTATGACTTACCCCTCCCTTTTCGCTTTAGATCCGAGCCGTTCGGTGTACCGCTCGTTGAGGTGTTGCGGAGGATTTGCGCTTGTCGTGATCGCACGCGAGGTTGTGGTTTTTAGATGTCCTTATTTTGTTCTTTTTGTAAGGGCGTTGGGTATAGCAAGTCATTTAGACTTCGCTTGGGAATTTGGTTTTGTTGTATTTATGTCTATACTTGTATTCTATTTTGAGTCTTGCGCATGTACGCCGAGCCTTGTATAGATGTAGTATGGTTCACGTGATTTATCTTCATTGGGCATTACTTTAGCTCTTATTTGTTTATGTTGTTTCTCAGGCATGTTATAGCCGTCGAGGTATATTTGCATGAAGCGTAGTGTTGGGTTCGGCAAAAGTCGCCGATGATTTGGTATAATTGTCTTAATTGTTATATCGGGTTTAAAAGTTTTAAAATTTCCCTTTTGGTGCCGAGTCGCGCTTCAACTAAAATGTTGCGTCACGTCGTTTTCTATAAGCGAGTCTTTGCATGTATTGTTGTCCTATTTGGGCGACTTGACTTCGATTCCATCTCGGGGGTCGGGTCGGATTAGTCACGGTTGGTATCGAGCTTTATAGGTTAGCTATCGGCCGGGATAGGTTCCATGGCCTATGTGGGTTGGTTCCACGTGTGTGAATCTTGACGTTGAGTGTTCTGTATCATGCCTTATTGGCAGATTCTTCGAGAATGAATACGACTTGGAGTACTAAGTTCGTTTGTTCTAGATTGCCGTGAGTGAAGGTTTGTGTCTAGGAGTATTATATTTCTCCTATACTGCTAATGAGTTGCAGTTATACCAAGAGTGGGTCTGCGTTTTTAGTAAATTTGTTGTTCCTTGTTCCATTTTTAGGAATCGAGAAGCTAGATTGTCGGTCCCAAGGGTGATCGTCGTGTTAATCATTATGGCGAAAATTCGTTGTAATACGTTTTGAGGCGGAGTGGTTAAACCTCAAGTGTTACCTATTAGTATTTCATAGATTACTATACAGGTGTAGATAGTTATGGTAGTAATTAACCACCAGTTCTTGTATTACTGGTGCTGGGAATTTGAGAACTCTTTCCCGATGTTTGTGTTTGGGTATTTGGGGGGACTACCTTGATCAAGGTGAAATTTCCCCATGATATGTTGGAACTTGGAGATTGGCCAGCAGGTGGTCACGTGATGATTGGTTGTCGACCCGTATACGGATTGACTTATAAGGATTGGTCGTATACTAGTTAGTAAGAATATGCTACCTAGTGACGCGTGAAATGTTGTATTGTCTCTTGATTAGTCTAATACATTGATAGTGTACTAGCCTTGTATAATGTGTTTTATCTACCATTGATAGGTAGTTAATGGTATGAATATTTCAAAATCTTGTTTACATACATAGTAAATTAATATACTATGTTGTGATGTTGATGCCATATTGCCTATATGTGCTTATGATTTGTATTCTTGAGACCGATATAAAGGATGCTTTTATGTGATTCACGAACACCCCACATCCTTTACGACGAAAGCTTTTGAAGTCACTTCAGAGGGCCCCTGACTTGATTATCAAGAGGTCTTCGTCGGAGAACTAGAATGGTATAAATTAGATTTGAAATTGACCAAACCAATTACCAAAAAGGTATGGAACAGTAAATGGTGTATTGCTATAAAGGTGCAAATATTATGCAAACATTTTTTATTAGAATATGTGTATAACTTGCTGCTCGGTTGCCTTATGTGCTTGAGTGTCTACACCGTTGGGTGATTGTATGCTTGCATCTGAGGTTTATAGGGGTTGTGATGTACTTGGTTGTGATCGGGTTTTGCATGCGGGTTTGGTAGTATTGCCTATCCGGGATTTTGATGTGATATTGGGAATGGATTGGCTATGTGTTTGCCATGCTTTAGTAGATTGCTTAGTCGCAAGAGGGTTACTTTTGCCATGCCCGAATTCGGAGTTTGTGTTTATTAGCAGCGATCATGCTATGAGAGGTATACATGTTATTTACGCTTTACGGGCTAGAAAACTTCTATCTCAGGGGTGTACTGGGTGTATTGCTTGTGTGCTTGATACTAGCATGTCTTAGGTAGAGGATGTACCGTGTAGTTAATTAATTCCGGATGTCTTTTCGGCGATTATGCATTACCTCACCGAGAGTTAGAGTTTTGCATTGAGTTATTAGGCACTTCACATCTCTAGAGGCACCTTATAGGAGGGCTCGGTTGAGTGAGTTGAAGGAGCGGATAGGGATTTTTTTTTAAACCAGGTGTCTCAGTGGGTGCACGGTTTGTTTGAGAAAGGATGGTAGTTTTTGTGCATTGACTATAATCAATTGAACCCGTTACTATAAATAAGCCCATTACCTCACATTGATGATCTCTTTGATCGGCTTAGAGGTGTTGTGTATTCAAGTTAGACTTGAGGTGGTTACTGAATTGAGGGTTCGCGGAAGATGTCAGAAACCTTTCGTCGCATTATAGTCTGAGTTTGTTGTGGACTTGTTTGAATGAATAGAGTGTTTCATGAGTACCTTGATTGTTTGTAGTAGGTGTTCATTGATGATATCCTTCTTTCGAAGTCTGCGAGAGCATAGTATCATTTGAGAGAGATTCTTATTGCGTAGGAAAAACTTTTGCTAAATTTAGCAAGTGTGCATTAGCTAGAACAAGTTGCTTTTCTTGGGCATGTTGTGTCTAGTGATGGTAATTGGATCAATCAAAGTTGGAGGGTACAAGTGGAAAACTCCTAGTGCGATGACCAAGTCCGTAGTTTCTTGGGCTTGGCGGATTACCGTAGGTTCATTGAGGGTTTTAAGAATTGCCACTCTCTGACCAATCTTACTCGGAAGAATGCGCTTTTGTTTGGAGTGACAAGTGTGAGGCTAGCTTTCGGGGAGTTGAAGAGGAGGTTGACTACGCCTACGGTTTAGCTTTGCTAGTGGTGAGGCAGAGCTTGTGGTTTATTGTGGCTTCTTTTGGAAGATGCTCGAGGATATCCGTGGAATGGAGTCTGTTGTGAGTGAGCATAGTGTTCTCTTTGCTAGTGTTCGAGTGCTACACCGGTATTGTTTGGGTGGATCAAGGAAGCTCAAGCTCTTGATCCGGAAGCGGAAGATTATCCGATGGATTGGGTGAGAATAATACACCCAAGTTCGCGATAAATAGTGATGGGATTTTTGACATTTCAGGTAGGGTTTACTTGGATGAAGTGAAACGCATGGTTCTTGATGATGAGGCTCACAAGGCCCAGCTATGGACTACATGGGTAGTACTAAGATGTACCGTGACTTGAAGAGGCTTTGGTGGAATGGTATGAAGAGGGAGATAGCCGAGTATGTTTCGAGATGTTTGACGTGCCACAGGTTAAGGCCGAGCACCGAGACTCCGGTTTGCTTCATCCACTTGAGATTCCTGAGTGGAAGTGGGAGCATATCACCATGGATTTTGTTTCGTGGTTGCCACGCACTCTGTAGAGGCTTTGATGCATTTGGGTTATCGTTGATAGGTTGACTAAGTCTTCATTTTATCCCTATTGCGATTTCCTACGCGAGTCAAGGCCTGTACATTCAGAGATTGTGAGACTACATGGTGTACTTGTTAGCATTGTGTCGATAGATCCCAGATTTACTTCTAGGTTCGCATTCTTTGGTGTGAGGCTTTGGGTAACGGTCAATTTCAAGATCGCTTCATCCTCAACCATGGTCACCGAGCGATTGATACGATTTTGAGGATATGTTACATGCAGCATGGATTTTAAGGGTAGTTGGGATTCACATCTACCGTTGGTCGAGTTTGCGATAATAACAACTATCGCCTAGCATTGAGATGGCGCCGCACGAGGCATTGTATGGGCGTAAGTGTCGATCACCGATTTGCCGGGATGAGGTTGGTGAGGCTAAGTTTTGGGTTCTGAGATGGTGCAACAAACCGAGAGTGTGAAGTCGATTAGAGACGCATTGCTTACTACCGAGTAGACGTAAAAGCTACGCCGACAACCGAGACGAGATCTTGAGTTTCGTGTTGGTGACTTTGTTCCTCGAAGGTACGCCCGACGCGGTACTAAGGTTTGGGAAGAAAGGGAAGCTTTCTCCTGTGTTTATTGGTCCGCTCGAGATCTTAGAGCGGATTGGTTCTTTCGTATGATTTCAGGCACCACCGCCTATATCGGGTGTTCATGATGTGTTTCATGTTTCCATGCTTCGTAAGTACTTCTGAAGGACGAGTCACATGTCCTTGACTTATGAGGAGATACTTTGAGCCC
>CM028382.1:67676130-67702886 GCA_013146195.2 Codonopsis lanceolata | reverse complement strand
CCTCAAAATTTAACTCAAAAGGCCCCCAAACACTTAGCTAAATCAAGGGGGTTTCAAACCCCAACAAAAATGAGTTTAAAACTCATCACAAGCACCCTCAAACAACACCCGAACAATCCAAACGAAGGAGGGAAAGAAGAAGAACCAAACAAGCAATTCAACCGGCGATTAAACAAGCATGCAAACATGATTCTAAACATGCTAAGGGCTTCATGAATGACTTATGAATGTTTCTAAATCATATATAGACTAAGTAACATGCTCACAATCAACAAGAAAACAAGAAGACAAGCATACAATGCACATGGTGTTACACTCTCCTCCTTTAGAATTTAGTCCCTAAATTCTACCAAGTTCATCAAACAAATGTGGATGCTTCTCGCATCTCCGCTCCGCTTCCCAAGTCGCTTCTTCAATGTTGTGGTTTCTCCAAAGAACTTTGACTAAGGGAATTCTCTTGGTTCGTAGCACTTGCTCTTTGGTATCCAAAATCTTCACCGGCTTTTCAACATAGACATATCCGGCTCAAACGTTATCTCCTCATACTCAAGTACATGGGACTCATCCTTCAGATACTTTCGCAACATGGAAACATGGAATACATTATGAGTCTCCGAAAGTGAAGGTGGCAATGCAATTCGATACGCTAAGGACCCAACTCTCTCAAGAACCTCGAATGGGCCAATGTATCTCTGTAAGCTTCCCTTTCTTTTCGATCTTTTCGTATCTCCTCGGTGTTACCTTCAAGAACACGTAGTCTCCCACTTGGAACTCAAGATCCCGCCTTCGATTGTCCGCAGAACTCTTTGTCGACTTTGAGCGGGCGCAATCGATCTCTAATCAACTTCACGCCTCAACCGATCGTTGCACTAACCTGAACCCCAAAGTTTCGCCTCTCCAACTTCATCCCAACAAATTGGTGATCTACACTTACGCCCATACAAAGCTTCATACGGCGCCATCTTGATACTCGATCGATAGCTGTTATTATACGCAAACCCGGCTAAAGGTAAGTGAGAATCCAGCTTCCCTTGAAATCCACGGCACAAGCTCTCGCAAAGATATCCTCCAAAATCTGAATCAATCGCCGGACCGGTGACCATCCAGTTTGTGGATGAAAAATCTTGAAGTCTAATCTGGTCCCCAGCTTCTGCAACGACTTCCAAAATCTAGATGTGAACCTCCGGATCTCTATCGAGACCACAAATACTCACAGTGCGCCATGAAGTCTCACGTCTCTGAATATACAAAGGCGCAAGGCCGAGGTCAATGAATAAGTGATGTGATCGGAATAAAGTGCGGAACTTAGTCAATCATGTCAGCTATAACCCAATGCATTAAATCTTTCTCGTCTTGATAACCCTGTCACAAAATCCATAGTAAACTCCCACTTCCATTCAGGAATCTCAAGTGGTTGTAGAAATCCCTTGAGCCTCGATGTTCGGCCTTAACCTGGCGACAAGTCAAACACTTTGACACACATACTCATAATTTCCTCTTCATGCCTTTCCACCAAAATTGTCTTTTCAAATCAAGTACATCTTCGTGCTCCCAGGGTGAATGGTATACTCGTTTTATGAGCCTCATCAAGAACCAACCTCTTCATTCGGTATTAGAAGGAACACAAATTCTACCTCGAAATGTCAAAGTACCCTCACTATTAATCACAAAATCGAGGCGATACATTCTCGGCCAACCCATCAATAATTTTCTTCAACTCGGATCATTCCCTTGCGCTTCTCTAATTTTCCCAAATAAGCGTGCGTAGAACATTTGCGAAAATCACACCTCTATCATAAACACTAGGACCCCAATCTACAAATCTTCCAACATCTTCCATTCTCTAACCATCATACAAGACATGTGAACTTTCCTACTCGAGGCATCATTACTACATTTGCCTTCAGGATGATATAAAATAGTGCAATCATGATCTTTTAATTTTTCCATCCATCTTCTTTGCCTCATGTTTAACTCCTTTTGAGAAAATAAATACTTCAAACTTTTATGGTGGGTGAAAATCTCAAACTTAGCCCCATACAAGTAATGTTTCCATTTATGCAACGCAAAATATCATGACCAACTCCAAATCGTGTGTCGGGTAATTACGTTCATGAATAGACAACTTCCTCGGCATGGCGATACTCTTCCATTTTGCATCAAAAGCACAACCCAAACCTTCCTTAGAAGCATCGCTATAAATCACATTATCTCCTCCACTAGGCGAAGCCAAAATAGGTGCCGATGTCAACCGCTTCTTAAGCTCTTGAAACTAGCTACATTTCTCGCTCCAAACAAATGGCACATTCTTTTGTGTCAATCTAGTCATAGGAGTCACAATCAGAAAAACCCTCAATAAATCTCCGGTAATAACCCGCTAGACCCAGAAACTCCGAACCTCGATGGCTGAATTAGGTCTCTTCCAATTCATCACCGCTTCAATCTTAGAAGGATCAACGGCTATCCCGGCGCTAGAAACTATATGCCCCAAGAAAGATACTTCCTCAAGCCAAAAGGCGCATTTGCTAAACTTTGCGTAAAGCTGCTTCTCCCGAAGAATAGATAAGACAATCCTCAAGTGTTTCTCATGCTCCTCCCGAGATTTCGAATACACTAAGATGTCATCAATAAAGACTACAACAAAACAATCAAGATAGCTATGAAAGACACGGTTCATCAAGTCCATAAACACATGGTGCATTTGTCAACCCAAACGGCATCACTACAAATTCAAAATGCCCATATCTAGTGCGAAAAGCCGTCTTCGGAATGTCTTCCTCTCTAACCTTCAATTGGTAGTAACCCCATCTCAAATCAAGCTTAGAGTAGACAATAGACCCTTGCAATTGGTCAAAGAGGTCATCAATGTGGGGTAGAGGATACTTATACTTAATGGTCACCTTATTCAATTCACGATAGTCTATGCATAACCACAAACTCCCATCTTTCTTCCTCACAAACAAGACCGGTGCGCCCCAAGGCGACACACTCGGTTTAATAAAACCAATCTCTAGGAGTTCTTGCAACTGAGTTTTCAACTCCCTAAGCTCCGCGGGCGCCATCCTATACGGTGCCTTAGAAATCGGTGAAGTCCCCGGAATAAGCTCAATACAAAATTCTAGCTCTCTATCGGGCGGCATAGCATGGTCGGTAGAAAACACATAGGGAAACTCACATAGTACCGGAACCTCTTCTAATTTCGGTGAAGACTTCCTCTTATCAACAACGCATGCAAGATAACCCGTACACCCTTGAGATAATAATTTTCTAGCCCTTAAAGCATAAATAAAATGCAAATCATTCGATGCATGATCACCCACAAAAGTAAACTCAGGCACACCCGGCATATAAAAAGTAACCCGCTTTCTATGGCAGTCAACTATAGCATGATAAGCACATAACCAGTCCATGCCAAGAATCACATCAAAATCACGTATAGGTAGAACTACCAAGTCCGCATGCAAAGTGTGGTCACCCACCAAAACATCACAAGATTTAAACACTTCAGACGCGAGCATATATTCCCCGAGCGGGGTAGACACTTCAAGCAAATATGGCAAAGGTTGAGGCAATACGCATAGATTCTCAATAAAGTGCGAAGCAACATAAGAATGCGAAGACCCTGGGTCTATGAGAACTCGAGCCTTATGATCGAATATAGAAAGAGTACCTCCTATCACGGCCGTAGACCCCTGAACCTCACGCTGATCAAGCGCAAATACACGGCCCTGAACCTTTGGTTTACCGTCCCCATCTCTCTTAGCTCCAGACTGCTGTCCAGCGCTACCCGACTGACTAGCCTTAAACTTCGGACAGTCCTTCTTCATGTGAGTTCCATCACCGCAATAGAAACACTTCCCATTTTTCCCCAAGGCACCTATCACCAAGTTTGTGCCCGGACCTCAGCGTAAACGAACAAATCATAGCCTCACTACGCGATCCTTGTTGCCCTTGAGATGAAGTAGTATTGTTACCTTGCTTCCCTGACTGCGGCCTACCTTGGCCTCCACTTCGCCTATCCCGGTTTCCTTGATATCCCCTTCTATTACCAGAATTACTTCCGTGATTATTGTTCTGAGTAGATTGCCGTGCATTACTAGCATTATTCTTGACCCGGTGTTCCTCAATATCTTGCTCCACTTCATACGCTCGATCAACTGCACTCCGATAGTCGATGAGCTTAAGCGCTAGAATTTGTTTCCTAAACTCAGTCCTTAATCCTTTAACAAACTTGTGTGTTCTCCGAGCCTCCGTGAGGAATCGATACGACAATAGCGGCTCAATTCTGTGAATTTCGCGGAATACTCCGCCACGGTCATGCTACCTTGCTCAAGATCATAGAACTCCTTCTCCCTTTGGTTGCGAACCACATCCGGTACATATTCATTCTTAAACTCTCTTTGGAAATTGGCCCAAGTAATGGGGACTTGTTGCATCTCCCAACTCTCTTTCAACACAGTCCACCAATGTTCGGCGGCTCCCTTAAACTTGAACGTTGCTAGCATAACTCTTTCTTCGTCGGTACACCCCAACATGGACAATACTTTGATCATTTCCTCCATCCACAATTCGGCCTCTCTCGGTTTCGGTTCCCCAAGAAACAAACTAGGCTTTAACTTAAGAAATCTCTCTAGGAGAGTAGTATCGGTCCTTGGTCTCGGTGGTGGAGGTGGTGGTGCTGCTGCTCCTCCTGCCTGACCTCCCTGGCCTGCCCCTGCCAGAAAAGCCAATAATCTGCGATGCAATTCAGCCATATCCGGTCCTACCGGATTCTCTGGCAGCGGTACCTCTACTTCAGGTTCAACCGGAACTCTCCTGGGTCTACCTCTCCTGGGATTATCCATCGGATCCCTACAAGAATTCACTCGACGTTAAAATCAACACACAAATAACCAACCCAACTAGGCCATGGAACCTATCCTGGCCGACAGCTAACCTATAGCTCTGATACCAACTGTGACAGCCCGACCCGGACCCCAATGCGGGATCCCGAGTCGTGCCATCCAAATAGACAAGATACACAAGCATGCACAAGTAGGATTATAAAATTCATGTGGCGCAACATCGCATACGAATAACAACTCGGCTACACTTGGCCGGAAAAACAACTTAAAATAAACAAGTCATCGGCGACGTTACAACCGGAACCCAACAACTACTCCTACAATATTAACACATGCTTATAAAACCTCAACGGCCACAACATGCCGGAGACAACAACAACAATAATAATTAACGAGCTTTAGCAGAAGAAACTGTAATGAACCATTAACATATAAACAGGCTCGACATGCAAGTCGGCATACAAAAGATCACAAGTGTCAAATCATTAAGTTACTACAACAACAAAAACCCCAAGCCAAGTCTATATGACTTGCTTCCCAACGTCCTTGCCAAAATAAAAGACAAATTACAAAAGTCCAAAAGAGCAACCTTGCTCACAAACGACCAAGCATGAATAAAGCGAGTCTATCTCGGACCGTCTCCTCGGCTCTGATCTAAGGAAACAAAACAAACAAATAGGGTAAGTCGAAAGACTTAGTAAGTTACTAAAAATGCATGTTCATGTTATAGCATGACATTTATCACAGTTATAGTACATAATCATCATAGGGCACTTAGCACATTGTTCACATAAGTGCGTAAAATAAATCATACAAGTAGGATATGATATAGTCACGGCCGCTTCGTAGCTCCTGCAATAAACTTTATTATACTGTATCGTGCAACATCGATGCTCGGTGATTACATCGACTTTTATCGAGAACCTACTCGATCTAGATAGCAAGCCAACGCGGCACGTATTGATACGGCAAAGGGGCTACTTCCCCATTGCGGCCAACAATGGAGGTGTGTGTGAGGTCTCAGGTGCGGCGATCCATAGCGAGCACGAATCCCATAATTCGTGAAGGCGATGCATCGTCCCACCCTGACTTAATAAACAAACCAAATAATGCCAGCTGGACTCAATGTGATGCACAAGTAGATATTTACTTGACTTAAACCAATCAAGGATCGAATTCGACAAGAGCGAACTCGACCAACCAAGTAGGGTATTAATCTCTACCATAAAACATGTCAAGGCAATAAATTGCACAAAACCAAGCTTTCATAACAACTTGTTGTAAACAATTAAACCAAGCTCATATTTGAGTAAACCAAATCAAACGGTGTCCAAACTTCGTAGGGATTGAAACTAGAGTTCAACATGTTCAAATCTTCCCTAGAGTCGACTCCGTTGAGTCTTTTCTCTAAATTCCCAATTTTGGAGAAATTGAAGCTATGTGCTTCATAACCCAACCTAGGTCATTTCTAGGTTCAACAAGGTTGTAAATTCACCAAGGCATTGCAATGTGATTCATATACATCATAGAGTCCAATATTGAGGATAGAACACATAACAACTTAACAACATACAATGTAGGCTCAAATTAGGCATTCACATATTGCACTTACTCAAGCAACATATATAATACATGTCTCTAACATGATCAAAACCTTAAATAGACAAGATGAAAGAGTTTAATAAACTTCCATAGGCAAGAAATCATCCTATACATGGTCCTAGCAAGTTCATATTTTCAAAATACAAGTAGAAGGCATAGGAAGCAATTATGTGTCCTCATTGACCTCAATCACCATAGGCTTTGTTTCCTTAGGGTCAATGAGAACTAAATAGAAGAAGAAGAAGAGTAACTTACAAGTGTTCAACACCAAAGAAAGCAAAGAAAGAAACTAATCGGTAGAAAATGATCTTCTCTTCGAGCTCTACACTTTTGATGAAGGTGGCTTGAGCAAATGGAGAATGGATGAGGGAAGATGGAGATGAGAGCTTTAAGAAGCCATGGGAGAGTCTTGGAGAAGAGAAATCCCGTTTTTGGAGAGTGAGGGAGAGAAATGAGAGTCAAAATTTGCAAGTGTGGTGTATATTGGTTCAAAAACTAAGTGGGACAAGTGTCATGACAATGTGGTCTCTTAAAATCTGATTTTTGTGGGCTTAATGATCACTAATGCTCTCTTAATCCATCCTTATAACTAGTTAGAGATGTTAGGACACAAGTAATAAGGGTTAGGGAGGTTTAGGTGGGGTTTAGAATGGGTTTTGGATAGGGGTTTAAGGGTAGAATTCAAGAAACATCGAAACAGAGCAACCCAGCCTCGGGGGACCTTGCGGTCGCATGGTCCCCTTAGCCTTGCGACCGCATCCTCTCAGGATGCACAACCTCCAAGTTTCTGGTTACCTTGCGGGGGCAAGGTCATTCTACCTTGCGACCGCAAGCCTGGCAGAACCAAAATGGCTCAACACTCAACCTAAAAGGCCCCCAAACACTTAGCCAAATCAAGGGGGTTTCAAACCCCAACAAAAATGAGTTTAAAACTCAACACAAGCACCCTCAAACAACACCCGAACAATCCAAACTAAGGAGGGAAAGAAGAAGGACTAACAAGCAATTCAACCGGCGATTAAACAAGCACGTAAACATGATTCTAAACATGGTAAGAGCTTCAAGAATGACTTATGAATGTTTCTAAATCATATATAGACTAAGTAACATGCTCACAATCAACAAGAAAACAAGAAGACAAGCATACAATGCACATGCAAGAATACGGGGTGTTACAAACATGTTCTTGTAGATTGCAGATACTCAATCCATAAGATATCCATATATGGACTACTTCAATCTAACGATCATGCAAAAATAACATATATATATGATTTCGAGTTAATTCAATAAATTAGGTGTGGGAGGTCAAAGGTGCCATTTTAATTTTGCTCAACAACATATACATGTTTCTTGTCTATTTAATTTAGCTAGGGAAATGCACACGATCATTGTTTGCCTGCTATTAATATACTAAAAATGTATACCAAGTAGGTAACCTATTGATAGTTTCTTCTTTATTTTTTAAAAACTTTTCAATTATGTTCCCCTAAAATGAACTTTTTTTACGATTTCTATTTTCCATTTTTATTATTTCCCATATATTTGATGGAGAGTTAGAGATTTAAATCTCTCCTTATTTATGACATAAATTTGAATAAATGTGAAAAAAACAAAAAAAAAAAAAAAACGGTTGTGTTCTTGTGTATATTGAATTCAAAACATGATAGGGAACATGAATCTTAATTCGTTAGGTTTAGCTTAGTGGCGATGATAAAATTTTGGAAAAAAGTAGATTTACATATGAAGACCACCGTTAGTAGATATATATATATATATATATATATATATATATATATATATATAGACACACACACACAATGTAATCTTTTCTTTTTCAATTATCTTATTTCAATTTTCAATTAAAAAATAATCAACCACCTCACCAAACAAAATTAAGAAAGGATTTTTTTTTCAATCACTCTGCGTAAATCAATCTCATAATAGTAAACCTTTGGCAAAATATTAATAATAAGATGTTTTGAGTGAGTATTTATACTATGTTTAGATTGCAAGGCTATCAATTTAAAGAACAAGTTGTTTATACTTTATTTAGATCATTTGTATCTTGTTATCATTTTACTTCATATGAGGATGATTAGAGAAATAAGGTTTATAAAGACAAATATTAATGAATTAAAAATATGTGCGAGAGTCATGTACTTGTTTTTATGATGCCAAATTATCACGTGAATAGTTACCATATGTTTATCAAACTTAGATGTGTTGGGTGTTCTACCATGTTCAATTAGTAAAAATAGTATTCAAGTAAGGACTACGTTGAGTTTATCACGTCCAAATATATAAATGATTAGAACAGATATAAAGTTAACTACTTTTCTGTTTTAGTTTAGGTTATACATTTCTTTTGACATGTCATATGGTAACAACAAAAAATAGGTAACAATATAGTCAAGTCATTTTAACTACTTCCTCCGTTCTGGGCAAAGAGTCAACTCTACTATTTCGAAATGTTTCATATTATGATTCTATTTTCAAAAATCACATCCACAATTTCTAAAGCATTTCAACATTACCCTCCACATTTGATAATAACATATGGATTATGTGCTAAAGTTATTATAATTTTGACCAACTCTAATTCTTATTATATATCTCTCAATAATTAGACTTTTCGAACATACACTCTTTGGGTGTAACGGAGGGGGTAATATATATTTGACAAAGTGATCTACCGTCGACAAAAGAGAGTATTCGTCATGCACATCATAAAGTCTGGTAAATCTATTATACTTGTTAAATTAATCAACACTATTAAAACATTGAAAAAAAAGTAAATTCAATTTTATTTGACATACATTTGCGTCTACCAAACATACACTAGGATAGTGATTAAGGTGTTCTAGTTACTTCACACGCACACACACACACACACACAATATATTCGTTATGAGCAAAAAGCCAATGATTGAAAAATATAATATTAGTTAATACATAATTATATATATCTAGAGTTCGGAAAGATAGATATTTACATAATATTTGAAGGTTAACGTTGAAGGATTATGAAGATTATAGGGATAAGATTTCAGTGAGGACTCTTTCAACGAAACATCCATAAAGGGAATGATCGACTCATTTTATTCACAAAGGTAGTATATTAGTAGAATAGCCGATGTTGAAATATGAGTGAGAAAAAGAGAGAAAGGTTATGATATACATGAGATAATATTTGTTTGTGTTTAAATTTTGATAATTGAAAACTTATTTTGGCAGTCACATATAACGGAGCAATGATTTTAAGAACGCAATGCGGAGAAAGAGAACTTTTATAAAAATTAAATTTTCAAGTGAATATGACTGAATTGAAAAAGGGTTTGGAATTTTTTTTATTAATTAAAGGGTTATTTTATCAAAATAATTAAATGTGGAAAAAAATTGATTACATAGATGTAATAATATCAATACTTAATTAAATGATGACCTCTAGGGTATAAATAGTAATATGTGATATCCGTTCTTTATCTACTCTATGGAACTTTTAATAGTACAAACTTCTTTATAAATTCAACATTATACAATGAATTAAACCATATTTAAAATCTTTCTACTAGTGTATTTCTCTATTCCCTAATTGCACGACTAGATGATTCCACACATACGTCGTGTTTAAATTTCAAGCATGTTATGATTTATTGAGTAACTCTTATAGTCAATAGGAGGCAAGTAACATTTAATGACTATAATTAAAATCACCAAATAAAGTTGGATTGTATGAAATTATCTCTTAAACAGACAAAAATAAATGAGTTTACCAACTTATATTTATTAACATGAAAAATATAGGTGTTCGTTTTTTTCATTTTATTAATTGAAAATGCCTATAAAAAGGCTAATTGGCAAAGACATAAGACCATATAATTCTCATTCTCTCTATTTCTCCTTCTCTACGAAAGGAAAACACAATAATTTGTTTGTATTCATGGCATTTGACCATTTGATGTTTGTAATCTTATTTTTGTTTTGGTGAAATGCCATGAATAACGAACACATTGTTGATAGTTTTCAACACTCTTACCAATTTTTTAATGTTAAAGAGTTGCACGTGAATCGCTACAAAACATTTCAATCCGATCGTGTTCATGGCATTTCGTCATTCAATAGAAAAAGAAGCAATGCTTTGATTGATGAAATGCCATGAATATCGATCAGTTTGTAAAATGTTTTACCATTTTTGGAGATTTTTTACTTCGAGAGGGTAACTCTAATTTACTTGGAATTATGATCATAGCATTTCTGAAATGTTATTTTTTTTTATAAAGATTCATCCCTAGTGATAAGTTTGAAGCGTATCCTATTTGTAAGAAATCTTCTTATCACTATATGTAAAGCCAAACTATAAAAAGAAAACGAACTTGGTGTGCTTTCTCTCTGTGACGAACTTGGTGGTGGTGGAGGTACATTCTGACCATGGCCAAGCTGAGCCATCTCGGTCATAAACTCCGTCATGCGACGATACATATTCGCCATCTGAGCATTCATACCACCTGTGGAGGGTGGCAACTCGGGGGCCTCGCCTCGGCCTACACGATCTGCTCTAGGATTCACCATCAAGCACCTCGGCCTACAAGAATTCACTCGACGTTAGAACTCTAGGATTCGACCATCAAGCACCTATAAGAATTCACTCGACGTTAGAAATCACATGTGACGACCCAACCGGACCAGGGTGGAATCACAAGTCAAGTCGTCCAAATAGGACAACAATACATGCAAAGACTCAATTATAGAAAACGACGTGACGCAACATTTCGGATGAAGCAATTAAAGACGACTCGGCACCAAAAGAATTTTAAAACTTTTTAAACGATATAACAATTAAAGACAAGTATATCAATTCATCGGCGACTTTACTACGGAACCATACTATGCAATTTACCATACAACATGGCTAAATAAATAAGAGCGGCTAAAGTACATGCTATACAAGGCTCGCGTCGGCACTCAAAAATAGGATACATGAACTACAAGTATAGACATAAATCCAAATAAAACAAAGTTCCCAAGCAAAGTCTAAATGACTTGCTAAACCCAACGTCCTTACAAAAGAGAACAAAATAAGGACATCTAATAACCACAACCTCGTCGCGTGCGATCACGGACAAGCGAGAATCTGCTACACCTCAACGAGCGGTACGAACGGCTCGGATCTAAAGCAAGAAAAGGGAGGGGTAAGTCATAAAGACTTTGTGAGTTAACAATTTGTGAGGTTCCTGGGGTGCGACCCCGCGCCTGGATAGGGGTGCGGCGTGCGTGATGCGGGACACCACGCTCTCGCTTCCACCCTCCCTTGTTTAGGGGAAGACGAAATCCAAAGTGCGAGAGGAGTGCTGTCTATATTAGCACGTTGGAATGTGCCTTGGTTTCCTTGAGTGGATTTTATATCCAAAATGGGAACTAAAGGTTTCCTCATGTCAAGTTATCCCTTATTTCGGGGATAACAGGATATGGGAATGCATTACCCTTCCATTCCCATTCTCCCCTGTTTTCGTTAGGGGAAAATAGAGAAGTGCAAGAAAGGATATTGCGACGCCCCCACTTATGGATTTATTGAAAATAGCCTTATGGCCCAGTCAGATCACTATGGGAGCTATGGGTTTCCCGCATCAAGTTATCCCTTGTTTAGAGGATACCAGGATATGAGAATACATCACCCCTCCATTCCCGTATCTCCCTTTTTTAGGGGAGAACAGGAAAGTGCAAAGAGGGAATGTTGCGAGGCCCCACTGGATCTGAAAGTTTTAGAGTCGCCACCTTTATTTTAAGGCAAAAATAAAGGAAAACCAGAAAATAAAACCAGAGATTTTAGAAAAGCGGCTTCGGAGGCTAAGTTACGAGTTGGGAAGGTGCTAGGCACCCAACTCGCCCTTTCGGTCTCAAAACGTTTTTGGCTGAATTATGCTTATTGTTATATTTATCTAGCAAATAAATAAGGTATTATTTTGACAAGGGAAATTTAAACAAATACATTCGTGGCTACATTATTTACGGACTCACAGCCATCTCCTTCCAATAATTACAAACACATTTAAGAATATTTGACCATTATAACGGCTCTTTTACATAATATTTCCTAATCTAATCCGGGCAGCACAACGGCTTATATTGGATACATTGTGCCGGATTTAAATAACAACTTTTGAAAAATAAATAAAAGACAAAAAATACAAATGAAATAAAATACGCTCTTAAAGGTATTACCTTTTAGAGCGGCGGTGTGCTCGCTCTGTCCTTCAGGGAGAGGGAGTCTTTTTTTTTGTTTTGAACTGGGCAGGATGACTGCTTGATTTTTGAAGTTTGGGCTTATCAACTCGGGCAGAGTGACAGCTTTATTTGGGTAGGTTTTGGCCTTTTTAGTTGGGCGGAACCTAGACTTAGTTTTTGACTTTTTTAGCTCGTTACTCGGGCAGAGTAACGACTTATTTTGGGATTTCTGGACTGGGGATGTGAGGTGGATACCTAACAACTAGGCTAGGGATCACTTATAACCTATGGGTTTTTGATTTGGCAGAGTTTGGACGGGGTTTGGAGACTATAGGGGCTTCCACTCACCTATCTCGCACCTCTCGTACTAATATTATCGGAGGAATCGAAGCAGAGCTTCGCTGCGATCTAAAAATCGCGAAGGAATTACGCAGAGAAATGAGAGGCCGGGACCCTCTATTTATAGTGAGGGATGAGGACGCGGTGGGAATTCTTCAGTTTGTCTCCCGTGCATTGGCAGCTTGTACTCTGTGCTTTAAAAGTTGTACAATTTCTTCTCTCAGACAAGCTACAGGAATGGGCTGGTGCGGCCAACGCACCCCTTGGTGCGGCACCAAGGGGGCTTGGTGCGGCACCAGCATGCTTTCCAAGTTTCAAAATTTGTCACTTTACCCCCCTGCAGTTCATTGTTTCGCGCATTCTGCTTTTCCTTTCGCATTTTTGACTCCTGCAACTTGACATTCGTTAAGTTTTAACAGTTCTTGATATTTTATGTCAGTCACATACCAGGGGTACGAAATTGGAGTGTCTACACAATTATGCATGTCATGGGATTATGCAACATACATAGGCAAGATATCATCTTTAATATCAAGTCACTCAAAGTATTCATTTAATAAACACTTAAATCACATATCCATGGTAGCACGTTGTTTCACATAAGTGCTAAAAAGTAACTCACATATAAGGAGGATATGTTATGGAACCGGTGCCGCTACGTAGCTCCTGCAATACACAGCGTTAATATTCATGCCAATGATACCCGTGATGAGTGTATCAAAGTGCCGAGCTCTCTACTCGGGTACCAAGCTCTCTCCATGGTACTTAGACATGCCAATGTGCTCTCTTGGTTACAGCAAAGGGGCTACTTCCCCACTGTGGCCAACAGTGGAGGCGTGTGTGATAAAAACCCGGTATGACAACCCATCACTATCACGAGTCCCATAACTCGTGACGGCGATGCATTGTCACACCAACGACTCAACCAAATATGCCAGATGGACTCATGCAATGCCAAGTAGATGTTTACTCGTCATGTAATCTCAAATAAGGAATAAGTTCGACAAGTGCGAACTTATTCAACAAGTAGTTGTTTACTCATTTAAGGAATCACACAAGAATTCGACAAGAGCGAATTCAACATGTCAAATAGATACATTATTCTACAACATGCTCTCAATCATGCATTTACTTCACACGATCACATAAACCGCATAAGAACTCAATCGAGTCTTAAAAGCACACAAACATCAAGGCATAAGCATCAATCCATCTCAAAGTATCGAAAGCTAATTCATTAGTCTAACGAACTACATTCGACGTAGGGATTGATTGTGGAGTCGTTATTGTTCATAACTCCCTAATTTCAACTCCGGTGAGTTTTACTACATTTCAACCAAGAAGAGTATTGATACTATATGTATCACATTGCCCTTTTCTAAGTTCTCCGTTCATTTAGAACTCGATAACTAAGCCGTTCATGTTCTTAAACTAGCCTTAAACACAATCTCGAGTTTCAAACCCTAGTTTCGGTGATTTTGTTAAACCTTGAATTGAACCGAATTCTTTCACAAGAGTTATTCCCAAGCTTAATACAAACAACATTCATGCTTTAATAAATGTCAAAATCATCACTTCATAGAGATTTCATAAAATCATACTCACATTTTATATGTTGAATTGAAGGTTTTGTCTTCACAAAAGATGTTAACAATCACTAATAGAACAACTATAATGAAGGGGTCATGCTATTTTATTTAACATGGAAATCTCAGGGAATTGTCACTCACCTTAGTCCTATGATTAATGGAGGAAAGGTTGATTAGAGCAAGGATTGTTGTAGAGAAGATCGAGAGCTTCGATTTGGCGGTCTCGGTTCGACGATCGGACCACCAGATCTCTGGGAAATGGTGTCTAAAATTTGTGTGACCTCCATGGACGAAATTGAGCTCAAGTCTCTTAAGTTCTCTGGTTATGTTGAACACAAATGGCTGGAAGGGATGAATTTTGTGTTTATATACTTCCCAAGAGGTCCCTAATCCAAGTAAAGTGATTAAGAGGCTTTCTATTGGCTAAGGCATGAAGACCATTGATAGTCCATGATCCAAGGGTTCACAAGGGTCTTAGACAAGTCAACAAAGGTGGCTTTGAGTCACAATGGACGTCCAAGGGCCAAGGGTTCAAGGGTCAATAGCCAAAACCCACTCAAAACTCACAAAACCAGATTCGGGAAAACAGACAGTCAATCTTGTAAAATCTACCAAACATATCTCACAATTCCAAATGCGGTGATTATTGATTTTTATGAAACTAGACTCTTTACAATATAGTTTAGCCTTTTAAATTACTCAATTTGGACTTATATTCATCAAAATATGGCTACTACAAGTTCAAGTACAGAAGCTGATTTCCTGAAAACAGAATTCTGGCACAGCCGTAAGTCAAGACCTAAATGAGGTACATATACATCTTGGAAAAATACCATATTTTACAGGGAGTATCCTAACATATGTAGGTAAAACATACTAACGTTTTAGAAAATTCTCTTTAGTAGATTGGTACCAGAATTTTCCCGAAGTTTACCCAAAACCGGACTGAATCTGTGAAGTAATATGTTGGTCATCTTATTTCCAAATGAAAGAAGTCTATGAACAATGATGCAAGCATGTGAAATACTAGTACACTCGGTTTAGAACTCAAATGAACTTCTCGCAAGTTGAAAACACAAACAATACAAGCAACGAAGGCAATCCCGAGAAACCCTAAGGCTCAAACGAAGCAACAATGCTTCTAAACTCTCGACCAACTCAATGCAAACATGGTATGAATGAAATGAAGTCTCTAGCATGTCAAGACCTATTATAAACATGTTATAATGATGACAAACACGAAATGGGTTTGGGTTCTCACATCCTCCCCCACTTAAAGGAATTTAGTCCCTAAATTCATACCAGAATTCTCGAACAAGTAAGGGTATTTCTCCCTCATCTCAAGCTCAGTCTCGCATGTGGCTTCCTCAATGTCATGATTCTTCCACAAGACCTTTCACTAAAGGAATACGCTTGGTCCTCAAGACTTGCTCCTTGGTATCAAGAATCCTCACCGGTTTCTCAACGTATGAAAGATCGGGCTCAAAGGTAATCTCCTCATAAGTAAGGACATGTGACTCGTCCTTCAAGTACTTACGAAGCATGGAAACATGAAACACATCATGAACACCCGATAAAGACGGTGGTAACGCAAGTCTATAAGCCAAAGAACCAATCCGCTCTAAGATCTCGAACGGACCAATAAACCTAGGAGAAAGCTTCCCTTTCTTCCCAAACCGCTTAGTACCGCGCCGGGGCGATACCTTCAGGAACACAAAGTCACCAACCTGAAACTCAAGATCACGTCTCCGGTTGTCTGCGTAGCTTTTCTGTCTACTCTGACCGGTAAGCAATCTGTCTCTAATCAGCTTCACACTCTCAGCTGACTGTAGTACCATCTCCGAACCCCATAATCTTGCCTCACCAACCTCATCCCAGCAAATCGGTGATCGACACTTACGCCCATACAATGCCTCGTACGGCGCCATCTCAATGCTCGACTGATAGCTGTTATTATACGCAAACTCAGTCAACGGTAGATGTGAATCCCAACTACCCTTAAAATCCATAGCACACGCACGTAACATATCTTCCAAAATCTGTATCAATCGCTTCGACTGACCATCAGACTGTGGATGAAACGTAGTATCTTGAAATTCAGCTGTACCCAAAGCCTCCCGCAAAGAATGCCAGAACCTCGAAGTAAATCTGGGGTCTCTATCTGACACAATGCTAGCCGGTACACCATGTAATCTCACAATCTCCTGAATGTACAACGCTGCCAACTGACTCAAACTATAGGAAATCGCAATAGGGATAAAATGAGAAGACTTAGTCAACCTATCAACGATAACCCAAACTGCATCAAAGCCTCTACGAGTACGTGGCAACCCTGTAACAAAGTCTATGATGATATGCTCCTACTTCCACTCCGGAATCTCAAGTGGCTGAAGCAAACCAGCAGGTCTCTGGTGCTCAGCCTTAACCTGCTGGCACGTCAAACATCTCGAAACATACTCATCTATCTCCCTCTTCATACCATTCCACCAAAACTGCCTCTTCAAGTCACGGTACATCTTAGTACTACCCGGATGTATCGTATACTTGGCCTTGTGAGCCTCATAAAGAACCATACGTTTCACTTCCTCAGAAGAAGGAACGCAAATCCTACTCCGGAATGTCAAGATCCCATCACTATTTATCGCGAACTCGGGTGTATTATTCTCACCCAATCCATCGATAATCTTCCTCAAATCTGGATCAGTAGCCTGAGCTTCCTTGATCAACCCAAACAACACTGGTGTAGCACGAATGTTAGCAAAGAGAACACTATGCTCACTCACAACAGGACTCCGCTCACGGACATCCTCGAGCATCTTCCATTCCCTCATCATCAAACAAGACATATATGATCTCCTACTCAACGCATCCGCAACAACATTCGCTTTCCCCGGATGGTATAAGATAGTACAATCATGATCCTTAAGCTTCTCCATCCATCGCCTCTGTCTCATATTTAACTCCTTCTGTGAGAAAAGGTATTTCAGACTCTTATGATCCGTATACACCTCAAACTTAGCTCCATAAAGATAGTGTTTCCACTTGTGAAGCGCAAAGATAATAGCTGCCAACTCAAGATCATGAGTCGGATAATTCTACTCATACGGTGACAACTTCCTAGAAGCATAGGCAATAACCTTCCCGTTCTGCATAAGCACACAACCCAAGCCTTCCAAAGAAGCGTCACAATAAACCACGAAGTTCTCACAACCACTAGGCAAAGCTAAAACAGGAGCGGTAGTCAACCTCCTCTTCAACTCCTGAAAGCTAGCCTCGCACTTGTCACTCCAAACAAAAGCAGACTTCTTCTGAGTAAGATTGGTCATAGGAGTGGCAATCTTAGAAAATCCCTCAATGAATCTACGGTAATAACCCGTCAAGCCCAAGAAACTACGGACTTCGGTCACCGTACTAGGAGTCTTCCACTTGGTAGCCTCAACCTTCGATGGATCCACCGCGATACCATCACTAGACACAACATGCCCAAGAAAAGCAACTTGTTCTAGCCAAACGCACACTTGCTAAATTTAGCAAAAGTCAAGTTTCTTACGCAACACAGTAAGAACCTCTCTCAAATGATGCTCATGCTCCTCTCGTGACTTCAAGTACACAAGGATATCATCAATGAACACCACTACAAAGCAATCAAGGTACTCATGAAACACCCTATTCATCAAGTCCATGAAAACGGCAGGCGCTGTAAAACCCTGAAATGTTGCTTGCTTGTGTTATGCATTAACTCATACATTTATAATCATCATAAATATGTTCATTTAGCTCCCGTATATGTCTAGAGTCAATAGCATGATCGTTGACGTCGTTTGAGATGCACGTATGCATTTTTCTTTCGCGAGATGCGTTGAGTCTCGGGTTTGTGATTTATGTTGTTATCACATGGATAATTGTTAGAAGGCATTCAAAACATCATTAACATGCCTTGGATATTGGTTAGATGTTGGTTGCATTGTCGGTTTGGTTGCTAGTTTGATTCTAGCGAAAACCCTTCTCAGTTTGACGTTTTCGGTCGTCGTTCGGGAGAGTTCTGCCTGAGTTCTTGGCCTTGTTTTGTTGAGGTTTGAGACTTGATTACTTTGGTTATGATTTGGAGGACATTATGGTTGGATTGTAGACCATTTTTGGCTTGGAAGGACTCGAGAATGCATGCGGGAGAGTCCAGGATCGAGCAGGGAAGCAACAAAGGCCGGGAAAGTGGATGTTGGAGGATGCGCTAGCATCCCCCATACATGATGCGACCGCAAGGGTCTTAATTCCAGCATTACGGGATTTTGCACTCTTTTGTGCGCTGTCCGAAAATTAACCCATTAAACCCATTCTAAACCTATCCTAAACCCACTTACTTGGCCTAATACTAATCCTAAACATCTATTAAGAGATTTAGGGGTTAATTAGTGACTTGATTAGAGGAATTAATCCCCCATATATAAACCAAATCAACCGCATTCCTTCATTGTTCGACCAAGGCAGTTTGCGTCTTCTCTCTTGCGTCTTCTGCGAGCAGTCCAGGAAACTTTTGAGAGAGCTGTAAGGGGACGATTCTAGGGAGATTGAAGGGCTTGAGCTTGGAAGCCATAGCTGGGAGTCTTCTTCCCCATTCAACCCGCAAGTTTGAAGAGAGAGAAGTGAGGAGAACGGCTTCATCTCTTGGAGTTCGAACTGGGCAGTTTGTGAGGGTCGAAATTGTTAAGTTTCTACCTCTCTTCCTTTGATTTTAGGCTCCATTGACCCTAGGGAAACAGCCATGTGTGTTATGTGAGGTCAATGGAAGCCATTGTTAGGGTTATAGAAGAAGCATGAACCCTAGGTTTACAAATTGATGATAGAACTTGATTGACCTATGTGAGACCATGATATATGTGAAATTCATGTTCTAACTAGTCTATTGAACTTGGTTATGTTGATTTTTCATGTGGATTGAAGTTGAATTGGTTGAGATACTTGGAGGGTGCCTTCCCTTATTTTGTTTTAGCTTGCAATTTATTGATGTGAGCTTGATTAATATGTTTTATATGCTTAATAGAGTATATTAAACCATGTAGTATGATTTAATCATGAAATGGAAATTATGATTGGTATGGTGACTTGAATGAATTTATGCACAAGATGGCTAATTTGTTCTAAGTTGCATTGTTAATTATTTTGTTGGGTTTATGTGAGTTTATTGATCATTGGGATTGTGGTTTTGGCGATAGTTATGAACATATGGGGATGTTGAAGCCTATGCTTCTATTCCTTGAATTTTCGGAAAATATAGATTGGACTCAACGGAGTCAACCTTTGGGTTAGTATGAATCCTAGGAACTATAATTTTAAGTCCTATGAAATTTTGGGTAGAATTCATGGAGGTCGAGCCTCCAAGAAGTTTTGAAGTGTGTGAAGCACACTTGATTATGAGAGCTTATATGATTCTCGGTTGTGATGTTTATGCTAGTTGTGGATGAATTGCATGACTAGTTTGATAGTAGAGTGTTTACCTACTTGTTTTGAGCATATGAGTATATATTACTTGTGCTTGGGTTTTGAGTCTAGCTGGCGTCGGTCTGTTGAGTTTTGGTGGGACGATACATCGTCTTCACGAATTGTGAGATTCGTGATCGCGATGGATCGCCGTGCCGGGTTTGCACACACCCCTCCATCGATGGCCACGGTGGGGAAGTAGTTTATCTTAGTTGTAGTAATACACATGACTTTGATAACTATGGAACTCGAGCGGAGACTGTCTCGGGGACGTCGATATCTACGAGAGGGATATCGAGGGCACATAAGGGTTTTGCACGTGTTTTTACAGGAGCGACACGCGCGGAGAAATTTGGGTAATGGTATCATATCCCTTATATATGAATTGTTTCACAAGTGCTTAAGTGAATAACGTGCTTAGTGAATTGGATATGATATGGTGTTTGTTTTGGTTTCTTATATGTTATACTTGATAGATAACATATTGATTAATGTTGTTAAGCATGAATGCTATCACATGAACATTATTTGAATGTTGTATTATGCCAAAAGCATGAGTTATTATTGTTAATCTTACATGCTTGACATAAATATTATGGGAATGCTATGTTATAACAATAACATGAATTGCTGTTGTTAAGCTAATAGGCTTTAACATGAATATTATTGGAGTGTGGTATTGTAACACCCCGTATTCTTGCATGTGCATTGTATGCTTGTCTTCTTGTTTTCTTGATTGATTGTGAGCATGTTTACTTAGTTTATAAATGTCTTAGAATCATTCTTAAGTCATTCATGAAGCTCTTAACATGTTTAGAATCATGTAAGCTTGTTTGTTGAATCGCCAGTTCGATTGCCTTGGTTTGGCCTTAGCGATTCCCCTCGTTGCTCGTAATTGTTTCTATTTCGACGTGCGAAGTGTTCGTTGAGTTCTTGGCTTTGTATTCAGGTCATAACCATGTTGAAACAAGCCTTTTTCATGTCCAAGTTATCCTAGTTTGATTGGTGTTTGATTGGAGTTTGATTCGTTAATCATTCGTCGCTCGATTCGAGCCTTGTTCTACCTTGTTCCGGTTGTTGTTCGGGTGTGTTTCCGACTTGTTTTGAGTTGGGTTAGACCTTAGAATGGTTGCCCATAAGTTTGGGACCATTTAGGACTTGTTTAGACCAAGTTTTGAAGGTTCAGAAGCCCAGGCGCCCGCACTTGTGAGCGCCCGCCTCAAGTTCTAGGAGGAATTACAAAATGATCAGAATCTGGAGAAGGCCTCAGCAGTTGAGGCGCCCGCCTGGAAGAAGTTGAGGCGCCCGCCTCAACATCTGGTACACTTACGGGATTTTTTTCCCCTGTTCTGAAGTTGAACGACTTTTATACCCAAACCCCTTATCTAAACCTTTCCTTAACCTCCCTAACCCTCCTCACTTAAGTCCTAACATCCCTAACTAGTTATAATGATGGATTAAGAGAGCTCTAATGATCATTAAGCCACAAAATCAGATTTGGAAAGGGACCACATTGGCTTGACACATGTCCCACTCAAATTCTAGACCAATATAAGCCTTGTAATCAGATTTTGACCCTCATTTCTCTCCCTCACTCTCCAAAAACGAGATTCATCCTCTCTCAAGCTCTCCCATGGCTTCTTGAAGCTTTGGTCTTGGTCTTCCCTCATCCATTCTCCTTTTGCTCAAGCCTCCTTCATCAAAAGTGTGGAGCTCGAAGAGAAGATCATTTTCAACCGATTAGTTTCTTTCTTTGCTTTCTTTGGCGTAGAACACTTGTAAGTTACTCTTCTTCTTCTTCTATTTAGTTCTCATTGACCCTAAGGAAACAAAGCCTATGGTGATTGAGGTCAATGAGGACACATATATGCTTCCTATGCCTTCTACTTGTATTTTGAAAGTGTGACCTTGCTAGGAGCATGTATAGGATGATTTCTTGCCTATGGAAGTTTATAAAACTCTTTCATCTTGTCTATTTAAGGTTTTGATCATGTTAGAAACATGTATTATATATGTTGCTTGAATGAGTGCAATATGTGAATGCCCTAATTTGAGCGTACATTGTATGTTGTTAAGTTGTTATGTGTTCTATCCTCAAAGTTGAACTCTATGATGTATATGAATCACATTGCAATGCCTTGGTGAATTTACAACCTTGTTGAACCTAGAAATGACCTTGGTTGGGTTATGAAGCACATAGCTGCAATTTCTCCAAAATTGGGAATTTAGAGAAAAGACTCAACGGAGTCGACTCTAGGGAAGAATTGAACATGTTGAACTCTAGTTTCAATCCCTACGAAGTTTGGACACCGTTTGAATTGGTTTACTCAAATATGAGCTTGGTTTAATTGTTTACAACAAGTTGTTATGAAAGATTGGTTTTGAGCAATTAATTGCCTTGACATGTTTTTATGGTAGAGATTAATACCCTACTTGGTTGGTCGAGTTCGCTCCTGTCGAATTCGATCTTTAATAGGTTTAAGTCAAGTAAATATCTACTTGTGCATCACATTGAGTCCAGCTGGTATTATTTGGTTTGTTTATTAAGTCAGGGTGGGACGATGCATCGCCTTCACGAATTATGGGATTCGTGCTCGCTATGGATCGCCGCACTTGGGACCTCACACACACCTCCATTGTTGGCCGCAATGGGGAAGTAGCCCCTTTGCCGTATCAATACGTGCCGCATTGGCTTGCTATCTAGATCGAGTAGGTTCTCGATAAAAGTCGATGTAATCACCGAGCATCGATGTGGCACGATACAGTATAATAAAGTTTATTGCAGGAGCTACGAAGCGGCCGTGACTATATCATATCCTACTTGTATGATTTACTTTACGCACTTACGTGAACAATGTGCTAAGTGCCATATAAAGATCATGTACTATAACTGTGATAAATGTCATGCTATAACATGAACATGCATTGTAGTAACTTACTAAGTCTTTCGACTTACCCTATTTGTTTGTTTTGTTTCCTTAGATCCGAGCCGAGGAGACGGTCCGAGATAGACTCGCTTTATTCACGCTTGGTCGTTTGTGAGCAAGGTTGCTCTTTTGGACTTTGTTATTAGACTTTTATTTTGGAAAGGATGTTGGGAAGCAAGTCAAGTAGACTTGACTTGGGGTTTTTGTTGTTGTAGTAACTTAATGGTTTAACACTTGTAATCTTTTGTATGCCGACTTACATGTCGAGCCTTTGTTTATATGTTTATGGTTCGCTCGGTTTCTTCCGCTAAAGCTCGCTTAATTATTATTGTTGTTGTTGTCTCCGGCATGTTGTGGCCGTTGAGGTTTTATAAGCATGTGTTATTATTGTAGGAGTAGTTGTTGGGTTCCGGCTGTAACGTCGCCGATGACTTGTTTATTTTAAGTTGTTTTTCCGGCCAAGTGTAGCCGAGTTGTTATTCGTATGCGATGTTGCGCCACATGAATTTTATAATCCTACTTGTGCATGCTTGTGTTATTGATTATTTGGACGGCACGACTCGGGATCTCGCATTGGGGTCGGATCGGGTCGTCAGGCTATAGGTAGGTTAGCTGTCGGCGGATAGGTTCCATGGCCTAGTTGGGTTGGTTATTTGTGTGTTGATCCTAACGTCGAGTGAATTCTTGTAGGAGTCGATGGATAATCCCGGAGAGGTAGACCCGAGAGAGGTCGGTTGAACTGAAGTAGAGTACCGCCGAGAGAATCCGTAGTTCGGATATGGCTGAATTACATCGTAGATTAATGGCTTTTACGGGAGGCGGGCCGAGGAAGGTCGAGCCGGGGGCAAGCTTGACCACCACCACCTCCATCAGAGACCAGGATGACACTACTCTCTTAGAGAGATTTCTTAAGTTAAAGCCTAGTGTGTTTTGGGGAACCGAGGGAGGCCGAGTTATGGATGGAGGAAATGATCAAGGTATTGTCCATGTTGGGGTGTACCGGCGAAGAAGAAAGAGTTATGCTAGCAACGTTCAAGTTTAAGGAGCCGCCGAACATTGGTGGTATGTTGAAAGAAATTTGGGAGATCAGCAAGTTCCCATTACTTGGGCCAATTTCCAAAGAGAGTTTAAGAATGAATATGTGCTTGGACGTAGTTCGCAATTAAAGGGAGAAGGAATTCTATGACCTTGAGCAAGGTAGCATGACCGTGGCGGGTATTCCGAAATTCAGAGCCGTTATTATGCGTATCTATTCCTACGGAAGCACGGAGAGCACATAAGTTTGTTAAAGGATTGAGGACTGAGTTTAGGAAACAAATTCTAGCGCTTAAGCTCATCGATTGCAGTGCGGTTGATCGAGCGTATGAGGTGGAGCAAGACATTGAGGAACACCGGGTCAAGAATAATTCTAGTAGTGCTGACAGTCTACTCGGACAATAATCGGGGAAGTAATTCGTAATAGAAGGGGATATCGGGGAGGCAGTGATAGGAGAGGTGGAGGCCAAGGTAGGCCCGTGATGCAGAGCAAGGTAACAATACTTCTACATCTCGGGGGGCAACAAGGATCGCGAAATGAGACTATGTTTTGTTCGTTACGCGAGGAGGTGCAGGCACCTTGATTGATAGGTCTTTGAGGAAAAAGCTGGGAAGTGTTTCTATTGCGGTGATGGAACTCACATGAAGAAAAAACATGCAAGTTTAAGGCTAGTCGGGCGGGTAGCTGTTATTTGGACAACGGACCTGGGGCCAAGAGAGATGGGGCGGTAAACCAAAGGTGCAAGTGTGTTGCGCTTGATCGTGCGAGGTTCGAGGTTCTAAATGGGGGGTGAGGCGCGTAGGAGGTACTCTTTCTATATTCGATCATAAGGCTCGAGTTCTCAGTAGATCAGGGTCTTCGCATTCTTATGTTGCTTCGCACTTTATTGAGAATCTATGCGTATTGCCTCAACCTTGCCATATTTGTCAAGTGTCTACCCCGCCAGGGAATTTATGCTCGCATCCGAAGTGTTTAAATTCAGATGTTTGGTGGGTAACCACACTTTGCATTGATTTGGTAGTTCTACCTATACGTGATTTTGATGTGATTCTTGGCATGGACGGTTATGTGCTTATCATGCTATAGTTATTGCCATAGGGGTTACCTTTTTATATGGGTGTGCCTGAATTTACATTTAGGTGATCATGCATCAGTGATTTGCATTTCATATCCGCTCTAAGGGCTAGAAAATTATTGTCTCAAGGGTGTACGGGTTATCTTGCATGTGTTGTTGATAAGATGAAGCTCACGACTTAGAAGAGGTTCTAGGTATGTGAGTTTCCGATGTGTTTTCTACCCACCATGCCATGCCACCCGATAGAGAACTAGAATTTTGTATTGAGCTTATTCCTGTGGACTTCACCGATTTCTAAGGCAATCAAGATAGAATGGCGCCCATGAGCTTAGGGAGTTGAAAACCCAGCTGCAAGAACTCCTAGAGATTGGTTTTATTAAATCGAGCTGAGGCGCACCCCTGCCTAGTTTCAGGAAGAAAGATGGGAGTTTGCGGTTATGCATAGACTATCGGGGTGAATAAGGTGACCATTAAGAATAAATATCCACTACCCCATTGATGACCTCTTTTACCAATTGCAAGGGTCTATTGTCTATTCTAAGCTTGATTTGAGATAGGGTTACTACCAATTGAAGGTTAGAGAGAAGACATTCGAAGACGGCTTTTCGCACTAGATATGGGCACTTTGAATTTGTAGTGATGCCGTTTGGGTTGTGAATGCACCGGCGGTGTTTATGGATTTGATGAACCGTGTCTTTCACAGTTATCTTGATTGTTTGGTAGTCTTTAATTGATATCTAGTGTATTGAAATCTGGGAGGAGCATGAAAACACTTGAGAGATTGTCTATTCTTCGGAGAAAGCTTGACTTATATGCTTGAGGAAGTATCTTTCTTGGGGCATATAGTTTCTAAGCAGGGATAGCCGTTGATCCTTCTAAGATTGAAGCGGTGATGAATTGGAAGAGGCCTAGTTCAGTGGAGGGAGTTTCTTGGGTCTAGCGGTTATTACAGGAGATTTATTGAGGGTTTTCTGGATTGTGACTCTATGACTAGATTGACACAAAAGAATGTGCCATTTGTTTGGAGCGAAAATGTGAAGCTAGTTTCCAAGAGCTTAGAAGCGGTTGGCAGCACCTATTTTGGCTTTGCCTAGTGGAGAGATAATTTTGTGATCTATAGCGATGCTTCTAAGGAAGGTTTGGGTTGTGGTTTGATGCGAAATGGTAGCCTATGCGTCGAGGAGATTGTCTATTCATGAGCAATTACCGACACACGATTTGGAGTTAGCTGCGATTATTTTCGCATAAATGGAAACACTACTTGTATGGGGCTAAGTTTGAGATTTTCACCGATCATAAAGTTTGAAATATTTATTTTCCCAAAAGAGTTGAATATGAGGCAAAGAAGATGGATGGAAAAATTAAAGGATCATGATTGCACTATTTTGTATCATCCCAAGGAAGATGCATTGAGTAGGAAGGTTCACATGTCTTGTATGATGGTGAGAGAATGGAAGATGTTGGAAGATTTGCGGATTGGGGTCCCGTGTTTATGATAGAGGTGTGATTTTTTCGCAAATGTTCGGTGCTACTGAGTTTATTTGGGAAAATTAGAGAAGCGCAAGGGAATGATCCGGAGTTGAAGAAAATTATTGATGAGTTGGTAGAAAATGTATTGCCTGATTTTGTGATTAATAGTGAGGG
>CM028382.1:67614453-67676030 GCA_013146195.2 Codonopsis lanceolata | reverse complement strand
GAATGTAAAGTTATAGAGCTTTACTTGGGTAGATTGTAGTATTATGTTATGGTTGTGTATTTGGGAGCGGTTGTATAGCCCAGAGCCTTTGTATCCTTAGAATTTATTTCCGTTATCGTTTCGAGCATGTGTGGCTCGTTTATTCTGCTTACAATATTATTATTGTTCCTACCTCAGGCGGTTTAGTCGTGAGTTTTGGTTGGTGGTTTAGCATTGATTATATTGTTATAGTTAAATTGTTCCTCAGGCATGTTATCGCCGTTGTGATGTTTATCAAAGTTGGGATTTTGTCCGATGCCGCCTTGGTTGCCGATTGTTTGTTGTGCGTGTTCACGGCCACGCCGAATTTTTGCAAGATTTATTATCTCTTTGGTTGTTTATATTTAGAGCTTGATAGCTCGGGTCCCATTATGGTTTTGCTTCCGCAGTTTTGGCTTTTATTTTCCGTATTGCCATTATGGCTTTACCTTCCCTGCCGTGAGTTGGTGGGTCATCTTTGACTCGCACCATTATGCTTAGCAGGTGCTTGTCTGCCTCTTAGTTTGTCCCGAAATACCTTGGGATCTCGTGATGAGATCCAGTCGGTCGTCGCCGCTTGGTATCGAGCTATCGTTAGCTATTTCGCCGTGATAGGTTCCTTGGCCTAGTTGGGTTGGGTTTATTGTTGAGATTTTTAACGCCGAAAGTTCTTTGTAGGTATATTATGTCGAGCTTGGCGTGGAGCTAGTTCCAAAGCACTGCTCGAGTACCGCCGTGGTTATGAGAGAGGGAAAACATTAATGATCTCGGTGACTCCTCAACAAATGTTTAGAGGGGAGAATGATTCCACTATACTTGGGAGATTCTTGAAGTTGGAACCGGAGGGCTTCGATGGAGGCCCGATGCTTCTAAAGCCGAGAACATTGGTTAGAAAGCATGGAAAAGATCTTTGAAGTTATGGGTTGTAAATCGTCGAAAGAGATGGTGACCCTAGCAGTGTTTAACATTGAGTGGTGCAATGACCATTGGTGGCATGTGTTACGAGATAATTGGAGACACTTTGGAGTGCCCCAAGTGTGGGAAAATTTCATAATGGAGTTTAGGGCACGCTTTATTCCCAAAGAGTAGTTCGGGAAAGAAGAGAAATGGAATTTATTGCGCTAGAACAAGGAGATATGATCGCGGGCTCAAGATTCAACGAAGTTCAAGAGTTGGCTCGTTATCGTGGTTACTTAGTACGCCGAGGCTAAGAAAACCCACCGGTTTGTAAAAGGCCTAAAGATGAAGTATCGTAGGCAGCTTATTCCCTTACAGCTCACGGAGTACCGAGATCCTGTGGATCGTGCGTATGCGATGGAGTTAGACTTCGAGGAGTATGCTCAAAAGAGAACCTCGAGGGTTATTAAGAGTGATGATAATATTGGAGGGCAAGTAGCACCTCAGAAAGTTAATCAAGGAATAACACGTACTGGTAGACAAAGTGATGTTCCTACCTCTAGTCGGAAACGACGAGGCGGTGAGTTGATATGTAATTTTTGTTTGAGGACAGTGACATGCAGAGAATTGCAGATGTTGGGGCAAGGCGGGGAAAGTGCTTTGCTTGTGGTGGTGATCATGTTCGTAAGGATTGCAGAAGATGAGGTTAATCGCTTGGGAGTACTAGTCGACAATCTGGTGGCTCCAAGAGAGACGGTGATGGTCGGCCTAGAGTTTGAGGTCGTGTGCGCGTGGCGGTTGGCCATTGCGGAGTTTTGAAACCTATCCGAATAGGAAGGTATGCCCTCGTATATTTATATCATACCGTTACTACTATTATTGTATTATGAGTACACGTCTTATCGGTAGCTCATGTGCATTCATACATACATTACATGGTGTATTGCATATTGTTGGTTTATTGTTTGATTGGGGATAAAGCCCCAATGAGATGCTGGTTTGTGGTATTGTTTGATTTGTGAATTGCCGGTAGGTAATCACACATGGTTTGTGGATTCTTGTGTAGTCTATATATTTATAGGACTATACTATATATAAAGAGCATTGAGGATGAATTTGTGTTACGATGATAGTAACCAATGGTTTTATGGGGTTACGGTTTTATCGGCCTATACTAAGAGCCGGGGTATGAATATTTGTATATATATGTATATATATATGAAGCATGAATTGTATGATGATATTTATTGGTTTGATATGATACTTGTATATCCTATGGGGATATGTTTAAGATGATGAATAATATACATCGGCAATATTGTTTATGATTATTATGCGAGTAGGATACACTCGATATGTGCGAAAGTTAAGTGTTGCGATTTATGGGTTGATTTTAGTGCGTGAACAAGTATGAGGTTTCACCCCAATTTTGTTGAAGTGCTGATGTTTGGGAGACGCTTAGAATATACGTCGGTTGTAGCCTTGGTCTAGAGTTTAAGAAAGGTTGGATTCGTGAAGTATAGACGTTACGACTACTAGTAGCCGAGTCGGTACGTGGTGACTTCTAGCGAGTTTTCATGGTTGTGTGCTAGGTGCACAAGTTTTGTGTTAAATATGCTTGTTGTTTGCCAAGGTAATAGACCTTGTTACTTGACTTTATTTCATTCGGTTATGTGCATTAGTTGTAGGGAACACCTACTTGATGCATCTACATTGTAGTATATTAAATTCTCATTTCATAAATTGTTATCTCCTGCTCATTCATTTCCTTAGCGTAGGAGACTATTGAAGGATGCTTAAAACCTTTTTATCATGAACCTTCGCATCCTTGCAACGAAAGCTTTTGAATATCCAATTTAGCCGGTACCCTAAATTGGTGATCAAAAGTGGTTCGTTGTTGGACTAGGATTGGTATGAATTGGGGTAGAAATTGACTATACCCGTTACCAAATGGAAGGGACATAAATGGAAGGAATTTTCAAAACATTTCATTGTTGTGCTCTTATGTGTTTTTACCCGCGATAGGGAGATCGCGAGTATTACTTGCGTGGCTTGAAATGTCAACTTGATTGCCTCCGATTTGGTTGAGAATTGCTCTATAGGCAACTATTACTCCTTGTGACTTAAGGTCTGTTATGCGCGAATTTTATGATGTGCCCCGAGACAAATAGTTTCGGTAGTTGAAAGTTATGGTGTGCTTGAACTTGTTTCATGTTTAACTTTGGGGTTGTGTACGAGATTTGGTTAGTGTTGTTCATACGTGATTTCGCGACTCGAATATGAGTCATATTATTTCCAATCTAAAGAGTTTAATGTTGTGGTGCCTATTGAAAGGTCCTGAAACCTGAGTTTGGATCACGGTAGTTTGATCCTCATATACTTGATTTGGTTATTGTGATGGTAGACTCGGAGACTGAGTCTAGGGTTATCGTTTTGAGCATCGAGTGTTCACTCGGGATTGTGAGACACCGTAGTGGTGTCTAGATATTCCATGTTGAGGTGATGACCTAGCATTGGTTTGAGATACAGTTTAGAATTCGGGACGAATTCTTTTTAAGGGGGAGAGGATGTAAGATCCCGATTCCCGGTTAGCTTGAATTGCGTGCAATGCTCGCATTTCTTCTTTGGTTGATTGCTCGTTTGGTTGTGAGAGAGTCTAAATGTGTATGAGAGACCACATTAAGACTAAAACACTTTTAAGAGATGTCATATAGTGGTTGACTTGTTAAAGTCAAAAGTCGTAACCCGACGATAGTCGAAATGCGACGCGATTGAGAGTTTATGCGGGTTTTATGTTTCTGACCTCGATTTGGTCCTAGATCTTTACATGATGATTAAATAACATGTTTAGATGTGTTAGACTTCTAATTGGATGTATTCCATAAGTCTCGTGAAGTTTTGACGCCTCGAGAATAGCAATTCTCCTTATCGCGTAGTTTGAGATTGAGCCGGGCGAACGTCTCGTCTTTCGGGAGCCTATTTCCCCTATCTGTTGTTCATCATCTGAGAGGCATTCAGGCCTATTTTGTAGCCCTAATAGGTGTTTACAATCATGGGTTATTACCCGTCGGTTTGTGGTTTCATTCGACGTTTCGATAGTAAGTTGTTACGTCTTGCGCCGGTTTTGCCCCGGGTTGTTTCGGGTGTTGTTTATGGGAGTCTAGACCTACTTTAAAATTGGTTTGAGACTTGGATGGATTAGTTTAATGTTTGAGGACTTTAAGGGTTCAATTGTGAGCCATTTCGAAGCTTTAAGGCTCGAGGATGCATGCGGGAACGACCGAAACCGAGCAAGGAATCAACAAAGGGGTTTTTAGTGATGAATAGTGTGATGCGCTCGCATCATGCTTCCATGATGCGACCGCAAGGGTCCCTGGCAGCCCTGTTACGGGTTTTTGTGAAAATTTGAATTGTTGACCAATTTCTACCCACCCAAACCCATCCTAAACTAATCCTAAACCTTCCTAACTAACCTAAGACTTGTCCTAAACATTATTAGAGGATTTAGAGGTGGATTAGTGAGTTGATTAAGAGAATTAATCCCCCATATAAAAATCAAAACTCACACACTCTCTCTCATTTATTCAGCCAAGAGAACGACTTCTTCCTCCCATTTTCTGCCTACACTCCACAAAAACGTGAGAGAGCTTGGGAGAGGCAATTTCTAGGGTTCTTGAGTGCCCAATCTTGGAGGCCATAGCTTGGGACCTTCATTTCTCAAGCTACACCATAGTTTTGAAGAGGGGATTGAAGGGAACAACACCCACCAATTGGAATTTCGGGATTGTGACTTGTAGGGGCTGAATCAAGGTAAGTTTCTACCTCTCTTCCTCTTTCTTTTGGCTCCATTGACCCTAGGGAAACAATCATTCTTGCTATGTGAGGTCAATGGAAGCAATTTCTAGGGTTGCTAGAGATGCCATGAACCCTAGGTTTTCAATGTGTTGATATAGTTGGATGAACCTATGTGAGACCTTGATTAGTATGAAATTCATATGCTAAATGGTCTATTAAACCTTGTTATGTGAATTGTTTATGTGTATTGAGCTTGATTGGTCAAGATACTTGGAAGGGGATTTTGCCCAAATCATGAATTGGCTTAATAAACATAGTTGAAAGCTTGATTAAAATGTTACACATGTATAGTGTAGTATATTAATCCGGGTTGTGCGATTTAACGATGTTTTGGAGAGTGGGATTGGTAAGGTGACTTAAAGGAAATTATGCACAAATTGGTAAATTTGTTCTATGTCACATTGATAAATGTTTTGTTGGGTTTATGTGAGTTAAACGAACTTGGGAGGATGGCTATTGATGTTAGTTGCGAATATAGAGGTTATTGAGACCCATGGCCTCTATGCCCTAAAATTTTAGAAAGGGTAGATTGGACTCGACGGAGTCATTATAAGTTTGATTATGTGCTAATTGAACTTGGATTGAAATCCTACGATGATTGGATTTCGTTTAGTTAATGGAGTGAAGAACATAACTTCCAAACTTTAAATGGTTGGTGATTGTGATGTGTTTTGTGGGTTTTTAGTCTTGGGAATTTAGCCCGAATGACTATTGAGATTTGGTTGTAAACTTTAAGAAATTATTACGGTATCAATTTATAAAACACATAAAGAATGAAATGTGTTAGTAAGACTCAACGGAGTCGGTATAAGGCCAATAAAATGACTAGGAGCCTTGGGTGGAAACCCTACCATGTTTTGGTTTGCTTGGGTTGTGTTTGTGCACACCGGGTTTTTGGTTGTGTCCTATGGCGACACTTATGTTATGGAGACTTATTAGAAATACGTTTTGAGCATGCTTGTTAGAGCATGGACATTTGAGACCAACGTATGGTCACGTGTATAATTAAGAGAAGATTAAGAAAGAATTCTCTCCTTAAGGATTTTTGGTTGCGTGCTTATAAAGCACTTGTGAGAAAGTGACTACGGAGTAGTCATGATGTTTTAAGTATGGTGTTGGGGTTATCGGTCATGTATGACGATTAGGACTATGATTGAGTCCGGTGTACTTAAAATAAAGACTAAAATAATAAGTCTTGAATTGTGGATATTTTGAGACTAGCGTAGTAGTCTTGGGTTTGAGTTGAGTTGAGGATTAGGGAAGACCTCACATTATATTTTATTAAGCTTGTAAGCTATACTTGACTGGGTTGATGACTTGAGGAACAATAAGTACCTCAATATGTAGTTTCTAAACTAAACTTGTAAGTTAGTTGGACACAATGGTTATATGCAAATATATGCATTGTTCATAATGTTTGCTAGAGAATTATGTCCTACTTGATTTTATGCAATTATATGCATGGTTTACAAGATTTCGTAGAGCATTATGTCCTACGTGGTTATATGCAAATATGTGCATGGATTATGGAATTTTGTGGAGCATTATGCCCTACTTGTTTATATGCAATTATGTGCATGGTTTATGAGATTGTTGTAGAGCATTATGTCCTACATGGTTTAATGAGTCCGATAATTATGAACTTGGTCTCATTGGTTTATGCAAGTAAATATATACTTGATCGTTTGGTTTAAAGTCCAGCTGGCGGGTTTGGTTGTTGTGTCGGCAATGGGACGATTCATAGTCTTTGGGAACAATCGCTATGAATCGTTGCATTGGGTCCTTTTTCTCCTCACTATTTGGCCAATAATGGGATGTGATCTCGAGTTATGCCATCTAGCTAGACATCGAGCTCTCATTTCTCATCCGGAGACTGGATGAATGTAACGAGTACTCATTAAAGGAAATTGATGAGTTGTGATTATTGGGGACGGAACCCCAGGGTATGATTGATTGGGAATTGAGCCCGAATCATGGTTTGAGATTTGATATCATGGTAAGTTGGTTGGGTTTTGAACCCAGATTTGATTGTAACGGTTCGATTACGTTTACTGTTACACATGTTTATTTATGAGCATTTATATGAAAGATAAAATGCTACTTGTTTTATGTGAGTTTATGTGCTTTAAAAATTAAGTACATGTTTCATGATGGTATACTAGCATGATACCATGATTTTATATGTTTGTGCATTTATGCCATGCCATGTCATAATATGCCACATGTTGCATTTAGAAACTTACTGGGTCATTATGACTCACTCCGTGTGATTGTTTTCCCTAGTGTGTGCAGCGATCCCGTTAGCACGCGCGGCGACTTCGGATAACGACTTCTAGCAGGTGGTCTTCCAAGCCATACGCTTGGAGTTATTTATTATTATTGTTGTTATTTATTTGTGAGGCTCGAATGTAAAGTTATGTAGACTTTACTTGGGTAGATTGTAGTATTATGTTATGGTTGTGTATTTGGGAGCCGGTTGTATAGCCGAGCCTTTGTATCCTTAGAATTTATTTCCGTTATCGTTTCGAGCATGTGTGGCTCGTTTATTCTAGCCTGTATTATTATTGTTCCTACCTCCGACAGTTTTAGTCGTGAGTTTTGGTTGGTGGTTTAGCATTGATTATATTGTTATAGTTAAATTGTTCCTCCGGCATGTTATCGCCGTTGAGTGATGTTTATCAGGTTGGGATTTTGTCTGATGCCGGCCTTGGTTGCCGATTGTTTGTTGTGCGTGTCTAATGTTGCGTCACGCGCGTCGAATTTTTGGGCCGAGAGATTTATTATCTCTTTGGTTGTTTATATTTAGGAGCTTGATAGCTCGGGTCCCATTATGGTTTTGCTTCCGCAGGTTTTGGTTTTTATTTTCCGTATTGCCATTATGGCTTTACCTTCCTGTCGTGAGCTGGTGGGCTCATCTTTTGACTCGCACCATTATGCTTAGCAGGTGCTTGTCTGTCTCTTAGTTTGTCCTGATGGCACGACCTTGGGATCTCGTATTGAGATCCGGGTCGGGTCGTCACATGAATCGCATGTCCTTGTTTATGATGAAATTTCATTCGAACCCGATCTTTCTTATGATGAAAGACCAGTGAGGATTCTTGATACCAAGGAGCAAATCTTGAGAACGAAGCGGATTCCGTTAGTGAAAGTCTTGTGGAAGAACCATGGCATTGAGGAAGCTACTTGGGAAACCGAGCTCGATATGAGAGAAAGATATCCTTTCCTATTTGATAATTCAGGTATGAATTTAGGGACTAAATTCCTTTAAGTGGGGGAGGATGTGAGAACCCGAAACCTACTTGTATACTTGTCTTCCATACATGTTTAACATGATTAGAACATGTTTTTGACATGCTAGTAGTATCCCTAACATGTTTGACTCGATTGCATTCCTTGATCGAACCGTTATTGCCGTATCGAACGACTATTGCCTTGCATGCTCTAGATTGACTTGTTCTTGCTCGGGCTTTGATATTTGGACTTAGCCAAGACCTTGAGAGACATTTATAATTGTTTTTAGGACCCTTGATACTCATTCTAATGCTTCTTGGAGTTGTACATGCCTTATACACGTTATACGTGCAAATCTGGACCTGTTTGACCTAAAGTATGGCCTGAGGAATCGTTCTACCCTGCCAACCGAACATTTTGGGCTTTGTTCGGCCACCATAACCGAACATTATGAAGGATGTTCGGCCTCCACAACCGAACAGTGAAGATTTCCAGCAAAACGTGATTTTTCTCCAATTTTGGCTGATTACGAACTTACCCTTACTAAACCCCTACCATTAGTGACTTAAACCACCTGTATTAGAGTCTAATTAGCCTAATCTAAGTCTAATTAAGATTACTAAACCTATTTCTACCATTCATCAAGTGACACGTGGATTCCATTAACACATAATTGAGCTGATCTCTATTACATCAGTTGGAGACTTCACATTACGATCATTTCTTCTGCTTCGTCTTCTCCGGCCTAGGGCGAGCTTGTGCGTGAGAGTCTTGGTGAGATTAGTGCGTGAGGGGTTGGCTACCAAGAGATTCAAGACCCGCTTGCAATTCCGAGACCGTCGTTGCCCGTTGCGTCGCCGTCGTCGATACGAGCGATTACTGCCGATTAGTTTTTCTTGCTTCGTCCATTGCTTGGCTTAAGGTAAGCTATCGATTTCCCTTAGGTCCATGTTAGAAATAACATGCTACCTCCTCTTGCTTCCCTTCTCTCATGTTAAATCATTGCTCTCCTTGTTCGACCATGAATATGATACGTTCTAGAGAGTATGATTATTTGGGAATTATAGACCATGAATGCAAATGTCTCGATTTGGACACTAAGCCTAGAAGTAAAAGTGTTCTACACTATATTAGGAATAATTATTATTCTTGGGTCATAGAATTTCGACCATTATTTGGGGAAAATGTGATTCTAGGGTTCCATGATTTAGGAACTTGAGTTTATTCTTGGCTATGATTGTTATGCGGATTAATGACCTAGATTAATTGATGCGATGACTTAGAAAAGAGTTGGAAATGCAAATAGTGTTTAACTCTATTTGGTTTGAATTATAGAAATGACTCAACGGAGTCGACATTAGTGAGCTATCGAACAATACCGGCTCAATGATTAATCCCTACGATGTTATTACATGCGTTACACTAGAAAACTAATTCTAGACTATTGAAATGGATTGACTGTCATGCTTGTATCCTTGTGACATAATAAATGCATACTTGATATATGTTGAGTTCGCTCTTGTCGAGCTCAATCTTGATTGTTTATTGATGAGATTATATACTAATCTTGAACGAGGACGCTCTTGTCGGACTCGTTCCATACTGATTGATTGTTGGGTAAATACTACTTGGCATTGCATGAGTCCAGCTGGCATACTTGTTACCGCACACACCCTCCACTGCTGGCCACAGTGGGGAAGAGCTCTCCTTGGCCAACCAATACGCGCCCATTGAGATTGACTACTGTTATCCCGAGCATATTCTCGGAAGATCGATGTATTATCACACCCATCGATAACCGCGCTACCGAAGGTGTCTGCTTTTGTGTCTACGGCGGCCCGACTCTATATCCTCATATTATGTGAACTATGTGCAATAATGTGCATCTTAGATATTTGATCTACATGATTGAAATATTGTCTTGGTTAACGTGTTGCATAATGCCATGTCATGCATGATTGATAGCTTACGAGTCATTATGACTTACCCATTCCCCTGTACTTTTTTTAGATCCTAGCAGGTCAGGACCTCCCCGCTGAGGATCGCAGTGCTCGTATACTTTAGTTCTCTTTTGATTAGGCTCTTGCAGTCGAAGAGGTGGTTCTAGAAGTCCTCTTATCTTCTTTTGTATTTTGCAAGGACGATGGGTATAAGCTAGTCATCTAGACTATGCTTGGGATTGTATAGACTTGTACTCTTGTAGTAATTATCTTCTCTTGATGCCGGCAAATGTGTTAGCCGTGCCTTGTATATCGTGTGTTATTGTTCACTACGTTTAGACTTCCGCTGAGCATCCCATTAGCTCTTATTTATTTCCTTGTCATATTTACTGCTTAGCTTGGGTTCCGGCTGTAGTGTCGCCGAAGACTTGGATTAAATGTTTAACTGTTTATCAGGTGAAATGATTTTGAAATTTACCGACCTTTTGTGTCGAGTTTCTTGCGACTGAAATGTTGCGTCACGTCAGTTTTAAAAATATCTTGTCCTTGCATGTTCTTCCTTTCTTGTCTTGTCTTGTTTGGCGCTTCGGCCCGCGGTTCCATCTCGGGTCCGGGGTCGGGGTAGCCACAGTTGGTATCAGAGCTGTCGTTAGCTATTGGTCAGGATAGGTTCCATGGCCTAGGTGGGTTGTTTTCTTGTGTGATATTCTAACGTCGAGTGAATTCTTATAGGTGCTTGATGGTGAATCCTAGAGCAGATCGTGTAGGCCGAGGTAGAGGCAGACCCAGGAGAGTTCCTGATGAACCTGAGGAGGAGTTGCCACCTCCACCACCGAATCCAGTGGGCATGAATGCTCAGATGGCAGATTTGTATCGCCGCATGACAGAGTTTATGACTGAAATGGCTCAGATAGGCCAGGGTCAGAATGTACCGCCACCGCCAGAACCGAATGCAAGAGTATCGCCACCAAGGAATGAAGTTATACCTGAAGCAAGAGTGCGGAATAATACTATCTTGGAGAGGTTCTTGAAAATGAAGCCTCCATCATTTGAAGGGGAATCGGATGCTAGTATGGCCGAGTTATGGTTGGAGGACGTGAAGAAGATCTTTGCAGTTATGGACTGTACGGATGAGGAGAAGGTCGTGTTAGCTGTGTATAAGCTTAGAGGAGCCGCTAATCATTGGTGGGAGGTTCTACGTGATAGTTGGGAGTTGAATCGAGTGGCTCAAGTATGGCCTAACTTTGAGATGGAGTTTAGGGCTTCTTACGTGCCTGTTGTGGTTAGACGACGACGAGAGAAAGAGTTCCAGGATCTGGAGCAGGGAACCATGTCTGTAGCCGAGTATTCTGCTAAGTTCACTGAATTATCCCGTTATTGTGCACATCTGGTGCCAGATGAGAGACACAGGACTCATAAGTTTGTGAAGGGGTTGAAGACCGAGTTTAGGAAGCAATTGTTATCTCTTCAGTTGGAGGATTATCGGAGCGCAGTAGATCGTGCTTATGAGATAGAGCGAGACATTGAGGAGCATGAAGTCTTCTCGCAGCGCTTCGCAGTGACTTCACAACATCCGTGGAGAGGTCGATTCGTGAATCGATCCGGCCATCAGGGCAATCGTCGTTTTAATAATCAGAATAGACGACAGTCTGGTGGACAGTTTAGACGACAGTCAGAGAGTCGTAGTAGTGGTTCTTTTACTCCTCAGGAGCAGCCGACTCAGGGTAGCGGACCTTTGACTTGTTCTCATTGCCATAGGATTGGGCATTCGATCGAGCAGTGCAGGTATAGGCTTGGCACCTGCCTTGCTTGTGGAGATCCTAGTCATCAGCTCAGAGATTGTCCTAAGTCGAGAACGACTCAGTCTGTAGGTTCTGTTCCGCAATCTGGATCCAAAAGAGATAGTGATGGGCGTCCTAAGGCGCAGGCTCGTGTTTTTGCACTTGATCAGCAAGGTATTCCCGAGTCTACACATGTGATCGGAGGTATTCTCTCTGTCTTCGGTCATAGAGCTCGAGTTCTTATTGATCCCGGTTATACTCATTCTTATGTCGCATCGCATTTCATAGAGCATTTATGTGTATTGCCTGCTCAGTTGCCTTATGTGCTTGAGGTGTCTACACCATTGGGTGAATGCTTATTGGCGTCTGAGGTTTATAGAGATTGTGACGTGCTTGTTAATGATCGAGTCTTGCATGCTGATTTGGTAGTATTGCCTATTCGAGATTTTGATGTGATTCTTGGTATGGACTGGCTTTGTGCGAATCATGCTTTAGTAGATTGCCGTCGTAAGAGAGTCACTTTTGTATAGACTTCTTGCAGCTAGTCATCTAGACTATGCTTGGGATTGTATAGACTTGTACTCTTGTAGTAATTATCTTCTCTTGATGCCGGCAAATGTGTTAGCCGTGCCTTGTATATCGTGTGTTATTGTTCACTACGTTTAGACTTCCGCTGAGCATCCCATTAGCTCTTATTTATTTCCTTGTCATATTTACTGCTTAGCTTGGGTTCCGGCTGTAGTGTCGCCGAAGACTTGGATTAAATGTTTAACTGTTTATCAGGTGAAATGATTTTGAAATTTACCGACCTTTTGTGTCGAGTTCTCTTGCGACTGAAATGTTGCGTCACGTCAGTTTTAAAAATATCTAGTCCTTCCATGTTCTTCCTTTCTTGTCTTGTCTTGTTTGGCGCTTCGGCCCGCGGTTCCATCTCGGGTCCGGGGTCGGGGTCGCCACAAGTTGACTAGATTAATAGCTTTTGAAACTTGAATTGAATAGAGTGAACAAACTTGGCACTTATGCTTTAGAGACTCAAATGAGTTCCTATTGTGGTTTTGTGATTTATGTAACAATGTACATAATCGTATGAGTTTAGTAGGTCATTATATCTACTTGAGAATTAGCAAGTAAACATCTACTTGTGCATTGCATATAAGTCCAGCTGGCATTACTTGAGTTTTCATGATGATGGTGGGACAATGCATTGTTTTCACGAATTATGAGATTCGTGGTTGCAATGTATCGCCGTACCGGATTCGGGTTTCACACACACCTCCACTGCTAGCTACAGTGGGGAAGTAGCCCCCTTTGCCGTAACCAAAAGAGCGCATTGGCTAGTGCTATTTTCCCGAGTAGAGAGCTCGGACCGAGAAGAGAGCTCGGTACTTTGATACCGAACACGGGTATCACCGGCACGATTCGACATTGTGATTGCAGGAGCAATACGACGGAAGTGATTTGGTATCTTCTCTATCCTTTATGTGGCTTACTATGGGCACTTATGTGATAACAAAGTGTTAGTTGAACATGAGATCTTATTGACCATGTTTGAATTGGCTGATGATACATGAGAGATTTGATATGTATATATAGATATATGCATACTTGTATATGAGATATATATGAAAGACTTGATGTGTATATATATAGATATGCATACTTATGCATGATGATTTTATGGGAGATTTCATATGTATATTTAGAGATATGCATACTGATATAGGTGTATATATATAAACATGCACCCTTACACGTGGTAGCAGTGTGAATAGCTTGATTCGTATATATAATGATATGTATACTTGCATATGATGTTTTGTGGGAACTACCTTCTAATTCATTTGATTTGTGTGTGAGCAGGGAATTACACCCTCGTTCATTTGGACGGTTTAGTAAGTAAGAAGGAGTGGATATCTTGTGGAGTATTGAAACGATACGACGCCTCTTCACGGGTTTTTCTGTCATATATAAAATGACACCTTGGTTATGTTTATGTTACATAATTATATGTTGCATATATATTTTGGTAGTGTACTGGGTCATTATGATTCATCCCGTACTTGTTTTTAGTTGCAGTAACTGATAGCTGCATTGAGGTCGAGTAGTTCGTGACTGTAGCAGGGCGCAGCTGGTCGATAGATCGAGGTTAGATCGTGTGGTTCGTGTTTGTAGCAGCCGACTTTCCCGAGTAGTAGCTTGTGGAGTCTTGTTCCCTTTTAGCATTGTCATTAATTTAATGTACTTTGCTATTCTTGTGAAATCGACATTTTGTAAAGTTATTTAGACTTTACAGTTGGGTAGAATACTTGGGTATTTGTATTGGTTTTTCTTGGGCCGACGTGTTGTGTCGTGCCTTGTTTGCGGTTTTAGTATTTATTTTAGTTGTCTCCCAGGCACGCAGTAGCTTTGGGGAATTTCCTTATTCTAGTTTTTATAGTTGTTGCTTGACCCCGGTATGCTTTAGCCGTTGGGTAATTGTTATATCAGGTTGGTTCTTTGTTGAAACGCCGGCCTGGAGTGCCGATGGTTTGATTAGCGTCTGCAATGTTGCGACACGCGAGTTTTGTTTTTCCTCCTTTGAGAGATAATGTCTCTCTTGGTTTTCATTGTCGTTGGTTTCGAGCTTCATAGCTTGGGACTTATTTCTTATATTGCTTAGGCTGATTTGATTTTTGAAATACCGTATTTTATTGCGGTGTTATGTTCATGTTTAGAGCGAGTTTGCTCGACTGTTTGACTAGCACTACTGCTTATCAAGTGCTTGTCCTCTTCTTAAGTTAGTTCCAGAGACACGACCTTGAGATTTTGTGTTAGAATCCGGGTGGGGTCGTTACATCTACGTTTGATAAACATATCGTAACTATTCACGTGATAATTTGGCATATATTTTTAATTCATTAATATTTGTCTTTATAAACCTTATTTCTCTAATCACCCTCATATGAAGTAAAACGATAACAAGATACAAATGATCTAAATAAAGTATAAACAACTTGTTCTTTAAATTGATAGCCTTGCAATCTAAACATAGTATAAATATTCACTCAAAACATCTTATTATTAATATTTTGCCAAAGGTTTACTATTATGAGATTGATTTACGCAGAGTGATTGAAAAAAAAAATTCTTTCTTAATTTTGTTGCGTGAGGTGGTTGATTATTTTTTCATTGAAAATTGAAAGAAGATAATTCAAAAAGAAAAGATTACATTGTGTGTGTGTGTGTGTGTGTGTATATATATATATATATATATATATCTACTAACGGTGGTCTTCATATGTAAATCTATTTTTTTCCAAAATTTTATCATCGCCACTAAGCTAAACCTAACAACGAATTAAGATTCATGTTCCCTATCATGTTTTGAATTCAATATACACAAGAACACAACCGTTTTTTTTTGTTTTTTTCACATTTATTCAAATTTATGTCATAAATAAGGAGGGATTTAAATCTCTAACTCTCCATCAAATATATGGGAAATAATAAAAATGGAAAATAGAAATCGTAAAAAAAGTTCATTTAAGGAGAACATAATTGAAAAGTTTTTAAAAAATAAAGAAGAAACTATCAATAGGTTACCTACTTGGTATACATTTTCAAGATATTAATAGCGAAAGTAACAATGATCGTGTGCATTTCCCTAGCTAAATTAAATAGACAAGAAACATGTATATGTTGTTGAGCAAAATTAAAATGGCACCTTTGACCTCCCACACCTAATTTATTGAATTAACTCGAAATCGTATATATATATATATATATATGTTATTTTTGCATAATCGTTAGATTGAAGTAGTCCATATATGGATATCTTATGGATTGAGTATCTGCAATCTACAAGAACATGTTGCATTGAGAGAAAGCACACCAAGTTCGTTTTCTTTTTATAGTTTGGCTTTACATATAGTGATAAGAAGATTTCTTACAAATAGGATACGCTTCAAACTTATCACTAGGGATGAATCTTTATAAAAAAATTAACATTTCAGAAATGCTATGATCATAATTCCAAGTAAATTAGAGTTACCCTCTGGAAGTAAAAAACCTCCAAAAATGGTAAAACATTTTACAAACTGATCGATATTCATGGCATTTCATCAATCAAAGCATTGCTTCTTTTTATATTGAATGACGAAATGCCATGAACACGATCGGATTGAAATGTTTTGTAGCGATTCACGTACAACTCTTTAACATTAAAAAATTGGTAAGAGTGTTGAAAACTATCAACAATGTGTTCGTTATTCATGGCATTTCACCAAAACAAAGATAAGATTACAAACATCAAATGGTCAAATGCCATGAATACGAAGAAATTATTGTGTTTTGCTTTAGTAGAGAAGGAGAAATAGAGAGAATGAGAATTATATTGTCTTATGTCTTTGCCAATTAGCCTTTTTATAGGCATTTTCAATTAATAAAATGAAAAAAACGAACACCTATATTTTTCATGTTAATAAATATAAGTTGGTAAACTCATTTATTTTTGTCTGTTTAAGAGATAATTTCATACAATACAACTTTATTTGGTGATTTTAATTATAGTCATTAAATGTTACTTGCCTCCTATTGACTATAAGAGTTACTCAATAAATCATAACATGCTTGAAATTTAAACACGACGTATGTGTGGAATCATCTAGTCGTGCAATTAGGGAATAGAGAAATACACTGATAGAAAGATTTTAAATATGGTTTAATTCATTGTATAATGTTGAATTTATAAAGAAGTTTGTACTATTAAAAGTTCCATAGAGTAGATAAAGAACGGATATCACATATTACTATTTATACCCGACCCGGTTCCAACACGAAATCCCAAGGTCGTGCCGCTGGAACTAACTTAATAAGAGGACAAGCACTTGATAAACAGTAGTGCTAGTCAAACAGTCGAGCAAACTCGCTCTAAACATGAACATAACGCCGCACTAAAATACGGTATTTCAAAAATCAAATCAGCGGAAGCAATATAAGAAAGAAGTCCCAAGCTATGAAGCTCGAAACCAACGACAATGAAACCAAGAGAGACATTATCTCTCAAAGGAGGTAAAACCGAACTCGCGTGCCGCAACATTGCATACGCTAATTAAACCATCGTCACTCCAGACCGGCGTTTCAACAAAGAACCAACTTGATATAACAAATACCCAACGGCTAAAGCATACCGGGGTCAACCAACAACTATAAAAACTAGAATAAGGAAATTCCCCCAAAGCTACTGCGTGCCCGGGAGACAACTGAAATAAATACTAAAACCACAAATAGGGCATGACACAACACATCGGCCCAAGAAATAACCAATACAAATACCCAAGTATTCTACCCGATCAGAAGTCTAAATAACTTTACAAAATGTCGATCTCACAGAATAGCAAAGTACATGAAATCAATGACAATGCTAAAAAGGAACAAGACTCCACAAGTCGCTACTCGGGAAAGTCGGCCTACAAAACGAACCACATGATCTAACCTCGATCTATCGACGCCGCACTCTATCACGATCTACTCGACCTCGGCAATATCGCCATCGCAACTAAAAACAAGTACGAGATGAGTCATAATGACCCAAGACGCTACTAAATATATATGCAACATATAATTATGTAACATAAACATAACCAGGGTGTCATTTTATATATGACGAAAAACCGTGAAGAGGCGTCGTATCGCTTTCGATACTCCACAAGATATCCACTCCTTCTTACTTACTAAACCGTCCAAATGAACTGTGGTGTAATTCCCTGTTCACACACAAATCAAATGAATTAGAAGGTAGTTCCCACAAAACATCATATGCAAGTATACATATCATTATATATACGAATCAAGCTATTCACACGTTACCACGTGTAAGGGTGCATGTTTATATATATACACCTATATCAAGTATGTATATCTCTAAATATACATATCAAATCTCCCATAAAATCATCATGCCTAAGTGTGCATATCTATATATATACACATCAAGTCTTTCATATATATCTCATATACAAGTATGCATATATCTATATATACATATCAAATCTCTCATATAACATCACCAATACAAACATGGTCAATAAGATCTCATGTTCAACTAACACTTTGTTATCACATAAGTCACATAAGTGCCCATAGGGAGGCCACATAAGGGAGAAGATAGAGAAGATACCAAATCACTGCCGTCGTATTGCTCCCGCAATCACAACCGTTAATCATATCGCGCCAATGATACCCGTGTTCGGTATCAAAGTACCGAAAGTACTCTTCTCGAGTTCTCTAAGTTCTCTACTCAGAAAATAGCACTAGCCAATGTGCTCAATTGGTTACGGCTACTTCCCCAGGGGCTAGGTGTGTGTGAAACTTCCCACCGTATGCAAACCAATGTGTGAAACATTACAATCACGAATCCAATCATAATTCGAATCATTGCATCGTGAAGACAATCATAATTCGAAATCATGAAAACTCAATCATCATGTAATGCCACCGGACTTATATGCAATGCACAAGTAGATGTTTACTTGCTAATTCTCAAGTAGATATAATGACCTACTAAACTCATACGATTATGCACATTGTTACATAAATCACAAAACCACAATAGGAACTCATTTGAGTCTCTAAATCATAAGTGCCAAGTTTGTTCACTCTATTCAATTCAAGTCCCAAAAGCTAGTAATCTAGTCAATCGGAATATAATTGTCATAGGATCTCACCACGATCCTCGTAAGGTTCAATTGTTCCTTAACTCGACTCCGTTGAGTCTTTACTACAATTCCAACCAAATAGAGTTTGAACACTATATGTGTCCCAAGACTCTTTTCTATGTTCTCGCTTTGAGGCATAGCAAGGTTCTCATTCCATTTAGGAATCTTAGTTCAAGTCCCAAGTCAATTATATAAGGGAAGCCCAAGTTGATTATTGTGAAATCAAGCTTAGTTCAATTTTGATTCATAATTCCACTTAATAGTAGAATCCAAGTTCACCACAATTCATTAATCAGAACGATCGTGCACGAAGGCAAATACATTCAATATGCTCATAAGTCATATCATAGAAACACATAGAAGAATCAATTCTTGACAAGGTAGGAAATCATGCATTTAGTCATAATATAAAATATACACAGATTCCATATTCACCTATGAAATTCAACAAAGTCACAACTTAACCATCACATTAAGTACTATCCAAGACTACTCGTTAGTCTCGGATCATGAAGCCATTTACTAAACTCTTCCTAGAGTAGTAACTCATTCAATAACACAAAAGTCGATGGTAGTCAAAGACTTAAGCAACACTAGAGCGGTAATAACCCGTAAGGTCAAACCATACCGGTGAGTCTTAGATAACAACATGGTCATCCTAGCGACTTATACAAGTAGACTCCATGTATAGAGTACTAAGAAAGCCCCAATCCAAATCTTCTTATAGAATAGTCCTCAAATTCATTATTCAACAAGTAGGTGTTTTTACTCATTAAAGAATCAAGTAGGAATTCGACAAGAGCGAATTCAACCTGTCAAGTAGATATATCATTCTACAACATGCTCTCAATTGTGCATTTGCTTCACACAATCACATAAACCACATAAGAACTCAATTGAGTCTTATAATCACTCGTATCAAACATGCCCTTCAATCCATCCCAAAGTCACGTAGGCTAATATATTAGTCTAACGCACTACAAACATCGTAGGGATTGAATGTGGAGTCGGTATTGTTCAATAACTCCCTAATCTCAACTCCGTGAGTTTTACTAAAATTCAACCAAATAGAGCATTGATAATATATGCATTACATTGCCCTTTCCTAAGTTCTCCTTTCATTTAGAACTCGATAACTAGGCCGCTCATGATCTTAAACTAGCCTTAAACACAATCCCGAAGTTTCAAACCCTAGAATCGGAGATTTTGTTAAACCTTGAATTGAAACATATTCCTTCACAAGAGTTATTCCTAAGCTCATTATAAACAACATTCATGCTTTATAAAATGTCAAAATCACAACTTCATAGAGAATTCATAAAATCCTACACATGTTTCAAAGGTTGAATTGGAGGATTTGTCTTCACAAAAGATGTTCATAATCATCAATAGAGCAACTATAATGAAGGAGTCATGTCATTTTATTGAACATGAAAATTTCATGGATTTCTCAACGTACCTTAGTCCTAAGATTAATGGAGGAAAGGTTGATTAGAGCAAGGATTGTTGTAGAGAAGATCGACGGCTTCGATTTGGCGGTCTCGGTTCGTCGATCGGACCACCGGATCTCCGGGAAATGGTCTCTCAAGTTGGAGTGACCTCCATGGACGAAAATGGAGTTATGTCTCTGAATATCAGCTTGTTGTTGATCAACAATGGCTGAAAGGCTGAACATTTGGTTTATATACTTCCCCTCAAACCCCCAATCCAAGTGATGGTGATTATCTTGCTTCTAATTGGCCAAGGAAGGGTGACCATTGATAAGGAATGATCAAAGGGTTCACAAGGGTTGAAAGTAAGTCAACAAAGGTGGCTTGACACCCACAAGGCGTCCAAGGGCCAAGGGGCTTGGTGGTCAATAGCCAAAACCACCCAAGAAATGACCAAAGGCTGAAAACTGCCCAATTTCCAGATTGTTGTTACTGGACAGTCGATCTTGTAAAATCGACCATAAATAGTGAACACATCCAAATTTGATTATTGATTTTTGTGAAACTAGACTCTTTAAACTATAGTTTAGCCTTTTAAATTACTCAATTTGGACTTATATTCATCAAAATATGGCTACTACAAGTTCAAGTACAGAAGCTGATTTCCTGAAAACAGAATTCTGGCACAGCCGTAAGTCAAGACCTAAATGAGGTACTTATACACCTTGGAAAAATACCATATTTTTTCAGAGAGTATCCTAACATATGTAGGTAAAACATACTAAATTTTTTGAAAATTCTCTTCAGTAGATTGGTACCAGAATTTTCCCGAAGTTCGCCCAAAAACAGGACTGAATCTGTGAAGTGATAGGTTGGTCATCTTATTTCCAAATGCAACAAATCTATGAACATTGATTGTGCAAGCATGAGAAATACTAGTACACTTGGTTTAAAACTTAAATGAACTTCTCGCAAGTTTAAAGCACAAACAATACAAGCAACGAAGGCAATCCCGAGAAACCCTAAGGCTCAAACGAAGCAACAATGCTTCTAAACTCTCAACCAAGCATACAACAACTAAGATGAACATTGTAAATCTTATATGAAAGGTACTAAGACTCCAATGAGACTTATTTAGGTGCTATCATGTTAAGATAAAAACTCGACGCATTAACAACAAAGAATGCAACACGAGAAAGTCAAATACACGAAGGTTCGGGGTCTTACAGGTCATCATTTAATTAAGTATTGATATTATTACATCTATGTAATCAATTTTTTTCCACATTTAATTATTTTGATAAAATAACCCTTTAATTAATAAAAAAAATTCCAAACCCTTTTTCAATTCAGTCATATTCACTTGAAAATTTAATTTTTATAAAAGTTCTCTTTCTCCGCATTGCGTTCTTAAAATCATTGCTCCGTTATATGTGACTGGCAAAATAAGTTTTCAATTATCAAAATTTAAACACAAACAAATATTATCTCATGTATATCATAACCTTTCTCTCTTTTTCTCACTCATATTTCAACATCGGCTATTCTACTAATATACTACCTTTGTGAATAAAATGAGTCGATCATTCCCTTTATGGATGTTTCGTTGAAAGAGTCCTCACTGAAATCTTATCCCTATAATCTTCATAACCCTTCAACGTTAACCTTCAAATATTATGTAAATATCTATCTTTCCGAACTCAAGATATATATAATTATGTATTAACTAATATTATACTTTTCAATCATTGACTTTTTGCTCATAACGAATATATTTGTGTGTGTGTGTGTTTGTGCGTGTGAAGTAACTAGAACACCTTAATCACTATCCTAGTGTATGTTTGGTAGACGCAAATGTATGTCAAATAAAATTGAATTTACTTTTTTTTCAATGTTTTAATAGTGATGATTAATTTAACAAGTATAATAGATTTACCAGACTTTATGATGTGCATGACGAATACTCTTTTTTGTCGACGGTAGATCACTTTGTCAAATATATATTACCCCCTCCGTTACACCCAAAGAGTGTATGTTCGAAAAGTCTAATTATTGAGAGATATATAATAAGAATTAGAGTTGGTCAAAATTATAATAACTTTAGCACATAATCCATATGTTATTATCAAATGTGGAGGGTAATGTTGAAATGCTTTAGAAATTGTGGATGTGATTTTTGAAAATAGAATCATAATATGAAACATTTCGAAATAGTAGAGTTGACTCTTTGCCCAGAACGGAAGAAGTAGTTAAAATGACTTGACTATATTGTTACCTATTTTTTGTTGTTACCATATGACATGTCAAAAGAAATGTATAACCTAAACTAAAACAAAAAGTAGTTAACTTTATATCTATTCTAATCATTTATATATTTGGACGTGATAAACTCAACGTAGTCCTTACTTGAATACTATTTTTACTAATTGAACATGGTAGAACACCCAACACATCTACGTTTGATAAACATATGGTAACTATTCACGTGATAATTTGGCATCATAAAAACAAGTACATGACTCTCGCACATATTTTTAATTCATTAATATTTGTCTTTATAAACCTTATTTCTCTAATCACCCTCATATGAAGTAAAACGATAACAAGATACAAATGATCTAAATAAAGTATAAACAACTTGTTCTTTAAATTGATAGCCTTGCAATCTAAACATAGTATAAATATTCACTCAAAACATCTTATTATTAATATTTTGCCAAAGGTTTACTATTATGAGATTGATTTACGCAGAGTGATTGAAAAAAAATCCTTTCTTAATTTTGTTGCGTGAGGTGGTTGATTATTTTTTAATTGAAAATTGAAAGAAGATAATTCAAAAAGAAAAGATTACATTGTGTGTGTGTGTGTATATATATATATATATATATATATATATCTACTAACGGTGGTCTTCATATGTAAATCTATTTTTTTTCCAAAATTTTATCATCGCCACTAAGCTAAACCTAACAACGAATTAAGATTCATGTTCCCTATCATGTTTTGAATTCAATATACACAAGAACACAACCGTTTTTTTTTTTTTTTTCACATTTATTCAAATTTATGTCATAAATAAGGAGGGATTTAAATCTCTAACTCACCATCAAATATATGGGAAATAATAAAAATGGAAAATAGAAATCGTAAAAAAAGTTCATTTTAGGAGAACATAATTGAAAAGTTTTTAAAAAATAAAGAAGAAACTATCAATAGGTTACCTACTTGGTATACATTTTCAGTATATTAATAGCAGACAAACAATGATCGTGTGCATTTCCCTAGCTAAATTAAATAGACAAGAAACATGTATATGTTGTTGAGCAAAATTAAAATGGCACCTTTGACCTCCCACACCTAATTTATTGAATTAACTCGAAATCATATATATATATATATATATGTTATTTTTGCATCATCGTTAGATTGAAGTAGTCCATATATGGATATCTTATGGATTGAGTATCTGCAATCTACAAGAACATGTTGCATCGAGAGAAAGCACACCAAGTTCGTTTTCTTTTTATAGTTTGGCTTTACATATAGTGATAAGAAGATTTCTTACAAATAGGATACGCTTCAAACTTATCACTAGGGATGAATCTTTATAAAAAAATAACATTTCAGAAATGCTATGATCATAATTCCAAGTAAATTAGAGTTACCCTCTGGAAGTAAAAAATCTCCAAAAATGGTAAAACATTTTACAAACTGATCGATATTCATGGCATTTCATCAATCAAAGCATTGCTTCTTTTTATATTGAATGACGAAATGCCATGAACACGATCGGATTGAAATGTTTTGTAGCGATTCACGTGCAACTCTTTAACATTAAAAAATTGGTAAGAGTGTTGAAAACTATCAACAATGTGTTCGTTATTCATGACATTTCACCAAAACAAAAATAAGATTACAAACATCAAATGGTCAAATGCCATGAATACGAACAAATTATCGTGTTTTGCTTTAGTAGAGAAGGAGAAATAGAGAGAATGAGAATTATATGGTCTTATATCTTTGCCAATTAGCCTTTTTATAGGCATTTTCAATTAATAAAATGAAAAAAACGAACACCTATATTTTTCATGTTAATAAATATAAGTTGGTAAACTCATTTATTTTTGTCTGTTTAAGAGATAATTTCATACAATCCAACTTTATTTGGTGATTTTAATTATAGTCATTAAATGTTACTTGCCTCCTATTGACTATAAGAGTTACTCAATAAATTATAACATGCTTGAAATTTAAACACGACGTATGTGTGGAATCATCTAGTCGTGCAATTAGGGAATAGAGAAATACACTGATAGAAAGATTTTAAATATGGTTTAATTCATTGTATAATGTTGAATTTATAAAGAAGTTTGTACTATTAAAAGTTCCATAGAGTAGATAAAGAACGGATTTCACATATTACTATTTATACCCTAGAGGTCATCATTTAATTAAGTATTGATATTATTACATCTATGTAATCAATTTTTTTCCACATTTAATTATTTTGATAAAATAACCCTTTAATTAATAAAAAAAATTCCAAACCCTTTTTCAATTCAGTCATATTCACTTGAAAATTTAATTTTTATAAAAGTTCTCTTTCTCCGCATTGCGTTCTTAAAATCATTGCTCCGTTATATGTGACTGGCAAAATAAGTTTTCAATTATCAAAATTTAAACACAAACAAATATTATCTCATGTATATCATAACCTTGCTCTCTTTTTCTCACTCATATTTCAACATCGGCTATGTAAGACCCCGAACCTTCGTGTATTTGACTTTCTCGTGTTGCATGCTTTGTTGTTAAGGCGTCGAGTGTTTATCTTAACATGATAGCACCTAAATAAGTCTCATTGGAGTCTTAGTACCTTGTATATAAGATTTACAATGTTCATCTTAGTTGTTGTATGCTTGGTTGAGTGTTTAGAAGCATTGTTGCTTCGTTTGAGCCTTAGGGTTTCTCGGGATTGCCTTCGTTGTGACACCCCGCTCCTTCGTTAGCTCGGTTTGCGTGCTATACTTGCACCTCTTTCTTTGTCGATTGTATGTTTGGTTTGCGAGAGGGTCTAGATGTGTATGAGAGACCATATTAATATCAAAACATTATTAAGAGACTCCATATAGTTGTTGACTTGCTAAAGCCACAAGCCGTGGCTCGACGTTAGTAGGAATGCGACGCGATTGAGGGTTTGCTTGCGTTTTACGTTCGTGACCTCGGTTTGGTCCTAGACCTTTATATGATGGTTTATTAACATGTTTAGATGCATTAGACTTCAAGTTGGAGGTGTTCCCTAAGTCTATCGATGATTTGGAAGCTTTGGAGATAGTGCTCGTCTCTATCGCGTAGTTCGGGAATCGAGTCGCGTAATCGTCTCTCCTTTGGGATTCTTATTTCCCTAGTTGTTATTCAACTTCCTAGAAGTATTTAAGCTTCTTCATTAGCCCTTAGACTTGCCTTAAAAGTCTCCTTTCGTTGCTCGTTCGATTGCGAGTTCATTCGTCGTTCCGGTTGCACGTTGTTGCACCTCTTCCCGGTTTCGCTCCGAGTTGTTTCGGGAGTTGTTTCGGGAGTTGTTTCGGGAGTTGTTTTAGGAGTTGTTCGGGTGTGTTTCCGACTTGTTTTGAGTTGGGTTAGACCTTAGAATGGTTGCCCATAAGTTTGGGACCATTTAGGACATGTTTAGACCTAGTTCAAGGGTTAAACGAGGCGGCCGCATCGAATTTTGACCACTAGCCCGCCTCAAAAGCTGAGAACAATTCAAAATCAGTCCAAGCCCCAGCATCTGAGGCGCCCACCTGGGATTTGGTGAGGCGCCCGCCTCAACATCAGAGACCATCTACGGGATTTTTCCCCTGTTTTGCTGCTGAACGATTTTTATACCCAAACCCCTATCCAAACCTTTTCTAAACCTCACTAACCCTCCTTACTTATACCCTAACATCTCTAACAAGTTTTATGGGTGGATTAGTGAGTGATTGAGTGGATTAATTAAGCCAAAAATCAGATTTTTAAGGGACCACATTGTCATGACACTTGTCCCACTCACTTGTTGACCATACTTAAGCCACAAATCTGATGTTGTGACCTCATTTCTCACCCTTCTCCTCCAAAAACGTGGTTAGCCTCTCCCATGGAGTTCTCTTGAGTTTCTTGAAGCTATCTTCTTCATCCTCCATGATCCTTCACTCATTTGCCCAAGCCACCTTCACAAGAAGTGTAGAACTTGAAGAGTAGATCATTTCCTTCCGAACAGTTTTCTCATTTGCTTCCTTTGGTGTAGAATACAAGTAAGTTACTTCTTCTCCCTTTGATTTTGTACTCATTGATCCTAAGGAAAACAAACTCTATGCTATTTGAGGTCAATGAGTACACATACTTGCTTTGTGTGATTTGTAACTTGTGATTTGAGCATGTGAACTTGTTAAGAGCATATGTAGGATGACTTCTATGATTATTGAAGTATATTGTTACTCTTCATCTTATGTTTCTAGGATTGTGAGCATGCTAGAAATCATGTTTACATCTCATTTGGGTTTATTATGAAAGTATACCTAAGTTTGGGGATTTGGATGTGTGATCTCACTAGATAATATGAGTATGACCATTTAATTGAGATTACGTGAATTATAAGATGGGTATATGATTATGTTGAGTTTCATGAATTTTAGGGCTTGATAATCAAGCCCGAATTATTGGAGGAATTGTTGTTAATTAAAGTGGGTATTAATGTGTAGGATGATTTGGATGATGTTGTGTGTTGGGAGAAATTGGTTATCCCTTTGTTAAGGATTTTATGAATTTTGGGGCTTGGGAATCAAGCCCGAATTATTTTGGAATTTGTCATAAATTGAAGAGGATGATAATTTTGGGATTTATGGAATGTGTAAATAATGAAACTTAATAGTAAGACTCAACGGAGTCGTTGCAAGTTCAATAACATACTAATAACCGTTGGGATGAATTCCTACGATGTTCGGGTTTTGGTTGGTTATGATGGTGAGCACCCGAGCATCTCGATTTGTGTCCAATTGAGACACCTACGTTATAGAGATTTATTAGGGGATTTATTTGGAAGCGTGCTCGGGAGAGCACGGTACATTAAAGACCAACCTATGGTCTCGAGTATGGTTGAAAATAATTATTGAGTGAGTTCTCACTTTTGGGAAATGATCGGTTGTGCATGAACGTATTTGTGGGTTATGACTACGGTGTAGTCTTTGGTTTGATTTCAAGTAGAGGTCCATTATAGACCTCATAATATGATTCTTGGTGGGTTTATACTATTCTTGATTTAATTGGTGACTTGAGATCTTTTAAGATTAATTGGTTGTGAGCAATGTATTTGCCTTGACTTGATTTATGGTAGAGAATAATAACCTATTTGGTCGGATGAGTTCGCTCTTGTCGAATTCATTCCTTATTTGTTTATATTGAGTAAATACATACTTGAACATTTGGTCGGACGGGTTCGCTCTTGTCGAATCTGATCCTTATTTGTTCTTTACGAGTCAACATCTACTTGTGCATTGCATTAAGTCCAGCTGGCACTATTTGGTTTGATTTTTATGTCAGGGTGGGACGATACGTCGCCTATACGAATCGTCAGATTCGTATTCACTATGGATCGCCGTACCTGGGACCTCACACACCCCTCCATTGTAGGCCGCAATGGGGAAGTAGCCCCTTTGCCGTAACAATACGTGCGACACAGGCTGCTATCAGCCGGCGGAGTTCGGTATATCGATGCGAAGACACGAGCATCGTAGTCACAAACCCGTATAACAGTGTTTTTCTTGCAGGAGCTACGTAGCGGCCGGGCCCATAACATATCCTATTGTGATGTTTAATACTCGCACTTATGTGAATAACGTGCTAAGTGCAAATTTATGATCATTTGAGGGCTAGGCCCAGATCTTGGTTTTACGTGCTTATGTATAAGCACTTATATGAAAGATAACGTGCTATGTGGTTTATTATTGGTATGCTATTAAGATACCATGATTTTATATACGCTTGTGCATTATGCCATTCCACGTCATGCTATGCCATACATTTGCATTTAGTAACTTACTGGGTCATTATGACTCACTCCGTGTGTTTGTTTTCCTTAGTTTTTGCAGTAAGCTCGTTAGTGCACGTTGCAGCTTCGGGTGCTTGTTGGTTAGCAGGTGGTCTTCCGGGCAATAGCTTGGAGTTGTTATTATTATTATTAATGTATTTATTATCTTGTGAGACACGGATGTAAAGTTATGTAAACTTTACTTGGGTAGTTATGTTAGCATTTTATTATCGTATTATTTTGGGAGCCGACTTGTTTGGTTGAGCTATTGTATTTATTTAGAGGTTATTCTGTTGTCTTTCCGAGCAAGGTTTTAGCTCGCAAGTTATAGTATTATGTTATTGTTATCTCTGTCTCCGACAACTTTAGTCGAGAGACATTGGTTTAGTTGTTAGTATTTAATATCTTATTCGTTTAGTTGATTTGTCCCTCCGGCATGTTGTAGCCGTTGAGTAGTTGTTTATCAGGTTGGTATTCTGTTGATTCGCCGGCCTTAGGTTGCCGATGGTTTGTTGTACGTGCGCAATGTTACGTCACGCGAGTCGTAGATTTGTCGAGAGATAGTCGTCTCTCAGCCTTATATTCCTTAGTTTATAATTATAAGTTTGGGTTCCACTTATGATTTGCTTCCGCAGATTTTAGTTTTTGGTTATTCGGTTTTGCCGTTATGGCTTTACATTCCTGTTTAGAGTTTGTTGGTTCAACTCTTGACTCGCACCACTACGCTTAGAGGGTGCTTGTCCGTCTTTTAGCTTGTCTTGACGGCACGACCTTGTGATTTCGCATTGGAGTCCGGGTCGGGCTGTCACATTCGTTGCTTGAATTGTTTATGTTTTCAACTTGCGAGGAGTTCATTTGAGTTCTAAACCAAGTGTACTAGTATTTCCCATGCTTGCACAATCAATGTTCATAGATTTGTTGCATTTGGAAATACGATGACCAACATATCACTTCACAGATTCAGTCCTGTTTTTGGGCGAACTTCGGGAAATTCTGGTACCAATCTACTAAAGAGAATTTTCTAAGAATTTAGTATGTTTTACATACATATGTTAGGATACTCCCTGTAAAATATTGTATTTTTACAAGGTGTATAAGTACCTCATTTAGGTCTTGACTTACGGCTGTGCCAGAATTCTATTTTCAGGAAATCATCTTCTGTACTTGAACTTGTAGTAGCCATATTTTGATGAATATAAGTCCAAATTGAGTAATTTAAAAGGCTAAACTATAGTTTAAAGAGTCTAGTTTCATAAGAATCAATAATCAATCTCATTTGGAGGCGTGAGCTATTTATGGACGATTTTACAAGATCGACTGTCCAGTAACAACAATCTGGAAATTGGTCTGTTTTATGCATTTGTGAGTTTTGAGTGGGTTTTGGCTATTGACTCTTGCACCCTTGCCCTTGGACGTCCATTGTGACTCAAAGCCTCCTTTGTTGACTCTTCAACAACCCTTGTGAACCCTTTGATCATTCCTTATCAATGGTCACCCTTCCTTGGCCAATTAGAAGCTAGATAATCACCATCACTTGGATAGGGGGTTTGAGGGGAAGTATATAAGCTTTTGTTCAGCCTTTCAGCCATTTTTGATCAAGAACAAACCAGAGATTCAGAGGCTCCTTCACCATTTTCGTCCATGGAGGTCACTCCAACTTGAGAGACCATTTGCCGGAGATCCGGTGGTCCGATCGACGAACCGAGACCGCCAAATCGAAGCCCTCGATCTTCTCTACAATAATCCTTGCTCTAATCAACCTTTTCTCCATTAATCTTAGGACTAAGGTACGTTGAGAAATCCCTGAAATTTTCATGTTCAATAAAATGACATGACCCCTTCATTATAGTTGCTCTATTAATGATTATGAACATCTTTTGTGAAGACAAAACCTCCAATTCAACATATAAAATATGTGTATGATTTTATGAAATCTCTATGAAGTTATGATTTTGACATTTTGTAAAGCATGAATGTTGTTTATAATGAGCTTGGGAATAACTCTTGTGAAAGAATTCGGTTCAATTCAAGGTTTAACAAAATCACCGAAACTAGGGTTTGAAACTCGGAATTGTGTTTAAGGCTAGTTTAAGATCATGAACGGCCTAGTTATCGAGTTCTAAATGAAAGGAGAACTTAGGAAAGGGCAATGTGATGCATAGAGTATCAATTCTCAACATGGTTGAATTTTAGTAAAACTCACCGGAGTTGAAATTAGGGAGTTATTGAACAATACCGACTCCACATTCAATCCCTACGATGTTTGTAGTGTGTTAGACTAATACATTAGCCTACGTGACTTTGGGATGGATTGAAAGGCATGTTTGATATAAGTGATTATAAGACTCAATCGAGTTCTTATGTGGTTTACGTGATTGTGTGAAGCAAATGCACAATTGAGAGCATGTTGTAGAATGATATATCTACTTGACAGGTTGAATTCGCTCTTGTCGAATTCCTACTTGATTCTTTAATGAATAAAAACACCTACTTGTTGAATAATGAATTTGAGGACTATTCTATGAGAAGATTTGGATTGGGGCTTTCTTAGTACTCTATACATGGAGTCTACTTGTATAAGTCGCTAGGATGACCATGTTGTTATCTAAGACTCACCGGTATGGTTTGACCTTACGGGTTATTACCGCTCTAGTGTTGCTTAAGTCTTTGACTACCATCGACTTTTGTGTTATTGAATGAGTTACTACTCTAGGAAGAGTTTAGTAAATGGCTTCATGATCCGAGACTAACTGAGTAGTCGTGGATAGTACTTAATCGACTGATGGTTAAGTTGTGACTCTGTTGAATTTCATAGGTGAATATGGAATACTGTGTATATGTTATATTATGACTAAATGCATGATTTCCTACCTTTTCAAGAATTGATTCTTCTATGTATTTCTATGATATGACTTATGAGCATATTGAATGTATTTGCCTTCGTGCGATCCGTTCTCTGCTAATGAATTGTGGTGAACTTGGATTCTACTATTAAGTGGAATTATGAATCAAAATTGAACTAAGCTTGATTTCACAATAATCAACTTGGGTTTCCCTTATATAATTTACTTGGGACTTGAACTAAGATTCCTAAATGGAATGAGAACCTTGCTATGCCTCAAACGAGAACATAGAAAAGAGTCTTGGGACACATATAGTGTTCAAACTCTATTTGGTTGGAATTGTAGTAAAGACTCAACGGAGTCGAGTTAAGGAACAATTGAACCTTACGAGGATCGTGGTGAGATCCTATGACAATTATATTCCAATTGACTAGATTACTAGCTTTGGGACTTGAATTGAATAGAGTGAACAAACTTGGCACTTATGATTTAGAGACTCAAATGAGTTCCTATTGTGGTTTTGTGATTTATGTAACAATGTGCATAATCGTATGAGTTTAGTAGGTCATTATATCTACTTGAGAATTAGCAAGTAAACATCTACTTGTGCATTGCATATAAGTCCAGCTGGCATTACTTGAGTTTTCATGATGATGGTGGGACGATGCATTGTCTTCACGAATTATGGGATTCGTGATTGTAATGTATCGCCGCACGGATTCGGTTTCACACACACCTCCACCGCTAGCTACGGTGGGAAGTAGCCCCTTTGTCATAACCAATTGAGCACATTGGCTAGTGCTATTTTCTGAGTAGAGAACTCGCACCGAGAAGAGAGCTCGATACTTTGATACCTGAACACGGGTATCATTGGCACGATATGATTAACAGTTGTGATTGCAGGAGCAATACGACGACAGTGATTTGGTATCTTCTCTATCCCTTATGTGGCCTCCTATGGGCACTTATGTGACAACAAAGTGTTAGTTGAACATGAGATCTTATTGACCATGTTTGTATTGGCTGATGTTATATGAGAGATTTGATATATGTATATATAGATATATGCATACTTGTATATGAGATATATATGAAAGACTTGATGTGTATATATATAGATATGCACACTTAGGCATGATGATTTTATGGGAGATTTGATATGTATATTTAGAGATATACATACTGATATAGGTGTATATATATAAACATGCACCCTTACACGTGGTAACAGTGTGAATAGCTTGATTCGTATATATAATGATATGTATACTTGCATATGATGTTTTGTAGGAACTACCTTCTAATTCATTTGATTTGTGTGTGAACAGGGAATTACACCCTGGTTCATTTGGACGGTTTAGTAAGTAAGAAGGAGTGGATATCTTGTGGAGTATCGAAACGATACGACGCCTCTTCACGGGTTTTTCTGTCATATATAAAATGACACCCTGGTTATGTTTATGTTACATAATTATATGTTGCATATATATTGTAGTAGCGTACTGGGTCATTATGACTCATCTCGTACTTGTTTTTAGTTGCAGAATGGCGATAGCGCACCGAGGTCGAGTAGATCGTGATCGTAGCAGTGCGGTCGATAGATCGAGGTTAGATCATGTGGTTCGTGCTTGTAGCAGCCGACTTTCCCGAGTAGCAGCTTGTGGAGTCTTGTTCCTTTTTTAGCATTGTCATTGATTTCATGTACTTTGCTATTCCTGTGAGATCGACATTTTGTAAAGTTATTTAGACTTTACAGTCGGGTAGAATACTTGGGTATTTGTATTGGTTATTTCTTGGGCCGACGTGTTGTGTCATGCCCTATTTGTGGTTTTAGTATTTATTTCAGTTGTCTCCCGGGCACGCAGTAGCTTTGGGGGAATTTCCTTATTCTAGTTTTTATAGTTGTTGGTTGACCCCGGTATGCTTTAGCCGTTGGGTATTTGTTATATCAGGTTGGTTCTTTGTTGAAACGCCGGCCTGGAGTGCCGATGGTTTAATTAGCGTCTGCAATGTTGCGGCACGCGAGTTCTGTTTTTCCTCCTTTGAGAGATAATGTCTCTCTTGGTTTCATTGTCGTTGGTTTCGAGCTTCATAGCTTGGGACTTCTTTCTTATATTGCTTCCGCTGATTTGATTTTTGAAATACCGTATTTTAGTGCGGCGTTATGTTCATGTTTAGAGCGAGTTTGCTCGACTGTTTGACTAGCACTACTGTTTATCAAGTGCTTGTCCTCTTATTAAGTTAGTTCCAGCGGCACGACCTTGGGATTTCGTGTTGGAATCCGGGTCGGGTCGTTACAGGTTATTCTACTAATATACTACCTTTATGAATCAAATGAGTCGATCATTCCCTTTATGGATGTTTCGTTGAAAGAGTCCTCACTGAAATCTTATCCCTATAATCTTCATAACCCTTCAACGTTAACCTTCAAATATTATGTAAATATCTATCTTTCCGAACTCAAGATATATATAATTATGTATTAACTAATATTATACTTTTCAATCATTGGCTTTTTGCTCATAACGAATATATTTGTGTGTGTGTGTGTGTGTGTGTGCGTGTGAAGTAACTAGAACACCTTAATCACTATCCTAGTGTATGTTTGGTAGACGCAAATGTATGTCAAATAAAATTGAATTTACTTTTTTTTCAATGTTTTAATAGTGATGATTAATTTAACAAGTATAATAGATTTACCAGACTTTATGATGTGCATGACGAATACTCTCTTTTGTCGACGGTAGATCACTTTGTCAAATATATATTACCCCCTCCGTTACACCCAAAGAGTGTATGTTCGAAAAGTCTAATTATTGAGAGATATATAATAAGAATTAGAGTTGGTCAAAATTATAATAACTTTAGCACATAATCCATATGTTATTATCAAATGTGGAGGGTAATGTTGAAATGCTTTAGAAATTGTGGATGTGATTTTTGAAAATAGAATCATAATATGAAACATTTCAAAATAGTAGAGTTGACTCTTTGCCCAGAACGGAGGAAGTAGTTGAAATGACTTGACTATATTGTTAACTATTTTTTGTTGTTACCATATGACATGTCAAAAGAAATGTATAACCTAAACTAAAACAGAAAAGTAGTTAACTTTATATCTATTCTAATCATTTATATATTTGGACGTGATAAACTCAACGTAGTCCTTACTTGAATACTATTTTTACTAATTGAACATGGTAGAACACCCAACACATCTACGTTTGATAAACATATGGTAACTATTCACGTGATAATTTGGCATCATAAAAACAAGTACATGACTCTCGCACATATTTTTAATTCATTAATATTTGTCTTTATAAACCTTATTTCTCTAATCACCCTCATATGAAGTAAAACGATAACAAGATACAAATGATCTAAATAAAGTATAAACAACTTGGTCTTTAAATTGATAGCCTTGCAATCTAAACATAGTATAAATATTCACTCAAAACATCTTATTATTAATATTTTGCCAAAGGTTTACTATTATGAGATTGATTTACGCAGAGTGATTGAAAAAAAATCCTTTCTTAATTTTGTTGCGTGAGGTGGTTGATTATTTTTTAATTGAAAATTGAAAGAAGATAATTCAAAAAGAAAAGATTACATTGTGTGTGTGTGTGTGTGTGTGTATATATATATATATATATATATATATATATATATCTACTAACGGTGGTCTTCATATGTAAATCTATTTTTTTCCAAAATTTTATCATCGCCACTAAGCTAAACCTAACAACGAATTAAGATTCATGTTCCCTATCATGTTTTGAATTCAATATACACAAGAACACAACCGTTTTATTTTTTCGTTTTTTTCACATTTATTCAAATTTATGTCATAAATAAGGAGGGATTTAAATCTCTAACTCTCCATCAAATATATGGGAAATAATAAAAATGGAAAATAGAAATCGTAAAAAAAGTTCATTATAGGAGAACATAATTGAAAAAAGTTTTTAAAAAATAAAGAAGAAACTATCAATAGGTTACCTACTTGGTATACATTTTCAGTATATTAATAGCAGGCGAACAATGATCGTGTGCATTTCCCTAGCTAAATTAAATAGACAAGAAACATGTATATGTTGTTGAGCAAAATTAAAATGGCACCTTTGACCTCCCACACCTAATTTATTGAATTAACTCGAAATCATATATATATGTTATTTTTGCATCATCGTTAGATTGAAGTAGTCCATATATGGATATCTTATGGATTGAGTATCTGCAATCTACAAGAACATGTTGCATCGAGAGAAAGCACACCAAGTTCGTTTTCTTTTTATAGTTTGGCTTTACATATAGTGATAAGAAGATTTCTTACAAATATGATACGCTTCAAACTTATCACTAGGGATGAATCTTTATAAAAAAATAACATTTCAGAAATGCTATGATCATAATTCCAAGTAAATTAAAGTTACCCTCTGGAAGTAAAAAATCTCCAAAAATGGTAAAACATTTTACAAACTGATCGATATTCATGGCATTTCATCAATCAAAGCATTGCTTCTTTTTATATTGAATGTCGAAATGCCATGAACACGATCGGATTGAAATGTTTTGTAGTGATTCACGTGCAACTCTTTAACATTAAAAAATTGGTAAGAGTGTTGAAAACTATCAACAATGTGTTCGTTATTCATGGCATTTCACCAAAACAAAAATAAGTTTACAAACATCAAATGGTCAAATGCCATGAATACGAACAAATTATTGTGTTTTGCTTTAGTAGAGAAGGAAAAATAGAGAGAATGAGAATTATATGGTCTTATGTCTTTGCCAATTAGCCTTTTTATAGGCATTTTCAATTAATAAAATGAAAAAAACGAACACCTATATTTTTCATGTTAATAAATATAAGTTGGTAAACTCATTTATTTTTGTCTGTTTAAGAGATAATTTCATACAATCCAACTTTATTTGGTGATTTTAATTATAGTCATTAAATGTTACTTGCCTCCTATTGACTATAAGAGTTACTCAATAAATCATAACATGCTTGAAATTTAAACACGACGTATGTGTGGAATCATCTAGTCGTGCAATTAGGGAATAGAGAAATACACTGATAGAAAGATTTTAAATATAGTTTAATTCATTGTATAATGTTGAATTTATAAAGTAGTTTGTACTATTAAAAGTTCCGTAGAGTAGATAAAGAACGGATATCACATATTACTATTTATACCCTAGAGGTCATCATTTAATTAAGTATTGATATTATTACATCTATGTAATCATTTTTTTCCACATTTAATTATTTTGATAAAATAACCCTTTAATTAATAAAAAAAAAATTCCAAACCCTTTTTCAATTCAATCATATTCACTTGAAAATTTAATTTTTATAAAAGTTCTCTTTTTCCGCATTGCGTTCTTAAAATCATTGCTTTGTTATATGTGACTGCCAAAATAAGTTTTCAATTATCAAAATTTAAACACAAACAAATATTATCTCATGTATATCATAACCTTTCTCTCTTTTTCTCACTCTTATTTCAACATCGGCTATTCTACTAATATATTACCTTTGTGAATAAAATGAGTCGATCATTCCCTTTTATGGATGTTTCGTTGAAAGAGTCCTCACTGAAATCTTATCCCTATAATCTTCATAACCCTTCAACGTTAACCTTCAAATATTATGTAAATATCTATCTTTCCGAACTCAAGATATATATAATTTTGTATTAACTAATATTATACTTTTCAATCATTGGCTTTTTGCTCATAACGAATATATTTGTGTGTGTGTGTGCATGTGAAGTAACTAGAACACCTTAATCACTATCCTAGTGTATGTTTGGTAGACGCAAATGTATGTCAAATAAAATTGAATTAATTTTTTTTTTGTTTTTTTTTTTAGGGATGGAGGGCGGCACCTGCGAGATTTTATTAAATAAGGAAAAATCATACAAACTTGAGGGGGATAACCAGCCTTACCCTTTGAACGGGAGGACAGAGGAGCCTTACCTCGAAAAAGAAAAACATCTGAACAAATGACTCAAGAAATACAAACATAAGGAGTTTTTCTAGCATCTAAAATAATAAGACCTTTAATAACACGGGGGGTGTCGAAATCCGAGTGGAAAAAAGAGTCTGCCTGAGAGTCACAAGCCAAATTAGCAAGGCTATCAGCAACTTTATTAGCTTCCCTAAAACAATGCTTGAACGAATAACGACCTTGGATTCGAAGCCGAAAAATGTCTCGGAATAGATAAGCATATTCCCAAGGATATTTATGGTTCCCGTTAATACTGTCATGAATAACCTTGGAATCAATTTCGATAAGAACATCTCGATATCCTTGCTCATGAATCCAAAGAAGACCAGAGTGAAGGGCTCGCAATTCAGCCATCATGTTAGTACCATGACCATAATAATTGGAAAAAGCATAAATGCAATGGCCATTAGAATCACGTAAAATACCACCACCTCCGCAAATACCCGGGTTGCCTCTACTAGCCCCATCCGTATTCAACTTGAAACTACCGAATGAAGGGCTCTCCCAGAAAACAGCCTGTATAGTTACTCTCTTTCGCTGCCCAAAAGAAATATTAGAAGTGATTGATAAATCCGAAATGTAAAAATTTTCAGCTTGGAGAATGTCTCTAAGATCCGAAAGTGATGATTAATTTAACAAGTATAATAGATTTACCAGACTTTATGATGTGCATGATGAATACTCTCTTTTGTCGACGGTAGATCACTTTGTCAAATATATATTACCCCCTCCGTTACACCCAAAGAGTGTATGTTCGAAAAGTCTAATTATTGAGAGATATATAATAAGAATTAGAGTTGGTCAAAATTATAATAACTTTAGCACATAATCCATATGTTATTATCAAATGTGGAGGGTAATGTTGAAATGCTTTAGAAATTGTGGATGTGATTTTTGAAAATAGAATCATAATATGAAACATTTCGAAATCGTAGAGTTGACTCTTTGCCCAGAACGGAGGAAGTAGTTAAAATGACTTGACTATATTGTTACCTATTTTTTGTTGTTACCATATGACATGTCAAAAGAAATGTATATGTGAGAACCCGAAACCTACTTGTATAACTTGTCTTCCATACTTGTTTAACATGATTAGAACATGTTTTTGACATGCTAGTAGTATCCCTAACATGTTTGACTTGATTGCATTCCTTGATCGAACCGTAATTGTTGTATCGAACGCCTATTGCCTTGCATGCTCTAGATTGGCTTGTTTTTGCTCGGGCTTTGATCTTTTAGACTTAGCCAAGACCTTGAGAGACATTTATCATTGTTATAAAGACCCTTGATACTCATTCTAATGCTTCTTAGAGTTGTATATGCCTTGTACGCGTTATACGTGCAAATCTGGACCTATTTGACCTAAAGTTTGGCCTGAGGAATCGTTCCACTCTACCAACCGAACATTTTGGGAATTGTTCAGCCACAAGAACCGAACATATTGAAGGAAGCATTTGGCTGATTACGAACTTACCCTTACTAAACCTCTATCATTAGTGACTTTAACCACTTGCATTAGAGTCTTATTAGCCTAATCTAAGCCTAATTAAGATTGCTAAACCTATTTCTACCATTCATGAAGTGACACGTGTATTCCACTCACGCCTTAATCGGGCTGATTTCTCTACATCAGCCGAAGACTTCATTTTACGATCTATTTCTTCCCTTCTTCTTCTCTGGTCTGGAGAGAGTTCGTGCGTTAGAGCCTCGGTGAGATTAGTGCATGAGGGTTTGAATCCAAGTAATCTCAAGACCCGCTTGTGATTCCGAGACCGCCGTTGCGTAGCCGTCGTCGAGACGAGCGATTGTCACCGCATAGTTTTTCTTGCTTCGTCTTTGCTTGGCTTGAGGTAAGCTATCGATTTCCCTTAGGTCCATGTTAGAGATAACATGCTAACTCCTCTTGCATCCCTTCTCTCATGTCTAAATCATTCTCTCCTTGTGTTCTACCATAATATTGATACATTTTAGAGAGTATGAATTTCTGGGAGTTATAGACCATGAATGTAAATGTCATGATTTGGAGACTAAGCCTAGAAGTAAAAGTGTTCTACTCTACACTAGAAATAACTATTATTCTTGGGTCATAGACTTTCGACCATTATTTGGGAAAACATGATCTAGGGTTCCATAATTTAGGAACTTGAGTTTATTGTTAGCTATGGTTATAAATTGGATTAATGACTTAGATTAAAAATCGTAATATTCAGGAAAACATTCTGTTGGCCCATGAGCTTGTTTATCGCATTGATACTAAGGTCCGTGGGGGAAATGTGGTTTTCAAGGTTGACATGTCCAAGGCATATGATCGTCTGGAATGGGATTTTCTTCTGGCTGCTTTACAGGCTTTGGGTTTTAACTCAGATAACTGTGATTTGGTTCATCGTCTCATCTCCAGCATTTGGTATTCCATTAATGTTAATGGGGACTCTTTTGGCTTCTTCCATTCGTCTAGAGGTGTTCGTCAAGGAGACCCCTTATCTCCTCTTCTTTTTATTCTAGCTCAAGAGGTCCTTTCTGTTAACATTAATCGGGCTATTCAAAGGGGTTTGATTCGTCCTTATCACCATGGTCGTGGGGGTGTGGTGGTTTCTCATCTTTTATATGCAGACGATATGTTGGTGTTCTGTAACGGCTCTAAATCTTCAGTTCAAGGCCTTCGGAAAATTTTTGAAGCTTATGAAAGCTCCTCTGGTCAGTTGATAAATATTCAAAAGAGTGGTTTTTATGTTAGCAGTCGTTGTAGCAACAGGCATGTTCGCCAGGTGTCATCTTGGTCTGGTTGTTCCCGGAAGTTCTGGCCTATGAGATATCTTGGTATTCCTCTCTTTAAGGGTCGTTTGAAGCGGATTTATTTTGAAGATCTTCTATCTCGTTTGTTAAACAAGATTAATGGCTGGAAATCGCGTCTCTTGTCTTTTGGGGCTAAAATTACTTTAGTGAAATCAGTCCTTTGCAGTATTCCAGTTTTTTCTCTAGCTTCTATGGCAGTGCCGAAATCCATTATTGATCATATAGAGAGGGTTATAGCAGATTTTTTATGGAGTGTGAATGGGGATCGAAGGAATCATTGGGTTGCATGGCATCGGGTTTGTCGTCCCTTGGAGGAAGGAGGTTTGGGTATTCGCTCTATTCAGCAAGTGATGAATTCGTTGCATGCCAAGCTAGCTTGGAATGCGTTATATGGGCAGTCTCTATGGGCTCGTTTTTGTAATCTGAAGTATGGGGTTGATCCTTCGGTTCCTTTATCAAAAAATTCAACCTGTTCTTGGAGAGCCATTTTAAGTCAGATGGAAAATGTTTTGGATTGCAGCAGATGGGTTCTTTGGTAAAGGTGACATCTCCTTTTGGGATTCTAATTGGTGTGGTACACGTTTAGTCGGGCCGCTTCCCATGGATCGACAGTTGTCTGTGCGCGATGCTCTTCCTCATCTTGCTGAGTTGTGCTCTCTAGTTTCTCCTGATCTTCAGCCTGCCATCCTTCAGCTTCGGTTAAGCGATGATCCAGATATGCCTTTTTGTTCTCTCACGTCTTCTGGTGTCTTCAGTTCGTCGGCATATTGGAATCATTACAGAGCCAAACAGCCAGTGTTAGCTTGGGCAAAGAAAATTTGGCAGCTTTGGATTCCTATTAAAGTGAGCGCGTTCGTTTGGAAGCTCTTTCATAATGCTGTTCCGGTTGACATGAACCTGAGAATGAAACGCATTCATTTAGTCTCTAAATGTAGCTGCATCTTGACCTCGAAGAAACTATGTCGCATCTTTTCTTGTTCTCGAAGCGACCATAGGTATATGGTCCCGGTTTGCTCTCATCTTCAGTAAGGTTTATGCTTATTCGAACTTCCAGCATTTATTTGAAACTTGGTCTAAGGAATCTCTTCGCAGTCAGCTTGGTGCTTGTCAGTTGGGTATTTTTATGTTTTCCTGTTGGGAAATTTGGAAAGCTCGATGTGCTGCGGTGTTTGATGGTGTGCCGATGAGGGTTGATTCTATTTACAATAAAATTGTGAATAGCCTTAGAGACATGTTTTTTGTTTTCAAGCCTAAGGCATCTTGTGGTCCCCGCGCTTCTCTTGCCATTCGAGGTTTGGGTATTCCAGTGTTGGTCCCTCCAGTTGATAAAGGTCTTTGGCTTCGTTGGCATCCTCCGGATGTAAATTTCGTGAAACTTAATACAGATGGGTCTTCTATTAATGGTCTCTGTACTGGTGGTGGCATTATTCGAGATCATAAAGGTGATTTTATTAGTGCTTTTTCTTCCCGTTCAGTGGTTCGAATATGAAGGCTGAGATTATGGCTTTGCGTGAAGGATTGCTTTTGTGTCGTAATTTGGGTCTTTCCAAAGTAGTTGTGGAGTCTGATTCTCAGGTAGCTATTAATGTCCTTGTTCATCATCATTCGGCGCCATGGCAATATATGTATGTTCTTCGTGATTGTAGGCATTTGTCTACCAATTTTCAGTTGTCTCATGTGTTTAGAGAGAAGAATAAAGTGGCTGATCGTCTTGCTGCTGAGGCCCATAAAAGTGGCAGTTTGGTGTTTTCTTCTCTTTCGGATCTTCCGGCAGAGGCAAAAACAGCTTTTAAGATGGACTATTATGGCATTCACTCTTATAGGAAAATTTGATTTTCTCTTTGGTTTTGTGTAGGCCTTTTTATTCAGTTGTCTTTGAGTGTATTTCCTTTCGAGGTAAGGCTCCTTTGCCCCCCCATTTATAAGGGTCAGGCTGGTTGTCCCCCTCAAGTTTGTTTTTTCTTTTATTTCTAATAAATTCTGCAGGGTGCCGTCCCTGTTTTCCAAAAAAAAAAAAAAAAAATTAATCAATGCGATGACTTAGAAAAGAGTTGGAAATGCAAATAGTGTTTAACTCTATTTGGTTTGAATTATAGAAATGACTCAACGGAGTCGTCATTAGTGAGCTATTGGACAATACCGGCTCAATGATTAATCCCTACGACGTTATTACATGCGTTCCACTAGAAAACTAATTCTAGATTATTGAAACGGATTGACTGTCATGCTCGAATCTTTATGACATAATAAATGCATACTTGATATATTGAGCTCGAACTGATACCAATGGATTGACTGTCATGCTTGTATCTTTATGACATAATAAATGCATACTTGATAATTGATATATTGAGTTCGCTCTTCTCGAGCTCAATCTTGATTGTTTATTGTTGAGATTATATACTAATCTTGAACGAGGACGCTCTTGTCGGACTCGTTCCATATTAATCGATTGTTGAGTAAATACTACTTGGCATTGCATAAGTCCAGCTGGCATACTTGTTATCGCACACACCCTCCACTACGGTCCATAGTGGGGAAGAGCTCTCCTTGGCCAACCAATACGCGACCATTGAGAATGACTATTTTTTCCCAAGCATTCCTCGGAGATCGATGTATTATCACAACCATCGATTATCGCACGCTATCGAATGTGTCTGTTTTGCAGGTCTACGAAGCGGCCCAGCTCTATATCCTCATATTATGTGAACTATGTGCAATAATGTGCATCTTAAATAATTGATCTACATGATTGTAATATTGTCTTTCCTAACGTGTTGCATAATGCCATGTCATGCATGATTGATAGCTTACGAGTCTTTATGACTTACCCGTTCCCCTGTACCCTTTTTTAGATCCTAGAAGGACTGGACCTTCTCGTTGAAGCTCGCAGTGCCCTTACTGATTAGTTCTCTTTTGATCAGACTTTCGCGGTTGAAGAGGTGGTTTTAGAAGTCCTCTTCTCTTGTTTTGTATTTTGCAAGGACGATGGGTATAAGCTAGTCATCTAGACTATGCTTGGGATTGTATAGACCTGTACTCGTGTATCCTGTTAGCTACTTGTAGTTTTAACTCTTGTAGTATTTATACTTCTCTTGATGCTGGCAATTGTATTCGTCGTGCCTTGTATATCGTATTGTTGTTCACTACGCATAGACTTCCGCTGAGCATCCCATTAGCTCCTATTTATTTCCTTGTCGGATTTATTGCTTAACTGTTTAATATCAGGTGAAATGATTTTTGAAAATACCGACCTTTTGTGTCGAGTTCTCTTGCGACTGAAATGTTGCGTCACGTCAGTTTTAAAATAATTTTGAGTCCTTGCATGTTCGTTTCTTGTCCCTCTTGTGTTGTTTGGCACTCCGGTCCGCTGTCCCATCTCAGGTCCGGGGTCGGGGTCGCCACAGTTGGTATCAGAGCTGTCGTTAGCTATTGGTCAGGATAGGTTCCATGGCCTAGATGGGTTGTTTCTTGTGTGATATTCTAATGCTGAGTGAATTCTCATAGGTGGTTGATGGTGAATCCTAGAGCAGATCGTGTAGGCCGAGGTAGAGGCAGACCCAAGAGAGTTCCTGATGAACCTGAGGCGGAATTGCTACCTCCACCACCGAATCCAGTGGGCATGAATGCTCAGATGGCAGATTTGTATCGCCGCATGACAGAGTTTATGACCGAAATGGTTCAGATAGGTCAGGGTCAGAATGTACCGCCACCGCCAGAACCGAATGCGAGAGTGTCGCCGCCAAGGAATGATGTTATACCTGAAGCAAGAGTGCGAAATAATACTATCTTAGAGAGGTTCTTGTAAATGAAGCCTCCATCATTTGAAGGAGAATCAGATGCTATTATGGCCGAGTTATGGCTAGAGGATGTAAAGAAGATCTTTGTAGTTATGGACTGTACGGATGAGGAGAAGGTTGTATTAGCTGTATATAAGCTTAGAGGAGCCGCCAATCATTGGTGGGAGGTTCTACGTGATAGTTGGGAGTTGAACCGAGTGGCTCAAGTATGGCCTAACTTTGAGATGGAGTTTAGGGCTTCTTACGTGCCTGTTGTGGTTAGACGACGACGAGAGAAAGAGTTCCAAGATCTGGAGCAGGGAACCATGTCTGTAGCTCAATATTCTGCTAAGTTCACTGAATTATCCCGTTATTGTGCACATCTGGTGCCAGATGAGAGACACAGGACTCACAAGTTTGTGAAGGGGTTGAAGACTGAGTTTAAGAGACAATTGTTATCTCTTCAGTTGGAGGATTACAGGAGCGCAGTAGATCGTGCTTATGAGATAGAGCGAGACATTGAGGAGCACGAGCACGCAAAGTCTTCTCGGCCAGCTCTTCGCAGTGACCTCACAAAGATTCATTCGGAGAGGTCAGTCTTCTGGAAATCGATCCGGCCAGCAGGGCAATCGTCGTTTTCATTATCAGAATAGACGACAGTCTGGTAGACAGTTTAGACGACAGTCGGAGAGTCGCGGTAGTAGTCTGGTTATAAATGCTCATAGTCGTTTGAATGCCTTCTATGCGTTGCATGCTTTGTCGTTAATGCTTTGAGTGTTCATCTTAGCATGTTTGCACTTAACTAAGTCCCATTGGAGTCTTAGTGCCTTGCATATATGACTTATAACATTAATCTTGAACATAGTATGCATGGTTGAGAGTTTAGAAGCATTGTTGCTTCGTTTGAGCCTTAGGGTCTCTCGGGATTGCCCTCGTTGCTCGTATTGTTTGTGTTTTAAACTTGCGAGAAGTTCATTTGAGTTCTAGACCAAGTGTACTAGTATTTATCATTCTTGCACAATCATTGTTCATAGACTTGTTGCATTTGGTTATGAGATGACCAATTTATTCCTTCACAGACCAGTCATGTTTTTGGGCAAACTTCGGGAAAATTCTGGTACTAATCCATTAAATAGAATTTTCTAAAATTTTAGTATGTTTTACCTTCATACATTAGGATACTCTCTGTAAAATTTGGTAATTTTCCAAGGTGTCTAAGTACCTCAATTAGGTCTTGCTTACGGCTATGCCAGAATTCAGTTTTCAGGAAAACAACTTATGTACTTGACTTTGTAGTAACCTTATTTTGATGAATATAAGTCCAAATGGAGTAATTTAAAATTCTAAAATATAGTTTAATGAGTCTAGTTTCAGAAAAATTAATAATCACCTCATTTTACGTTGTGAGCTATTTATGGTCGATTTTACAAGATTGACTGTCCAGTAACTTATGAAAAAAATGGACATGAGCTGGAAATAGGTCCAGGTGCTCGCCTGGCCATTTGTGAGGCGCCCGCCTCAAGAACTGGTTGCACTTACGGGATTTTTGAAATCCTGATGAGCATTGTCTTGCAACTTGACCCCTTTGTACGATCCAAGGCAACCCCCAGCTTGACCCTTGACCCTTTTAAGCCTATTTTCAGTCCTTAGATGTGTTTTAATCAAGGGTGCTCTTTCATCCACCAATTAGAAGCCTCATAACTCTAATCTTGGATTGACTCTTTTAGTGAGTTCATCATCCCTAACCTCCAACAGATCAGCCATTTTTCTCTCATTCCACCATTGTTGAGCTGGGTCCTTAGAGAGAGAAAGCTTGGGAGCTCCACCTTGATTGTTTGATTGCCTCGGCCAGCTCCGTTTTCAATCCGAGACCACCGAATCGAAGCTCTTCTCCTCTAGTTTAATAATCCCTGGTTTGTTTTAGCATGCAACAATTTGATTTCGAATAAGGTAAGCACCCAATTCCCCCGTTTTTGTATGCTCAATATCAAGCATGCTCCCTTCATGATAGTTTCTAGTTACATGTTCAAGAAGACATGCACCATGCTAAAAACTTGAAATTCCTTCAGTTAATTTTCTGTAAATTTCGGATTAATGACTCATAATTGATAATTTGAACTTGTGTCAAACATGAATAATGTTCTAGAAAGGATTTGGAATAACTTTTGTTCTTGGACTTGTTGTAAATTATAACTTCAAAAATGATGAACATGTTAGGGTTCACAATTTGGGAACTTTGATATTGATGGACTAAAAGTCATGAATGACTTAATAGTTTAATTGTTAATGAATCGAGAACATAGAAAAGAGCCATGAATTGCATATAGCATTCATCCTTTACTTGAGAATATTTTAGCGATAACTCAACGGAGTTGCACTTAGAGAGTCATTGAACAATACCGACTCTACAATGAATCCCTACGACGTTTAGAGTTCAATTGAATTGTAAATTAGTTCTTGGGAATTTTTAACGTGATTGATCTTATGCTTGACTTGTATATCGTAGAGTAACATGCCTACTTGATTGGACGAGTCGCTCTTGTCGACCTCACTCCCTTACTTGATTTATTACGTGAGTAAACATCTACTTGACTCGGACGAGTTCGCTCTTGTCGAACTCGCTCCTTACTTGATTTTGTGTGACAAGTAAATATTTACTTGGCCTACCATTAGTCCAGCTGGCATTACGTGAATTGTCTTGATGGTCAACGATGCATCGCCGTCATGAATCGCGAGATTCATGGTAGTGATAGGTCGCCACACCATAAACTTGCACACACCCTTCACTACTGATCACAGTGGAGAAGAGTACCTCGTCGTAACCAAAGGGCGCTTGGAACAATACTATCGTGGTCGATGTATCATACACGTACATCCGACAAATACAATCGTGATAACCTTGTTTATTTCAGGATCTACGAAGCGGTACCGGTTCCATAACATATCCTTATCCTATGTGATTTAATTAAGCATTTATGTGAAAACAACGTGCATCGCGACATGAGAACTATGTGCTAGTATGATCTTGCTTGATACGTGCTATGTATGCCTTGCATTATATCCTGTCATGCATAATTGGTGGCTTACAAAGTCTTTATGACTTACCCCCTCCCTTTTAGATCCTAATCATCCAGGACCATCTCATCGAGGTTGATCGTCTACTCTTGATCGTGATCGTTCGCCTAGAGGTGGTAGCGTTGGCTTTTGGTTTCTTTTTTTTGGCAAGGACGCTTGGGTTAAAGCAAGTCATTTAGACTTCGCTTGGGAATGTGAAATTGTAGTAGCTTGTACTTGTTGTAGACTAAGACTAATAGTACTACTTATGTTTCTAGTTGTTTGCCGGCACTTGTAGGCCGAGCCTTGCTTGCATGTATTGGTTCACTCGTTAAGACTTCCGCTGAGCATCCCATTAGCTCTTATTTACTTTTGTAGTTTCTCCGGCGTGTTTAGCCGTTGAGGTGTTTATATATTAGCATGAATTGTTTAGTTGTTGGGTTCCGGTTGTAAATTCGCCGATGACTTGGTTTACTTGCTATTAACTGTTATATCAGGTTCTAAAGTTTTAAATTATTCCGGCTTTTTAATGCCGAGTTGTACTGGGTGTCCAATGTTACGTCACGTCAGTTTTAATAATTGAGTCCTTGCATGAATTGTAGTCCTTATTTGGACGACACGACCCGCGATTCCTCCTCGGGGTCGGGGTCGGGTTGTCACAGTGCATCACTTAACAAATAATAAACCATTCAAGTATAGAAATCCATTTCTCTTATGAATCTAGGCTAAACCCGTAATTTAACAAGTAGCAACTCAAAAAATCCCCAAGACTTCATTGATGGTCTAGGATCAATTAATAACTTAGATTATATTCGCTAAAACTCATTCTTATGGTTCATGTATTATTTATAAACCACGCTTGACAAATCCAAATATTGTGATCCACACCTATTTAGAAACTAGACATCTTAAGGTATTATTTACCATTTTGAATCATTCAATTCAGACCTATAATCATCAATTTATGATTATCCCAAACACAAGTTATTTTCAGATTTTTACGTTATAACTCATTACGCATGACCATCTTGTAAATTCCACCATTAATTACTCACAACTCAAAAGGAGGTGAATATTTCTTAGTCTGAAACTAGACTTTTTTAATCTTTATATATATATATATATATATTTTTTTTTGAATGCTAGATTTATATAAATTAGAAATAAAGGAAAACAAGCTAAAGGGGGACAACCAACCTTACCCTTAAAAAGGGGGGGACAAAGGAGCCTTATCTTGAAGAAATAAATAGAGAAACAATGGCAATAAAATAAACCTAGATAAAAACCAAGAAATAAGTCTAATAATTACGATAACGACTCTTCGTACGGCGCTTCGACCTTCTAAGGCTGGGGGTTTCTAGATCAAGAGCTTCAAAGTGGGCGAGGTCATTATCATAATTTTCCTCTTCTTCTTCAATTGTTTGTAGGACAACAAATTTATTGGGGGAGGTTATATTCAAAGGAGTTTCGTGAGAAGAATCTTCCTAAAAAAAACCACTTAAATCTGGCATAGAATGTGTCACAGAATCAATTGGGATTTCAACAGCATTTTTCCGGTTAAAAGATGGATTGAAAGGGGGGGAATTTGGGCTCAAGCCAGAGCAAGACGGATATCTATGACCAAAAGGATTGGCAGTTGTGGCAGCTAGGGGCTCCGTTGTAGTCCGCCCTATCGTAGGGCTTTTAGCAGTGTGAGTTGTATTAGGGATGGTTTCTTGGGCAGTAGGATTGGTATCTTGAACATCAACTAAGGCTGGATCTTGATGGATGGGAGCAGCCACATTGGTGGCCGAGAAACATTGGCATTAGCCTGCAGACAACAATGGGAACAGTTTCCACATTCGAGGCTGGAGAGCCTTTATCTTGAGCCGGGGATGTTTGAATGTTATCATGTTGGGCAATGTGATCATCATTTAAATTGGACAAGATATCAAAAGGATTACTTACCCCAATACATTGGTCAGAAACTGTTGGAGGCGGATCGCTAATATTGGTTTTCGGATTGTCATCCGATACATGCACAACAGCCTCGTTCATGAGATCTATGTGTTCAGTTTCGACGGGAATACCTTGAGAGTCTTTTGCTAAAGAAACCGATGCTTCATTATTAGTTTTTGTAACCGGAGCCCAAACTTGCTTAACCATAGGAGCGACTTCCACCACTGTCGGACTTTGCTTAGGAGTGGTATCAATCACAGTATCTTTCCCTGTCAAATTCACCTTAGGAGACGCCTCTTGTTCACCCTTCAAGTCCCTAGTTCGAGATTGATGTGAACGATGATTTTTACGACAAACTTCTTTGGTATGCCCAAGCAGTCCACAACCGATACAATAACGAATGTTTCCTTCAAACTCTAGAGTCTGTCAGAAACCGTTTTCTTTACTAGTCCCAATCCAGAAACGAAAAGGGAGAGTCACCGATACATCCATTTCAACACAAATGCGAGCAAACATAGGCCTTGATAATGCGAGGGTTTTGTCATCCGCACGTAAAAACCGACCAAGGGAATTGCCAATGCATTGTAAAAAAGAAGGATTAAAGTGTGTCAACGGTAATTGGTGTAGGCGCACCCATACAACAACTTTGGTGATATCTTTCCTGAAGGAGAAATCTGGTGTCCATCTGAATGACCGATACATGGACGATTGAATCATGTGTGATTCCTTTGATAGCGCCAGAATCAAGTCTTCTGACGAGGATAATCGAACCATGACATGTCTCGGGTCTAATAAACCTACAACAAAGGGACCATTAAGCTTCCAAGAACGAGCGATATCCTCCTGGATGGCATGAACTGATGGTCGGCCTGACGAAAACTTCATCACAATTGTGTTTGCAAGCTGCTTAGCAGCGGCTTCGATCTCTACTGGAGTGAAGAGACATCCTGGCTCACCATTGAAAACATTAGCTTGCCGAGGGGCTAACGGAACGGCTGTTAACGTCGGGCTTGAAGAGCCAACAGAAGGTTTTGGTTGTCCAACAACCTGAGCATAAGATGTGGCGGGCGGCGTAGAATGTGGAGATGGAGCAGATGGTTGAACCGAAGGGGAGGCCTCCCGGGTTTGGCCGCCCGGCGGCTGCATACTATAGTATTAACAGTCTGAAACTAGACTGTTAATACTATATTTTAGCCTTTTAAATTACTCCATTATGACTTGTATTCATCAAAATACAGCCCATCAAAGTTCAAGTTAAAAACCTGATTTTCTGTCATCATTCGTTCTGCATGTCTATCATACAAAATTCACCAAATATTCCTCATTGCTCCAAATGAAATAAAATTTACATTTCCAGAAACTAGACTCTTTGAGATAGATTTTACCATTTTAAAACACTCCAATTGGACTTGTATTCATCAAATCGTGGTCCTCTCAACTTCATGACATAAGTCTGATTCTCTACTAGGACTTACACTGAGTGTCTGTCTTAGAAAATTCACCAAATATTCCTCATATATCAAAATATCATAAATATAACATTTACAGAAACTAGACTTTTTGAACTACAACTGATCATTTTAAACTACTCAATTCAGACATGTATTCATCGGATTATGGTCACCTAAATCTCATGTTAACAGGTTGGATTTCTGGTAACAACTTACTGGAACAGCCACGTTTTGTGACCAATGAAAAATACTTCCTTAACTCCAAAATTTATGAAACATTACCGAGAGTTACCTAACATGTATAGGTATAACATACTAAATATTTAGAAAATTACCATTAGTACATTAGTACCAGTATTTTTCTGCAATTCGACCAAAACAGAAACTAAATATAAATAGTTTGTTCCTTCATGCATGTATCATTTCATGGCATTTGGGTCATAAAAATCAAAGTAGCATCATGTATTTCGGGTTCCTCAAAGGGTAGCATACTTACAAGCCTTAGAACCTAACAAGGGGGTTTAGTACACGTACCTTAAATATGGAAATCAAGAACACAAAATAGGGTACGAAATAGGGGAAAACATAACAGCCACAAGAGGTCTCAAATCCGGCTCCTAGCTTGAGTTTTCGGGTGAGAAGGAGTTGTTGTAATCAAGCTTAAATCTCCAAAAGAATCCATGGCTTCCACGAGTCTCCAAAGCTCAGCCACACAAGCAGAAAAGGCTTGAAGAAACAAGAAATTAAAAGGGAGAATTGAGGGAGGATAGAGTTTACAAACAACAAGAACACTCACCAAATTAGGGGGAGAGGAGTTGGGGTAACAAATGGCTAATCTTCCAAGCAATCATCAAGAACTCCAAGAGCTTCCTTTCTGGACACAAGGGGAGAGAATTACATTAATTTCGTGGGTAGGAATGGGAGCAATTAGAAGGAGCTTCGTTTTCCATGACCTAGCTTGTAACTCGGGTGAATGGAACTATAGAAAATCAACTTCAACCTTCAAGAACTCTCAAGTCTTCCATGGGAGCACCCTCTCTCTCTCTCACGGTTTCTTGGGGATTAAAAGGATGAAGTGTGGAGTCCCTTTCAGCTTTGGTCTTGGGAATGGTTAAGGAGACAAAGGGTGTAAGAGCATCCACAGCGGTGGCTCCCAATACCACACTCTAGCTATCTCGTTTTCTGTTCCATTTACACTTTTTCAATCCTCTAAAAAATATTTCACTCCAATAAACACCCTCTATACACAACACTTTATAAACCTCAAATCTCTCAAAACTCAACTAACAAACCTAACTACCAATATATATATTTCATCTTCTTTATTTTTATTTCCCACCATGATTGGAATGAAATATATTTTATTTTAAATTTTATATTCTATAAAAAAAAATCTTGTATAAAAAATGTATCAATCAAAAGGAAAATTTATGTTTAAAATATATTTTTATTATAATATGCTGAAAAAAACGTACAAATCTCGTAAATGAGAAAAAAACGTGCAAGTTTAATCATTGACTAGAAACCACGGATTTGAACAGAAATTGTTAGATTTTTTATCGAAAAATAGTGCTAATCACCTAAAACGAACCTATACTAAACCGAAACTGCTAGGATCGGACCGAATAACATATCTAGGCACTCTTTCATTAAACCCATTTCTCTCCCACACAACCATCTCTCTACATACAAGTATACAACTGTGATCAAATTCCGTATATTTTATGATCACCCCCCACTTTCTACAGCTTTGTGATCAAAATTAAACCCATTTCATCAATTCCTCACTTTCCCTTTTTCTCTCACTAAAACCCTCCCTTCTAATTCTCTGCTTTCACCTTTCTCTCTCTAGACAACCGCCCCCCCTCTCTCTCTCTCTAAAGCAAAAGATTACTCCATTGTGCAATCTCCTTCATCCTTATCAAGAATCCCCCACTCCCCACTCTTCTTCGATCCATATCTTCCCACGTAATCTGCCTCTCTCAATGGTTAACTCCAATGGTGTCAAACTCCAATCGCCGCTCTTTCGATGCTCTGTCGCATGTTCTTTTCTTCTTCTTTTTTTATCAGAGATTGTGATAGGATTTTGGTTGATGGAAGGAGATAGGATTTTGGTTGATGGAAGGAAGGAGAATGGGGATAACTGATAAAAAAGAGCGGCAGTTCATCAAGCTAGGAGAGAGAAAGACGCGGTATAATTGTTACTGTTCCGCTAAGTGAATCGCAATAGCTTGCGATTCACTTGATGGGTTATTGCGATTGGGGGTTGAATCGGGGGTTTATTGTAGACTCCAGTTTTGTTAACATTATGCTAGCAGCGTTTTAGGGGGGTTAATAGCAGTATCATTGTGGACGCTCTAAGGCTCAAGGCTTGGATAAATGGGAAAATGTGATTATAGTGGTCTTAATGATTTGGTCTCCCACTCTCCAAACCCCACTAAGGCCAACTACGATAGTAGCATCCAGCTAAGGCTGATAGGATAGCTTAGGAACCAGATTTGTGGAGATTTATTAAGGGTTGGTGGGTATTTGGTCAAAAATAAAGTCGAACACACAATGAGTGGTCAACTATAGTAGACCAGAATTTGGGTCAACTTACAAAAATGATTCTGAACCGTATACAAGTCCTAAAATTACACAAGTGGGATGGTTAGAAAGATATCGAAGTCTAGTTTCTAACGCATCAAACGGATCCAAATTTGGAGTTCTGTACACAAAGTTATGGCCAAAATATTGCAGAGCTATCATGGCCTGTGGGAATACGAGTTAAGCCAAAAATCGAACACGAGAGCATGCAAACGTGTATCTAATTAATCCAAAATAATTCTAAGTTACTCCCCAAGGTCCCCAGTCATACCGGGCTAAACTTAGGGTCGAAAATAATATCAACAGAGTAAAACGACAATAAATACAACCGGTACGACAACACTGCGTAATTGTGGTCCATCATGCCTATAATTATACCAAGTCAAATACATAAGGATTCGGGGTCTTACAAAGCACACCAAGTTCGTTTTCTTTTTATAGTTTGGCTTTACATATAGTGATAAGAAGATTTCTTACAAATAGGATACGCTTCAAACTTATCATTAGGGATGAATCTTTATTAAAAAAAAATAACATTTCAGAAATGGTATGATCATAATTCCAAGTAAATTAGAGTTACCCTCTGGAAGTAAAAAATCTCCAAAAATGGTAAAACATTTTACAAACTGATCGATATTCATGGCATTTATCAATCAAAGCATTGCTTCTTTTTATATTGAATGACGAAATGCCATGAACACGATCGGATTGAAATGTTTTGTAGCGATTCACGTGCAACTCTTTAACATTAAAAAAATGGTAAGAGTGTTGAAAACTATCAACAATGTGTTCGTTATTCCTGGCATTTCACCAAAACAAAAATAAGATTACAAACATCAAATGGTCAAATGCCATGAATACGAACAAATTATTGTGTTTTGCTTTAGTAGAGAAGGAGAAATAGAGAGATTGAGAATTATATGGTCTTATGTCTTTGCCAATTAGCCTTTTTATAGGCATTTTCAATTAATAAAATGAAAAAAACGAACACCTATATTTTTCATGTTAATAAATATAAGTTGGTAAACTCATTTATTTTTGTCTGTTTAAGAGATAATTTCATACAATCCAACTTTATTTGGTGATTTTAATTATAGTCATTAAATGTTACTTGCCTCCTATTGACTATAAGAGTTACTCAATAAATCATAACATGCTTGAAATTTAAACACGACGTATGTGTGGAATCATCTAGTCGTGCAATTAGGGAATAGAGAAATACACTGATAGAAAGATTTTAAATATGGTTTAATTCATTGTATAATGTTGAATTTATAAAGAAGTTTGTACTATTAAAAGTTCCATAGAGTAGATAAAGAACGGATATCACATATTACTATTTATACCCTAGAGGTCATCATTTAATTAAGTATTGATATTGTTACATCTATGTAATCAATTTTTTTCCACATTTAATTATTTTGATAAAATAACCCTTTAATTAATAAAAAAAAATTCAAACCCTTTTTCAATTCAGTCATATTCACTTGAAAATTTAATTTTTATAAAAGTTCTCTTTCTCCGCATTGTGTTCTTAAAATCATTGCTCCGTTATATGTGACTGCCAAAATAAGTTTTCAATTATCAAAATTTAAACACAAACAAATATTATCTCATGTATATCACAACCTTTCGCTCTTTTTCTCACTCATATTTCAACATCGGCTATTCTACTAATATACTACCTTTGTGAATAAAATGAGTCGATCATTCCCTTTATGGATGTTTCGTTGCAAGAGTCCTCACTGAAATCTTATCTCTATAATCTTCATAACCCTTCAACGTTAACCTTCAAATATTATGTAAATATCTATCTTTCCGAACTCAAGATATATATAATTATGTATTAACTAATATTATACTTTTCAATCATTGGCTTTTTGCTCATAACGAATATATTTGTGTGTGTGTGTGTGCGTGTGAAGTAACTAGAACACCTTAATCACTAGCCTAGTGTATGTTTGGTAGACGCAAATGTATGTCAAATAGAATTGAATTTACTTTTTTTTTCAATGTTTTAATAGTGATGATTAATTTAACAAGTATAATAGAGTTACCAGACTTTATGATGTGCATGACGAATACTCTCTTTTGTCGACGGTAGATCAGTTTGTCAAATATATATTACCCCCTCCGTTACACCCAAAGAGTGTATGTTCGAAAAGTCTAATTATTGAGAGAGATATAATAAGAATTAGAGTTGGTCATAATTATAATAACTTTAGCACATAATCCATATATTATTATCAAATGTGGATGGTAATGTTGAAATGCTTTTGAAATTGTGGATGTGATTTTTGAAAATAGAATCATAATATGAAACATTTCGAAATAGTAGAGTTGACTCTTTGCCCAGAACGGAGGAAGTAGTTAAAATGACTTGACTATGTTGTTACCTTTTTTTTGTTGTTACCATATGACATGTCAAAAGAAATGTATAACCTAAACTAAAACAGAAAAGTAGTTAACTTTATATCTATTCTAATCATTTATATATTTGGACGTGATAAACTCAACGTAGTCCTTACTTGAATACTATTTTTACTAATTGAACATGGTAGAACACCCAACACATCTACGTTTGATAAACATATGGTAACTATTCACGTGATAATTTGGCATCATAAAAACAAGTACATGACTCTCGAACTTATTTTTTAATTCATTAATATTTGTCTTTATAAACCTTATTTCTCTAATCATCCTCATCTGAAGTAAAACGATTACAAGATACAAATGATCTAAATAAAGTATAAACAACTTGTTCTTTAAATTGATAGCCTTGCAATCTAAACATAGTATAAATATTCACTCAAAACATCTTATTATTAATATTTTGCCAAAGGTTTACTATCATGAGATTGATTTACACCGAGTGATTGAAAAAAAAAAATTCTTAATTTTGTTGCGTGAGGTGGTTGATTATTTTTTTAATTGAGAATTGAAAGAAGATAATTCAAAAAGAAAAGATTACATTGTGTGTGTGTGTGTCTATACATATATATATACATATATATACATATATATATATATATATACATATACATATATATATATATATATATATATATATATATATATATATATATATATATATATCTACTAACGGTGGTCTTCATATGTAAATCTATTTTTTTTTTCCAAAATTTTATCATCGCCACTAAGCTAAACCTAACAACGAATTAAGATTCATGTTCCCTATCATGTTTTGAATTCAATATACACAAGAACTGTGAGAACCCAAACCCATTACTTGTATTATATCATTGTAGCATGTTTATCGTATGTCTTAACATGTTAGATACTTCGATTGGTTCATGTCATGCTTGCATTAGAGTTGTTACGTTCATAGTCGCTTGAATGCCTTCTATGCGTTGCATACCTTGTCGTTTGTGCTTTGAGTGTTTGCCTTAGCATGTTACCACTTGTAACGCCCCGTATTCTTGCATGTGCATTGTATGCCTGTTTTCTTACTTTCTTGGTTGATTGTGAGCATGTTTACTTGTTATATAAATGTCTTAGAATCATTCATAGATCATTTTAGAAGTTCATAACATGTTTAGAACCATATAAACTTGTTTGTAGAATCGCCGGTTTAATCGCGTTGAACTTAGCCTTAGCGATTCCTCTCGTTGCTCGTATTTGCTTCTATTTCGACGTACGAAGTGTTCGTTGAGTTCTTGACTTTATATTCAAGTCTTATTCATGTTGAAACAAACCTATTTCATGCCCATGATATCCTAGTTTGATTGGTGGTTGATTTGAGTTTAATCCGTTGTTCATTCGTCGCGTGGTTCGCGCCTTGTCCTAGCTTGTTCCGGGAGTTGTTCGGGTGTGTTTCCAACTCATTTTGAGTAGGGTTAGACCTTAGAATGGTTGCCCAAAAGTTTGGGACCATTTAGACCAAGTTTAGATCAAGTTTTAGAGGTTCTGGAGCCGAGGCGGCCGCATGGGAGCTGGTGAGGCGCCCGCCTCAAATGCTGAGAGTAATTTCTGATTGGTCTGAACTTGGGGGAAGCCCCAGATGTTGAGGCGGCCGCATGGGCCCAGGTGAGGCGCCCGCCTCACTTGGTTTGCTGCTACGGGCTGATTTTCCCCTGTTTCGGAATTTGACGATTTGTTCACTTCCAACCCCTACTTAAACCTATCCTAAACCTCCCTAACCCTTCCTACTTAAGTCCTAACATCCCTAACTAGATTTTTAAGTTAGATTAAGGGCTCATTAGTTGGTCATTAAGCCCCAAATCTGATTAGAATAGGGACCACAAGTGTTTGACACTTGTCCCACTCACCCTTTGACCTTTTTAAAGCCACAAATCAGCTCTTTACCCTCTCATTTGCTGATAGCTCTCTCAAAAAACGAATTTCACTTTCTCTCTAGCTCATCCATGGCTTCTTGGAGCTAAACCCTTCATCTTCAATCATCCATCCATCATTTGGCCAAGACTCTTTCATTAAAGTTGAAGAGCTCATCAAGGGGAGCATTTCCATCCGAATAGTTTCTTCTATTTCTTTCTTTGGTGTGTATCAAGTAAGTTACTCTCTTCTTCATCTTCTTCTTTAGTTCTCATTGACCCTAAGGAAACAAAGCCTATGGTGGTTGAGGTCAATGAGGACACATGTTATGCTTCCTATGCTATCTTCATGTATGTTGGGATTTTGAGCTTGTTAGGAGCATGTATAGGAAGGTTTCTTGCCTATGAAAGTATATAAAACTCTTGTATCTTGATTATGTAGGACTTTGAACATGTTAGAAACATGTATGGTAATTGTTGATGAAAATGTTGTTAAGTGCTAATGGCTTAAATTGAGCTTACATGAAATGTGGTATGTTGAATGTGTTATACCTTCAATTTTGGACTCTATGATGAACATGTATCATATTATTATGCCTTGGTAAATTTATGACCTTGAAGAACTTAGTAATGAACTAGGTTGAGTTATGAAGCACATAGCTTCAATTACCCTAAATTTGGGAATTTAGAGCAAAGACTCATCGGAGTCGATTTTAGGGAAGATTTGAACTTGATAAACCCTAATTTCAATCCCTACGAAGTTTGGACAACGTTTGGTCAAGTTTACTCAATGTTTAGTTGAGATCATTTGTGTACATGTGAAACCGTTATGATTATTTGGTTATGAGCAATTGATTGCCTTGACTTGGTTTATTGTAGAGAATTATACCCTACTTGGTCGGTCGAGTTCGCTCTTGTCGAATTCGATCATTATTTGGTCTTTACGAGTAAACATCTACTTGAGCATTGCATTAAGTCCAGCTGGCACTATTTGGTTTGATTTTTATGTCAGGGTAGGACGATGTATAGCCTTCACGAATTGAGAGATTCGTGCTCGCTATGGATCGCCGTGCACAGGACCTCACACACCCTCCATTGTAGGCCGCATGATGGGGAAGTAGCCCTTCAGCCGTATCAATAAGTGCGTCACCATCGGGCGCTATTAGCCGGCGGAGTTCGATATATCGATGCAACGTCACGAGCATCGTAGTCACGATATTGGGTTAACAAACTATTTTGCGAGAGCTAGCTGGCCAAGGCCGTGCCTATATCATATCCTACTTGTATGATTTATTTCCTTGCACTTACGTGAATAATGTGCTAAGTGCTATATGATGAGCGTGAACCCTAATTGTGATAAATGCCATGTTATAACATGATCATGCATTTAGTAACTTACTAAGTCTTTCGACTTACCCTATTTGTTTGTTTTGTTTCCTTAGATCGAGCCGAGGAGCCAGGTCAGGGATAGATTCGCTTGATCCACGTTTGGTTGTTTGTAATATAAAGGTTGATCTTTTGGACATCTACTAGTTAACCTTTTATTTTTGGTAAGGGCGTTGGGAAGCAAGTCATGTAGACTTGGCTTGGGGGTATATGTTGTGTTTGTTGATGTAATAGACTTAACTACTTAACACTTGTAATCTTTTGGTATGCCGACTTATAAGTCGAGCTTGTTTATATGTGTATGGTTCACTTCTACGGTTTTCTCCGCTCCGCTAAAGCTCGTTTAAATTGTTGTTGTTGTTGTCTCCGGCATGTTGTGGCCGTTGAGGTTATATAAGCATGTGTTAATAATTGTAGGAGTAGTTGTTGGGTTCGGCTGTAACGTCGCCGAAGACTTGTTTAAATTAGTTGTTTCAGGCCAAGTGTAGCCGAGTTGTTGTTTGTATGCGATGTTGCGCCACATGAATTTTATGATCCTACTATGCATGCTTGTTTAATTGTCTATTTGGACGGCGCGACCGGGATCTCGCATTGGGGTCCGGGTCGGTCGTCCTTGGTATCGAGCTATGGTTAGGCCGTCGGCCGGGATAGGTTCCATGGCCTAGTTGGGTTGGTTATTTGTGTGTTGATTTTAACGTCGAGTGAATTCTTGTAGGAGTCCGATGGTTATCGAGGAGAGGTAGACCAGGAGAGTTCGGTTGAACTTTAAGTAGAGGTACGCCGCCGGAGGATCCTGTAAGTTCCGATATGGGTGCTTACATCGCAGATGTGCTTTTTCTCGGCTCGGTGCCGAGCTTTTCTCGAGGCAGGGGAGGAAGGTGAGGCAAGACCACCACCACCACCTCCACCACCGAGACCAAGGGGTGACACTACACTCTTAGAGAGGTTTCTTAAGCTAAAGCCTAGTTCATTTCTTGGAGAACCAAACCAGAGAAGCTTAGTGTGGATGGAGGAAATGATTAAGATATTGTCCATGATGGGTGTCTGTGACGAAGAAGTTATGTTAGCAACCTTTATGTTTAAGGGAGCCGAGGAGCATTGGTGGATCTAAGTAAAGGAGAGTTGGGAGATGCAACAAGTTCCCATCACATGGGCTAATTTCAAAGAGAGTTTAAGAATGAGTATGTGCCTGATGTGGTTCTCGCAATCAAAGAGAGAAAGAGTTTCTATGATCTTGAGCAAGGTAGCAGATCGGTATGCAGTATTCCGCAGTTCACGCACTGAGCCGATATTGTACTTATCTCGATTCCCACTGAGGCACGGAGAACACACAAGTTTGTGAAGGGTTAAGAACCGAGTTTAGAAATGTTTTAGCGCTTAAGCTTTACTCATTACCGAGTGCTGATCGGGCGATGAGGTGGAGCAAGACATCATGAACACATAAGAATAATGCTAGTAGTGCATCGTGCATACCTTAACAGTAATCGGCAACAATTCGGGTAGCGTAAGGGATATCAAGGGAACCGTGATAGAAGGAGGAGGCCGCAGTAGGCCACGTCGGGAAACAAGGTAATAATACTTCTTCATCTAAGGGGCACAAGGTCGGTGTAGTGGGAGTATGACTTGCGTTATTGTCGAAGCTAGGTCAGGTTGATTGGTGTCGGGCAAAAGCTTGGAAAGTGTACAATTTGTGGAGATGGTACCCATTTTAGGAAGGGTGCTGGGGCAACTCAACCGGAAATGTGGCTCAGTGGAGCCAAGAGAAGTGTAGATGGGAAACCAAGGTTCAAGGCCGGGTGTTTGCGCTTGATCGGCCGAGGTTCGGGGTCTGGCCGTGATTGGAGGTACTCTTTCTATATTCGATCATAAGGCTCGAGTTCTCATAGATCCGGGTCTTCGCATTCATATGTTGCTTCACTTTATTGAGAATCTATGCGTATTGCCTCAACCTTTGCCATATTTGCTTGAAGTGTCTACCCGCTCGGGGAATATATGCTCGCGTCAAGTGTTTAAGTCTTGTGATGTTTTGGTGGGTGACCACACTTTGCATGCGGATTGGTAGTTCTTCCTATACGTGATTTTGATGTGATTCTTGGCATGGTGGTTATGTTATCATTATAGTTATTTATATAGAAGAGAGTTACCTTTATATCTTGGGTGTGCACGAGTTTACTTTTGTGGGTGATCATGCTTCGGTGCACACTTTATTTTGCATTGAGGGCTAGAAAATTATTATCTCAAGGGTGTACGGGTTATCTTGCATGCGTAGTTGATAAGAGGAGGTCTTCGCCAACTTAGAAGAGGTTCGGTAGTGTGTGAATTTCCCGGCGTGTTTCTACCGACCATGCTATGCCACCCGATAGAGAACTAGAAGTGCATATTGAACTTATTCAGGGGACTTCACCGATTTCTAAGGCACCGTATAGGATGGCACCAGCGGAGCTTAGGGAGTTGAAAACCGGTTGCAAGAACTTAGGGATGGTTTTGTTAAACCAAGTGTGTCGCCTTGGCGCGGTCTTGTTTGTGAGGAAAGAAAGATGGGAGTTTGCGGTTGTGTATAGACTACAGAATTGAATAAGGTGACTATTAAGAATAAGTATCCTCTACATCGATGATCTTTTTTGACCGGTTGCAAGGGTCTATTGTCTACTCTAAGCTTGATTTGAGATGGGGTTACTACCAATTGAAGGTTAGAGAGGAAGACATTCGAAACTGACTTTTCACTAGGTATGGGCATTTTGAATTTGTGGTGATGCCGTTTGGGTTGACGAAATCCGGCTGTTTATGGATTTGATGAACCGTGTTTTTCACGTTATCTTGATTGTTTGTTGTAGTCTTCATTGATGATATTTTAGTATATAGAAATCTCGGGAGGAGCATGAGAAACATTTGAGGATTGTGTTGTCTATTCTTCGGAGAGAAGCGACTTTACGCCAAGTTTAGCAAATGTGCCTTTTGGCTTGAGGAAGTATCTTTCTTGGGGCACATAGTTTCGGCCGGGATAGCCGTTGATCCGTCTAAGATTGAAGCGGTGGCAATTGGAAGGCCTAGTTCGGTTACCGAGGTTCGGAGTTTCTTGGGGTTAGCGGGTTATTACGAAGGTTTATTGAGGGTTTCTCTAGGATTGTGACTCCTGGCCGAAGTTGACACGGAAGAACGTGCCGTTGTTTGGAGCGAGAAATGTGAGTCTAGTTTCCAAGAGCTTAAGAATCGGTTGACATCGGCACCTATTTTGGCTTTGCCTAGTGGAGGAGAAAATTTCGTGATCTATAGTGATGCTTCTAAGGAAGGTTTGGGTTGTGTTTGATGCGAGAATGGGAGGGTGATCGCCTATGCATCGAGGAAATTATCTATTCATGAGGCGAGTATCCGACCACGCGATATGGAGTTGGCTGCGATTATTTTCGCTTGCATAAGTGGAAACACTACTTGTATGGGTCTAAGTTTGAGATCTTCACCGACCATAAGAGCTTGAAATACTTGTTTTCTCAAAGGAGTTGAATATGAGCGTAGGTGGA
>CM028382.1:67568874-67614353 GCA_013146195.2 Codonopsis lanceolata | reverse complement strand
AGGGCATACAAGTGCCCTCATTTGACCTCAACCAACATAGACTTTGCTTCCTTAGGGTCAATGAGAACTAAAGAAGAAGAAGATTAAGAAGGTAACTTACTTGATACACCAAAGAAAGAACTAGAAGAAACTATTCGGATGGAAATGCTCCCCTTGATGAGCTCTTCAACTTTAATGAATGGCTCTTGGGCAATGGATGAATGGATGAAGGTAGATGATGATGAAAGACCTTAAGAAACCATGGAAGAGAACCTTGGAGAAGATGAGAATTCGTTTTGAGAGAGAGCTCGGCAAATGAGAAGGAGAGAGGCGATTGGCTTATATTTGGTCAAATGGTGAGTGGGACAAGTTAAATCAAACACTTGTGGTCCCTTTTCAAATCAGATTTGGGGCTTAATGACCAACTAATGGACCCTTAATCTAACTTAGAAATCTAGTTAGGGATGTTAGGACTTAAGTAGGAAGGGTTAGGGAGGTTTAGGATAGGTTTAAGTAGGGGTTGGAAGTGAACAATTCGTCAAATTCCGAAACAGGAGAAATCGCCCGTAGCGAGAAACAAGTGAGGCGGGCGCCTCACTAAGGCCCCATGCGGCCGCCTCAACTCTGAGGCTCTCCCAAAGTTCGAGACCATTCGGCAATTACTCGGCATTTGAGGCGGGCGCCTCACGGCTCCCATGCGGCCGCCTCGGCTCAGAACCTCTAAAACTTGATCTAAACTTGGTCTAAATGGTCCCAAACTTTTGGGCAACCATTCTAAGGTCTAACCCTACTCAAAACACATCGAGTCGGAAGCACCGAACAACTCAGGAACAAGCTAGGACAAGGCGCGAACCACGCGGACGAATGAACAACAGTTAAACTCAAATCAAACACCAATCAAACTAGGATGTCTTGGGCATGAAATAGGTTTGTTTCAACATGAATAAGACTTGAATATAAAGCCAAGAACTCAACGAACACTTCGTACGTCGAAATAGAAGCAAATACGAGCAACGAGAGGAATCGCTAAGACCAATTTCAAGCGATTAAACCGGCGATTCTACAAACAAGTTTATATGATTCTAAACATGTTATGAACTTCTAAAATGATCTATGAATGATTCTAAGAACATTTATATAACAAGTAGAACATGCTCACAATCAACCAAGAAAGTAAGAAGACAAGCATACAATGCACATGCAAGAATACGGGCGTTACACTCTCCCCCACCTTTAGGAATTTAGTCCCTAAATTCTTACCAAGTTCGTCGAATAAAGTGTGGATGCTTCTCGCGCATCTCGCTTCCGTCTCCCAAATCGCTTCTTCAATGTTGTGATTCCTCCAAAGAACTTTGACTAAGGGAATTCTCTTGGTTCGTAGAACTTGTTCCTTGGTATCCAATATCTTCACGGGCTTTTCAACGTATGACATATCCGGCTCAGCGTGATCTCCTCATACTCGAGTACATGAGGACTCGTCCTTCAAATACTTTCGCAACATAGGAAACATGGAATACGTTATGAGTCTCGAAAGTGAAGGTGGCAATGCTAATACGATACGCTAAGGTCCCACCAACTCTCAAGAACCTCAAATGCGGACCAATGTATCTCGGTGTAAGCTTCCCTTTCTTGCCAAACCTCTTAGTACCTCTCCTCGGTGTTACCTTCAAGAACACGTAATCACCCACTTGGAACTCAAGATCCGTCTTCGATTGTCGCATAACTCTTTTGTCGACTTTGAGCGGTGCGCAAGCGATCTCTAATCAACTTCACGCTCTCAACCATTGTTGCACTAACTTCGGAACCCCAAAGTTTCGCCTCTCCAACTTCATCCCAACAAATTGGCGATCTACACTTACGCCCATACAAAGCTTCATACGGCGCCATCTTGATACTCGTGATAAGCATTATTATCGCACGCAAACTTCGGCCAAGGTAAATGAGAATCGGCTTCCCTTGAAATCCACGGCACAAGCTTCGCGACATATCCTCCAAAATCTGAATCAAGCGCTCGGATGACCATCCGTTTGCGGATGAAAAACATCTTGAAGTCAATCTAGTCCCCAAAGCTTCTGCAATGACTTCCAAAATCTAGATGTGAACCTCGGGTCTCTATCGGACACAATACTAACAGATGCGCCATGAAGTCTCACGATCTCACGAATATACAAAGGCGCTAAGCGAGTCAATGAATGCGTGATAGCTATCGGAATGAAGTGTGCGGACTTAGTCAATCGTCGACTATAACCCAAGCGCATTAAACCCTCTCTGCGCGGTAACCCGTCCATCCAAAGTCCATGGTAATGAACTCCCATTTCCACTCGGGGAATCTCAATGGTTGTAGAAATCCCTTGGTCTCGATGCTCGGCCTTAACCTGGCGACAAGTCAAACACTTAGACACGTACTCGCAATTTCTCTCTTCATACCTTTCCACGAGCTGTCTTTTCAAATCCAAGTACATCTTCGTGCTCCCCGGGTGAATGGTATACTTCGTCTTATGAGCCTCATCAAGAACCAACCTCTTCAATTCCGCATTACAAGGAACACAAATCCTACCTCGAAAAGTCAAAGGTACCCTCGGTATTAACCACAAAGTCGGGCGATACATTCTCAGCCAACCCATCGATAATTTTCCTCAACTCCGGATCATTCCCTTGCTCTTCTCTAACTTTCCCAAATAAAACAGGTGTTGCACGAACATTAGCAAAAATCACCCCTCTATCAACAACACTAGGACTCCAATCTCGCAAATCCTCCAACATTTTCCATTCCTTCACCATCATACACGACATATAAACTTTTCTACTCAAGGCATCCGCTACAACATTTGCCTTCCCGGATGATACAAGATAGTACAATCATGGTCCTTTAACTTTTCCATCCATCTGTTGCCTCATATTCAACTCCTTTTGAGAAAACAAGTATTTCAAGCTCTTATGGTCGGTGAAGATCTCAAACTTAGACCCATACAAGTAGTGTTTCCACTTATGCAATGCGAAAATAATCGCAGCCAACTCCATATCGTGTGTCGGGTAATTCTGCTCATGAATAGACAATTTCCTAGATGCATAGGCGATCACCCTCCCATTCTGCATCAAAACACAACCCAAACCTTCCTTAGAGGCATCACTATAGATCACGAAATTTTCTCCTCCACTAGGCAAAGCCAAAATAGGTGCCGATGTCAACCGATTCTTAAGCTCTTGGAAACTAGACTCACATTTCTCGTTCGCTCAAACAAGCGGCACGTTCTTACGTGTCAACTTCGTCATAGGAGTCACAATCCTAGAAAAACCCTCAATAAACCTTCGGTAATAACCCGCTAACCCCAAGAAACTCGAACCTCGGTAGCGAACTAGGCCTCTTCCAATTCGTCACCGCTTCAATCTTAGACGGATCAACGGCTATCCGGCTCGAAACTATGTGCCCCAAGAAAGATACTTCCTCAAGCCAAAAGGCACATTTGCTAAACTTGGCGTAAAGGCTGCTTCTCTCGAAGAATAGACAACACAACCCTCAAATGTTTCTCATGCTCCTCAGAGATTTCGAATATACTAAAATATCATCAATGAAGACTACAACAAAGCAATCAAGATAGCGTGAAAAACACGGTTCATCAAATCCATAAACACCGGGCGCATTCGTCAACCCAAGCGGCATCACCACAAATTCAAAATGCCCATACCTAGTGCGAAAAGCCGTCTTGAATGTCTTCCTCTCTAACCTTCAATGGTAGTAACCCCATCTCAAATCAAGCTTAGAGTAGACAATGGACCCTTGCAATGGTCAAAAGGTCATCGATGTGGGGTAGAGGATACTTATTCTTAATAGTAACCTTATTCAATTCTCGGTAGTCTATACACAACCGCAAACTCCCATCCTTCTTTCTCACAAATAAGACAGGTGCGCCCCAAGGCGACACACTTGGTTTAACAAAACCAATCTCTAGAAGTTCTTGCAAGCGGGTTTTCAACTCCCTAAGCTCCTGGTGCCATTCTATATGGTGCCTTAGAAATCGGTGAAGTCCAGGAATAAGCTCAATGCAAAACTCTAGTTCTCTATCGGGTGGCATAGCATGATCGGTAGAAAACACGTCGGGAAATTCACACACTACCGGGACCTCTTCTAAGTTAGGCGAAGACTTTCTCTTATCAACTACGCATGCAAGATAACCCGTACACCCTTGAGATAGTAATTTTCTAGCCCTCAATGCAGAAATGAAGTGCACGTCACTCGAAGCATGATCACCCACAAAAGTAAACTTCAGGCACACCGGCATATAAAAGGTAACTCTCTTTCTATGGCAGTCAACTATAGCATGATAAGCACATAACCAGTCCATGCCAAGAATAACATCAAAATCACGTATAGGAAGAACTACCAAATCCGCATGCAAAGTGTGGTCACCCACCAAAACATCACAAGACTTAAACACTTGAGGCGAGCATATATTCCCCGGCGGGGTAGACACTTCAAGCAAATATGGCAAAGGTTGAGGCAAAACGCAAAGGTTCTCAATAAAGTGTGAAGCAACATATGAATGTGAAGACCCTGGATCTATGAGAACTCGAGCCTTATGATCGAATATAGAAAGAGTACCTCCAATCACGGCCGTAGACCCCTGAACCTCGCGCTGATCAAGCGCAAACACCCGGCCTTGAACTTTAGGTTTACCGTCCCCATCTCTCTTAGCTCCAGGCTGAGCCACCGGCGATTGGCCTTAAACTTGGACAATCCTTCTTCATGTGAGTTCCATCTCCGCAATAAAACACTTCCCATTTTCCCCGGCACACCTTCTCGGTGTGTGCCCGGACCTCGGCAAAAATCATAGCTTCACTACGCGACCCTTGCTGCCCCTTAGATGAAGAAGTATTATTACCTTGTTTCCCCGACTGTGGCCTACCTTGGCCTCCACTTCTCCTATCACGGTTCCCTTGATAACCCCTTCTATTACCCGAATTGTTTCCACGATTCTTGTGGGTAGTGCCGTGCACTACTAGCATTATTCTTAACCCTGTGTTCATCAATGTCTTGCTCCACCTCATACGCTCTATCAACTGCGGTCCGATAATCGGTGAGCTTAAGCGCTAAAATCGTTTTCTAAACTCGGTTCTTAACCCTTCACAAACTTGTGTGTTCTCCGTGCCTCGTGGGAATCAGATACGTACAATATCGGCTCAATTCTGTGAACTTTGCAGAATACTCTGCCACAGTCATGCTACCTTGCTCAAGATCATAGAACTCCTTCTCTCTTTGATTGCGAACCACATCCGGCACATACTCATTCTTAAACTCTCTTTGGAAATTGGCCCATGTAATGGGAACTTGTTGCATCTCCCAACTCTCCTTCAAAACAGTCCACCAATGCTCGGCGGCTCCCTTAAACATAAAGGTTGCTAACATAACCCTCTCTTCGTCAGTACACCCCATCATGGACAATATCTTAATCATTTCCTCCATCCATAACTCGGCCTCTCTCGGCTTTGGTTCCCCAAGAAATGAACTAGGCTTTAGCTTAAGAAACCTCTCTACAAGGGTAGTGTCAGTCCTTGGTCTCGGTGGTGGAGGTGGTGGTGGTGCTTGCTCCTCTGCGACCTCCCCGGCTGCCCGGCCGAGAAAAGCTAACGATGCGATGTAGTTCGGCCATATCCGGAACTACCGGATCCTCTGGCGGCGGTACCTCTACCTCGGGTTCAACCGGAACTCTCCTGGGTCTACCTCTCCCTGGATTAACCATCGGACTCCTACAAGAATTCACTCGACGTTAGAATCCACACACAATTAACCAACCCAACTAGGCCATGGAACCTATCTGGCCGGCTAACTATAGCTCGATACCAAGCGTGACGACCCGGCCGGACCCCAATGCGAGATCCCGAGTCGCGCCGTCCAAATAATCAATAACACAAGCATGCATAGTAGGATCACAAAAATCATGTGGCGCAACATTGCATACAAACAACAACTCGGCTACACTTGGCCGGAAAAACAACCTAATTTAAACAAGTCATCGGCGACGTTACATAGGAACCCAACAACTACTCCTACAATTATTAACACATGCTTATAATAACCTCAACGGCCACAACATGCCGGAGACAATAACAACAACAATAAATAACGAGCTTTAGCGGAAGAAAACCGTAGTGAACCATACACATATAAACAGGCTCGACATGTAAGTCGGCTTACCAAAAGATTACAAGTATTAAGTAGTTAAGTCTATTACATCAACAAACACAACATATACCCCAAGTCAAGTCTACATGACTTGCTTCCCAACGTCGCCCTTACCAAAATAAAAGTCTATCAACAAGAGTCCAAAAGAGCAACCTTTAAACAACCAACCAAAAGTACAAGCGAGTCTATCCCGGACCGTCTCCTCGGCTCGGATCTAAGGAAAGACAAAGCAAACAAATAGGGTAAGTCGAAAGACTTAGTAAGTTACTATAATGCATGTACATGTTATAGCATGACATTTATCTCACTTATCATACATGATCATCATATAGCACTTAGCACATATTTCATGTAAGTGCGGAAAATAAATCATACAAGTAGGATATGATATAGTCACGGCCGCCAGCTCTGCAAAAAACTTTATCATACTTTATCGTGCAACATTGATGCTCGTGAATTTATCAAGTACATCGATCTAGATCGATCTAGATAGCAAGCCAATGCGGCACTTAGATACGGCACTTAAGGGCTACTTCCCCATTGCGGCCAACAATGGAGGTGTGTGTGAAGTCCTAGTGCGGCGATCCATAGCGAGCACGAATCCCATAATTCGTGAAGGCGATGCATCGTCCCACCTTGACCCGATAAACAAACCAAATAATGCCAGCTGGACTCAATGTGATGCACAAGTAGATATTTACTTGACTAAACCAAACAAAGACCGAATTCGACAAGAGCGAACTCGACCAACCAAGTAGGGTATCAATCTCTACTATAAAGTCATATCAAGGCAAATTAAATTGCACAAACCAACCTTTCATAAAACTTGCATAAATCATCAAACCAATCTCATACTTGAGTAAACCAAATCAAACGGTGTCCAAACTTCGTAGGGATTGAAACTAGGGTTCAACACGTTCAAATTATTCCCTAAAGTCGACTCAGTTGAGTCTTTGCTCTAAATTCCCAAATTTGGAGAAATTGAAGCTATATGCTTCATAACCCAACCTAGGTCATTTCTAGGTTCAACAAGGTATAAATTCACCAAGGCATTGCAAAGTGATCCAAGTTCATCATAGAGTTCATTTCATAGGATAGAACACATACAACATAACAACATGTAATGAAGGCTCCATTTAGGGCATTCTCTTGTGAACAAACTTCCAACAACAAACAATATACATGTCTCTAACATGTTTAAAGCTTTGAATAGGCAAGATGAAAGAGTAATATAAGCTTTCACAAGCAAGCATTTAACCTATACATGCTCCTAACAAGATCAAAATCTCAACATACAACAATATAGCATGTAAGGCATACAAGTGCCCTCATTGACCTCAACCAACATAGACTTTGCTTCCTTAGGGTCAATGAGAACTAAAGAAGAAGATGAAGAAGAGGTAACTTACTTGATACACACCAAAGAAAGAACTAGAAGAAACTATTCGGATGGAAATGCTCCCCTTGATGAGCTCTTCAACTTTAATGAATGGCTCTTGGGCAATGGATGAATGGATGAAGGTAGATGATGATGAAGACCTTAAGAAACCATGGGAGAACCTTGGAGAAGAAGAGAATTCGTTTTTGTAAAGGGCTCTCAGCAAATGAGGAAGAGAAGAGCTGATTGTGGCTTATATTGGTCAACAAAGTGAGTGGGACAAGTGTCAAACACTTGTGGTCCCTTTTCAAATCTGATTTGGGGCTTAATGATCAACTAATGGACTCTTAATCTAACTTAAAAATATAGTTAGGGATGTTAGGACTTAAGTAGGAAGGGTTAGGGAGGTTTAGGATAGGTTTAAGTAGGGGTTGGAAGTGATCAATTCGTCAAATTCCGAAACAGGAAGAAATCTGCCCGTAGCAGCAAAACAAGTGAGGCGGGCGCCTCACTAAGGCCCATGCGGCCGCCTCATGTACTGAGGCCTTCCCAAAGTTCAGACCATTCAGCAATTACTCTCAGCATTTGAGGCGGGCGCCTCACCAGCTCCCATGCGGCCGCCTCGGCTCCAGAACCTCTAAAACTTGATCTAAACTTGGTCTAAATGGTCCCAAACTTTTGGGCAACCATTCTAAGGTCTAACCCTACTCAAAACACATCGGAAACGCACCCGAACAACCCCCGGAACAAGCTAAGACAAGGCGCGAACCACGCGACGAATGAACAACGGATCAAACTACAATCAAACCTCAATCAATCTAGGATGTCTTGGGCATGAAATAGGTTTGTTTCAACATGAATAAGACTTGAATATAAAGTCAAGAACTCAACGAACACTTCGTACGTCGAAATAGAAGCAAATACGAGCAACGAGAGGAATCGCTAAGACCAATTTCAACGCGATCAAACCGGCGATTCTACAAACAAGTTTATATGATTCTAAACATGTTATGGACTTCTAAAATGATCTATGAATGATTCTAAAACATTTATATAACAAGTAGACATGCTCAACAATCAACCAAGAAAGTAAGAAGACAAGCATACAATGCACATGCAAGAATACGGGCGTTACATGATATATTTTTCATGTTAATAAATATGTTAAACTCATTTACTTGTTAAAGAGATAATTTCATAGTGATTTTAATTATAGTCATTCCTCCTATTGACTATAAGAGTTACTCAATAAATCATAACATGCTTGAAATTGACGTATGTGTGGAATCATCTAGTCGTGCAATTAGGGAATAAGGATAGAAAGATTTTAAATATGGTTTAATTCATTGTATAATGTTGAATTTATAAAGAAGTTTGTACTATTAAAAGTTCCATTGAGTAGATAAAGATATCACATATTACTATTTATACCCAAGAGGTCATCATTTAATTAAGTATTGATATTATTACATCTATGTAATCAATTTTTTTCCACATTTAATTATTTTGATAAAATAACCCTTTAATTAATAAAAAAAATTCCAAACCCTTTTTAAATCAGTTATATTCACTTGAAAATTTAATTTTTAAAAGTTCTCTTTCTCCGTATTGCGTTCTTAAAATCATTGCTCCGTTATATGTGCCAAAATAAGTTTTCAATTATCAAAATTTAAACACAAACAAATATTATCTCATGTATATCATAACCTTTCTCTCTTTTTCTCACTCATATTTCAACATCGGCTATTCTACTAATATACTACCTTTGTGAATAAAATGAGTCGATCATTCCTTTATGGATGTTTCGTTGAAATATTCCTCACCGAAATCTTATCCCTATAATCTTCATAACCCTTCAAATTTAACCTTCAAATATTACGTAAATATCTATCTTTCCGAACTCAAGATATATATAATTATATATTAACTAATATTATACTTTTCAATCATTGGCTTTTTGCTCATAACGAATATGTTTGTGTGTGTGCGTGTGAAGTAACTAGAACACCTTAATCACTATACTAGTGTATGTTTGGTAGACGCAAATGTATGTCAAATAAAATTGAATTTACTTTTTTTTCAATGTTTTAATAGTGATGATTAATTTAACAAGTATAATAGATTTACCAGACTTTATGATGTGCATGACGAATACTCTCTTTTGTCGACGGTAGATCACTTTGTCAAATATATATTACCCCCTCCGTTACACCCAAAGAGTGTATGTTCGAAAAGTCTAATTATTGAGAGATATATAATAAGAATTAGAGTTGGTCATAATTATAATAACTTTAGCACATAATCCATATGTTATTATCAAATGTGGAGGGTAATGTTGAAATGCTTTAGAAATTGTGGATGTGATTTTTGAAAATAGAATCATAATATGAAACATTTCAAAATAGTAGAGTTGACTCTTTGCCCAGAACGGAGGAAGTAGTTAAAATGACTTGACTATGTTGTTACCTATTTTTTGTTGTTACCATATGACATGTCAAAAGAAATGTATAACCTAAACTAAAACAGAAAACTAGTTAACTTTATATCTATTCTAATCTTTTATATATTTGGACGTGATAAACTCAACGTAGTCCTTACTTGAATACTATTTTTACTAATGGAAAATGGTAGAACACCCAACACATCTACGTTTGATAAACATATGGTAACTATTCACGTGATAATTTGGCATCATAAAAACAAGTACATGACTCTCGCACATATTTTTTAATTCATTAATATTTGTCTTTATAAACCTTATTTCTCTAATCATCCTCATCTGAAGAAAAACGATTACAAGATACAAATGATCTAAATAAAGTATAAACAACTTGTTCTTTAAATTGATAGCCTTGCAATCTAAACATAGTATAAATATTCACTCAAAACATCTTATTATTAATATTTTGCCAAAGGTTTACTACCATGAGATTGATTTACGCAGAGTGATTGAAAAAAAAATCATTTCTTAATTTTGTTGCGTGAGGTGGATGATTATTTTTTAAATTGAAAATAGAAAGAAGATAATTCAAAAAGAAAAGATTACATTGTGTGTGTGTGTGTGTATATATATATATATATATATATATCTACTAACGGTGGTCTTCATATGTAAATCTATTTTTTTCCAAAATTTTATCATCGCCACTAAGCTAAACCTAACAACGAATTAAGATTCATGTTCCCTATCATGTTTTGAATTCAATATACACAAGAATCAACCGTTTTTTATTTTGTTCACATTTATTCAAATTAATGTCATAAATAAGGAGGGATTTAAATCTCTAACTCTCCATCAAATATATGGGAAATAATAAAAATGGAAAATAGAAATCGTAAAAAAAGTTCATTTTAGGAGAACATAATTGAAAAGTTATTAAAAAATAAAGAAGAAACTATCAATAGGTTACCTACTTGGTATACATTTTCAGTATAATAATAGCAGGCGAACAATGATCGTATGCATTTCCCTAGCTAAATTAAATAGACAAGAAACATGTATATGTTGTTGAGCAAAATTAAAATAGCACCTTTGACCTCCCACACCTAATTTATTGAATCAACTTGAAATCATATATATATGTTATTTTTGCATCATCGTTAGATTGAAGTAGTCCATATATGGATATCTTATGGATTGAGTATCTGCAATCTACAAGAACATGTTGCATCGAGAGAAAGCACACCATGTTCGTTTTCTTTTAATAGTTTGGCTTTACATATAGTGATAAGAAGATTTCTTACAAATAGGATACGCTTCAAACTTATCACTAGGGATGAATCTTTATAAAAAAAAAATAACATTTCAGAAATGCTATGATCATAATTCCAAGTAAATTAGAGTTACCCTCTGGAAGTAAAAAATCTCCAAAAATGGTTAAACATTTTACAAACTGATCGATATTCATGGCATTTCATCAATCAAAGCATTGCTTCTTTTTATATTGAATGACGAAATGCCATGAACACGATCGGATTGAAATGTTTTGTAGCGATTCACGTGCAACTCTTTAACATTAAAAAATTGGTAAGAGTGTTGAAAACTATCAACAATGTATTCGTTATTCATGGCATTTCACCAAAACAAAAATAAGATTACAAACATCAAATGGTCAAATGCCATGAATACGAACAAATTATTGTGTTTTACTTTAGTAGAGAAGGAGAAATAGAGAGAATGAGAATTATATGGTCTTATGTCTTTGCCAATTAGCCTTTTTATAGGCATTTTCCATTAATAAAATGAAAAAAACGAACACCTATATTTTTCATGTTAATAAATATAAGTTGGTAAACTCATTTATTTTTGTCTTGTTAAAGAGATAATTTCATACAATCCAACTTTATTTGGTGATTTTAATTATAGTCATTAAATATTACTTACTTGCCTCCTATTGACTATAAGAGTTACTCAATAAATCATAACATGCTTGAAATTTAAACACGACGTATGTGTTGAATCATCTAGTCGTGCAATTAGGGAATAGAGAAATACACTGATAGAAAGATTTTAAATATGGTTTAATTCATTGTATAATGTTGAATTTATAAAGAAGTTTGTGCTATTAAAAGTTCCATTGAGTAGATAAAGAAGGGATATCATATATTACTATTTATACCCAAGAGGTCATCATTTAATTAAGTATTGATATTATTACATCTATGTAATCAATTTTTTTCCACATTTAATTATTTTGATAAAATAACCCTTTAATTAATAAAAAAAAGTTCCAAACCCTTTTTCAATTCAGTCATATTCACTTGGAAATTTAATTTTTATAAAAGTTCTCTTTCTCCGCATTGCGTTCTTAAAATCATTGCTCTGTTATATGTAACTGCCAAAATAAGTTTTCAATTATCAAAATTTAAACACAAACAAATATTATCTCATGTATATCATAACCTTTCTCTCTTTTTCTCACTCATATTTCAACATCGGCTATTCTACTAATATACTACCTTTGTGAATAAAATGAGTCGATCATTCCCTTTATGGATGTTTCGTTGAAAGAGTCCTCACTGAAATCTTATCCCTATAATCTTCATAACCCTTCTACTTTAACCTTCAAATATTATGTAAATATCTATCTTTCCGAACTCAAGATATATATAATTATATATTAACTAATATTATACTTTTCAATCATTAGCTTTTTGCTCATAACGAATATATTTGTGTGTGTGTGTGTGCGTGTGAAGTAACTAGAACACCTTAATCACTATACTAGTGTATGTTTGGTAGACGCAAATGTATGTCAAATAAAATTGAATTTACTTTTTTTCAATGTTTTAATAGTGATGATTAATTTAACAAGTATAATAGATTTACCAGACTTTATGATGTGCATGACGAATACTCTCTTTTGTCGACGGTAGATCACTTTGTCAAATATATATTACCCCCTCCGTTACACCCAGAGAGTGTATGTTCGAAAAGTCTAATTATTGAGAGCTATATAATAAGAATTAGAGTTGGTCATAATTATAATAACTTTAGCACATAATCCATATGTTATTATCAAATGTGGAGGGTAATGTTGAAATGCTTTAGAAATTGTGGATGTGATTTTTGAAAATAGAATCATAATATGAAACATTTCGAAATAGTAGAGTTGACTCTTTGCCCAGAACGGAGGAAGTAGTTAAAATGACTTGACTATGTTGTTACCTATTTTTTGTTGTTACCATATGACATGTCAAAAGAGATGCATAACCTAAACTAAAACAGAAAAGTAGTTAACTTTATATCTTTTCTAATCATTTATATATTTGGACGTGATAAACTCAACGTAGTCCTTACTTGAATACTATTTTTACTAATGGAACATGGTAGAACACCCAACACATCTACGTTTGATAAACATATGGTAACTATTCACGTGATAATTTGGCATCATAAAAACAAGTACATGACTCTCGCACATATTTTTTAATTCATTAATATTTGTCTTTATAAACCTTATTTCTCTAATCATCCTCATCTGAAGTAAAACGATTACAAGATACAAATGATCTAAATAAAGTATAAACAACTTGTTCTTTAAATTGATAGCCTTGCAATCTAAACATAGTATAAATATTCACTCAAAACATCTTATTATTAATATTTTGCCAAAGGTTTACTACCATGAGATTGATTTACGCAGAGTGATTGAAAAAAAAAATCATTTCTTAATTTTGTTGCGTGAGGTGGTTGATTATTTTTTAATTGAAAATTGAAAGAAGATAATTCAAAAAGAAAAGATTACATTGTGTGTGTGTGTGTATATATATATATATATATATATCTACTAACGGTGGTCTTCATATGTAAATCTATTTTTTTTCCAAAATTTTATCATCGCCACTAAGCTAAACCTAACAACGAATTAAGATTCATGTTCCCTATCATGTTTTGAATTCAATATACACAAGAACACAACCGTTTTTTATTTTGTTCACATTTATTCAAATTAATGTCATAAATAAGGAGGGATTTAAATCTCTAACTCTCCATCAAATATATGGGAAATAATAAAAATGGAAGATAGAAATCGTAAAAAAAGTTCATTTTAGGAGAGCATAATTGAAAAGTTATTAAAAAATAAAGAAGAAACTATCAACAGGTTACCTACTTGGTATACATTTTCAGTATATTAATAGCACGCGAACAATGATCGTGCGCAATTCCCTAGCTAGCTAAATTAAATAGACAAGAAACATGTATATGTTGTTGAGCAAAATTAAAATGACACCTTTGACCTCCCACACCTAATTTATTGAATCAACTCGAAATCATATATATATATGTTATTTTTGCATCATCGTTATATTGAAGTAGTCCATATAAGGATATCTTATTGATTGAGTATTTGCAATCTACAAGAACATGTTGCATCGAGAGAAAGCACATCAAGTTCGTTTTCTTTTTATAGTTTGGCTTTACATATAGTGATAAGAAGATTTCTTAGAAATAGGATACGCTTCAAACTTATCACTAGGGATGAATCTTTATAAAAAAAATAAGATTTCAAAAATGCTATGATCATAATTCCAAGTAAATTAGAGTTACCCTCTGAAAGTAAAAAATCTCCAAAAATGGTAAAACATTTTACAAACAGATCGATATTCATGGCATTTCATCAATCAAAGCATTGCTTCTATTTATATTGAATGACGAAATGCCATGAACACGATCGGATTGAAATGTTTTGTAGCGATTCACGTGCAACTCTTTAACATTAAAAAATTGGTAGAAAGTTGAAAACTATCAACAATGTGTTCGTTATTCATGACATTTCACCAAAACAAAAATAAGATTACAAACATCAAATGGTCAAATGCCATGAATACGAACAAATTATTGTGTTTTGCTTTAGTAGAGAAGGAGAAATAGAGAGAATAAGAATTATATGGTCTTATGTCTTTGCCAAATAGCCTTTTAATAGGCATTTTCCATTAAGAAAATGAAAAAAACGAACACCTATATTTTTCATGTTAATAAATATAAGTTGGTAAACTCATTTATTTTTGTCTTGTTTAAGAGATAATTTCATACAATCCAACTTTATTTGGTGATTTTAATTACAGTCATTAAATGTTACCTGCCTCCTATCGACTATAAGAGTTACTCAATAAATCATAACATGCTTGAAATTTAAACACGACGTATGTGTTGAATCATCTAGTCGTGCAATTAGGGAATAGAGAAATACACTGATAGAAAGATTTTAAATATGGTTTAATTCATTGTATAATGTTGAATTTATAAAGAAGTTTGTGCTATTAAAAGTTCCATTGAGTAGATAAAGAAGGGATATCATATATTACTATTTATACCCAAGAGGTCATCATTTAATTAAGTATTGATATTATTACATCTATGTAATCAATTTTTTTCCACATTTAATTATTTTGATAAAATAACCCTTTAATTAATAAAAAAAAGTTCCAAACCCTTTTTCAATTCAGTCATATTCACTTGGAAATTTAATTTTTATAAAAGTTCTCTTTCTCCGCATTGCGTTCTTAAAATCATTGCTCTGTTATATGTAACTGCCAAAATTAGTTTTCAATTATCAAAATTTAAACACAAACAAATATTATCTCATGTATATCATAACCTTTCTCTCTTTTTCTCACTCATATTTCAACATCGGCTATTCTACTAATATACTACCTTTGTGAATAAAATGAGTCGATCATTCCCTTTATGGATGTTTCGTTGAAAGAGTCCTCACTGAAATCTTATCCCTATAATCTTCATAACCCTTCTACTTTAACCTTCAAATATTATGTAAATATCTATCTTTCCGAACTCAAGATATATATAATTATATATTAACTAATATTATACTTTTCAATCATTGGCTTTTTGCTCATAACGAATATATTTGTGTGTGTGTGTGTGTGTGCGTGTGAAGTAACTAGAACACCTTAATCACTATACTAGTGTATGTTTGGTAGACGCAAATGTATGTCAAATAAAATTGAATTTACTTTTTTTTCAATGTTTTAATAGTGATGATTAATTTAACAAGTATAATAGATTTACCAGACTTTATGATGTGCATGACGAATACTCTCTTTTGTCGACGGTAGATCACTTTGTCAAATATATATTACCCCCTCCGTTACACCCAAAGAGTGTATGTTCGAAAAGTCTAATTATTGAGAGATATATAATAAGAATTAGAGTTGGTCAAAATTATAATAACTTTAACACATAATCCATATGTTATTATCAAATGTAGAGGGTAATGTTGAAATGCTTTAGAAATTGTGGATGTGATTTTTGAAAATAGAATCATAATATGAAACATTTCGAAATAGTAGAGTTGACTCTTTGCCCAGAACGGAGGAAGTAGTTAAAATGACTTGACTATATTGTTACCTATTTTTTGTTGTTACCATATGACATGTCAAAAGAAATGTATAACCTAAACTAAAACAGAAAAGTAGTTAACTTTATATCTATTCTAATCATTTATATATTTGGACGTGATAAACTCAACGTAGTCCTTACTTGAATACTATTTTTACTAATTGAACATGGTAGAACACCCAACACATCTACGTTTGATAAACATATGGTAAATGTAACACCCCGCTCCTTCGTTAGCTCGGTTTGCGTGCTATACTTGCACTTCATCCTTTGTCGACTTTATGTTTGGTTTGCGAGAGGGTATAGATATGTTTGAGAGACCATATTAAGATCAAAACATTATTAAGATATGCCATATAGTTGTTGACTTGCTAAAGTCACAAGTCGTGACTCGACGATAGTCGGAATGCGACGCGATTGAGGGTTTGCTTGCGTTTTGTGTTCGTGACCTCGGTTTGGGTCCTAGACCTCTATAAGATGGTTTATTAACATGTTTAGATGTGTTAGACTTCAAGTTGGATGTGTTCCTTAAGTATATCGATGATTTGGAAGCTTTGGAGATAGCGTTCGTCTCTGTCGCGTAGTTTGGGGATCGAGCCGTGTAATCGTCTCTCCTTTGGGATTCTTATTTCCCTAGTTGTTATTCAACTTTCTAGAAGTATTTAAGCTTCTTCATTAGCCCTTAGACTTGCCTTAAAAGTCTCCTTTCATTGCTCGTTCGATAGCGAGTTCATTCGTCGTTCCGGTTGCACGTTGTTGCACCCCTTCCCGGTTTCGCTCTGAGTTGTTTCAGGAGTTGTTCGGGTGTGTTTCCGACTTGTTTTGAGTTGGGTTAGACCTTAGAATGGTTTCCTATAAGTTTGGGACCATTTAGGGCATGTTTAGACCAAGTTCAAGGGTTAAACGAGGCGGCCGCATCGGATTTTGAGCACTAGCCCGCCTCAAAAGCTGAGAGCATTTCAAAATCAGCCGAAGGCTCAGTATTCCAGGCGCCCGCCTGGCCTAGAGTGAGGCGCCCGCCTCAATATCAGGTTGTGCATACGGAATTTTTCCCATGTTTTGTGTTTTGACGAAAAATACCTATCCTACCCTCATTAAACCCCCTCTAAACCCTTCCTAACCACCCATACTTAACCCTAATCATGTCCTAACATTAGTTGGAAGTTAATTAAGGTTAGATTAGTGATTGATTACCCCTAATCCCTACTAATTGTATTTGGGAAATGTCTATTGTGCCCTCCTCTTATTGGGGGTATAAATACCCAAACCCCCTTTGTAATTTGCAGAAATCCTTTCATTTCTTCTCTTCCACAATACGTATTAGATAGAGAGAGAGAGGAGGCTTGGAGATTCAAGCCATAGCTTCATTCTTCCTTCGATCCAAGACGATCCAACCAACTGATTGCCTTCAAACTTCGGAATCTTGAAGCCCTCGACGTGTAGAACAACTTCACCGTTCAGATTTTGGTTCTCTTGAGTTTTCACTCAAGCTAGGTAAGTTACTTCCTTTTGATTTTGGTTCATTGGCCCTAAGGAAAACAACTTATATGCTATTTGTGGGCAATGAACACTTGATATGCTTTGTATGCCCAATTTGGGGATTTTTGGAAGTATAAACTTGTTAGGAGCATTTGTAAGATGACTTCTATGATTTTTGAAGTATATGATTGTTCTTCATCTTGTGTTTCTAGGATTATGAGTATGCTAGAAATCATGTTCATATGTTACTTGGATTTATTGTGGAAGTATGCCTATGATTGGGGATTTGGAAGAGTGAACTCACTAGATAACATGAGTAGGATCACTTAATTGAAATTATGTGATTTGTGGAATGGGTTATGATTTATGTTGGGTTTGTTGTGAATTTTAGGGCTTGAGAATCAAGCCCGAATTATTGGGGAAATTGTTGTTAAATAAAGTGGGTATTATTGTTGAAATTGATGAAGTGCGTAAATGATGAAACTTAGTATTTAGACTCAACGGAGTCTTAATAAGTCCAATAATGTGTTAATGAACTCGGGTTGAAGTCCTACGACAGTTGGGTTTTGATTGACTATGATTATGTTGAGTTCATGGATTTTAGGGCTTGGGAAACAAGCCCGGATTATTTTTGGGAGAATTGTTATAAACTTGAATGATGTGTTAATTTTGGGATTTATGAGATATGTATTTAATGAAATGCGATATAAAGACTCAATGGAGTCATTTTAGGTTCAATAAGATGTTAGTGAGCCTTAGGTTGAAATCCTACAAAGGTTTGGTTGGTCTTGATGATGAGTACCCGAGCATCTCGAATTGTGTCCCATTGGTGACACCCACGATATAGAGGCTTATTGGGGATTTATTTAGAGCGTGCTCGTAGAGCACGGAGCATTAGAGACCAATCAATGATCTCGTGTATGTGACGACCCGACCCGGATCCCAAGACGAAATCCCAAGGTCGTGCCGCCAGGGGAACAAATAACAACACACAAGTAGCAAATAATGGGTAGGGCCATAACGGCGATACACCGACAACTCAAAACACATGCGGAAGCTAATGAAAATAAACAGTGGCGCCCGAGCTAACAAGCTCAAACTAAAACAACCAAAGAGATAATAAATCTCTCGGTCCAAAAATTCGATTCGCGTGCCGCAACATTGGGCACGTAGGACAAACTCCCTGTTATGCAATTCAATAATAAGCATAATATAAACCAAGTCATCGGCGAAATTACGGCCGGAACCCAACATTACACTAAGTCTAAGACTCTAGTCTAACAACTCAACGGCTAAAAACACGCCGAAGAACAAACATAATACTTTAACTAGCAATGTAGCATGCTAAACATGATCACCAATTAACCAAGCACGACTAAAACCCGTCGGCTACCAACAACATAAGTACCAATAATTATAGTACTAACAATAACAAAACATATGAGAGTATAACTACCAATATACATCTAGCACGACTTCTATTGGTCGGCTACCAAAAGAATAAGCTAACAACATAATTACAACATTACAAACACATACAGGTTTGCTACCCAAATCATGAAGTTTATATAACTTCATCTTCCCAACGACCTCACCAAAAACAAAACAAACATCTAAGTAGCAACCTTGCCAAAAGAAGCTTTGTCAACGCAATCTTCGATTTACTTGGATCCGCACGGCTCGGATCTAGGGAAAACAACCAACAAATAAAAGTAAGTCACAAAGACTTAGTAAGTTACTAACCATAACTTCCTACCATGACATAATGCTCAATCATAAAATACATCATGCTATCGTCATGAAATAACCTTATATAAATTCATGTTATGGCATCCATGCTCAACATTAACAAAACATGTTATCATTGTAGTATAACATCTCACTAAAATCCATGTCAAGACATTTATATGCTTAACGATCATAATTCTTGTTATTGATATAACATAGCCTTCCGATGGTTTACTTGTCAAGGCATATAAACTTAACAACAATAATTCACGCTTTTAACATAATGCCATATCCGAATAATATTCATGATAAAGCATATTAACTTAACAACAGTAATTCATGTTATTGTTATAACATAGCCTTCCCATAATATTCATGTCAAGGCATACAAACTTAACAATAATGATTTATACCTTTGGCATAAAACCACATTCCAATAATACTCATGTGATAGCATACATGCTTAACAACATTAATCAATATGTTATCTATTAAGTATAACATGTAAGAAACCAAAACAAACATCATATCATATCCAATTCACCAAGCACGTTATTCACTTAAGCACTTGTGAAACAATTCATATATAAGGGATATGATACCATTACCCAAATTCCTCCGGCGTGTCGCTCTGCAAAAACACGTGCAAAACCCTTATGTGCCCTCGATATCCCTCTCGTAGATATCGGCGTCCCGAGACGATCTCCGCTCGAGTTCCATAGTTATCAAAGTCATGTGTATTACTACAACTAAGATAAACTACTTCCCCACCGTGGCCATCGATGGAGGGGTGTGTGCAAACCCGGCACGGCGATCCATCGCGATCACGAATCTCACAATTCGTGAAGACGATGTATCGTCCCACCAAAACTCAACCAAACCGACTCCAGCTGGACTCAAAACCCAAGCACAAGTAATATATACTCATATGCTCAAAACAAGTAGGTAAACACTCTACTATCAAACTAGTCATGCAATTCATCCACAACTAGCATAAACATCACAACCGAGAATCATATAAGTTCTCATAATCAAGTGTGCTTCACACACCTTAAACTTCTTGGAGGCTCGACCTCCATGAATTCTACCCAAAATTCCGTAGGACTTAATATTATAGTTCCTAGGATTCATACTAACCCAAAGGTTAACTCCGTTGAGTTCAATCTAAGTTTTCCGAAAATTCAAGGAATAGAAGCTTAGGCTTCATCATCCCCCTATATTCATAACTATCGCCGAAACCATAATCCCAATGTTCAATATACTCATATAAACCCAACAAATTACTTAACAAAGCAACTTAGAACAAATTAATCATCTTGTGCATAATTTCATCTAAGTCATCATACCAATCATAACCTTCAAATCATGATTAAAATTTACAACATGGTTTAATATAATCTCTTAAACATGTGTAATTCAATAACTAGGCTTACAATCATGTTTAACAAGCCAAACACAATTTGGGGAAAATCCTTCCAAGCATCTTTGTCATTCAAGCTCAATACACATAATCAATTCATATAGCAAAGTTTAATATACTCTATTAAGCATATAAAACATATTAATCAAGCTCACATCATCCATTTGCAAGCTAAAACAAAATTAGGGCAAGGCACCCTCCAAGTATCTCAACCAAACCAACATCAATACCCATGGAAAATCAACATAACCAACTTCAATAAACTAGTTAGAACATGAATTTCACATATATCATGGTCTCACATAGGTCAATCAAGTTCTATCATTCAATTGAAAAACCTAGGGTTCATGAGTTTCTACAACCCTAACAATGGCTTCCATTGACCTCAAATAGCACAATTGGTTGTTTCCCTAGGGTCAATGGAGCCCAAAAAGAAGAAGAAGAGAGGTAGAAACTTACATGGTTCAGCCCTTCACAAACTGAAAATTCGGATTTTTGGAGATGGGTGTTGTTCCCTTCAACCTTCTCTTCAAAATCAAGGTGTAGCTTGGGGAAAGAAGACCTCTACCAATGGCCACCAAGGAGGGACCCTTCAAGAGCCCTAGAATCTCCTCTCTCAAGCTCTCTCTCAAGTTTTCTGTTGAAGGCTCCCAGCAAAGCAAGAAGTGTTCTATGCGGCTGAACAAGTGAGAGAGTAATCGGTTTTGGGGTTTAAATAGGGGGGATTAACTCTCTAATTAATCCACTAATCAACCCCTAAAATATCTAATAGGTGTTTAGGACATGTTTAGGCTAAGTAGGAGGGTTTAGGTTAGGTTTAAAATGGGTTTAGGTGGCCAAAATTCGGACAGTGTATAAAAAGGGGCAAAATCCCGTAATCTGGGTAACAGGTACCCATGCGGTCGCATGGGTTGCTATGATGCGAGCGCATCATGGCAGACTCTCCCTTTTCTGGTTTTGTTGCTTCCTCGCTCGATCCCGGACTCTCCCGCATGCATTCTCGAGTCCTTCCAAGCCAAAAATGGTCTACAATCCAACCTTAATAACCTCCAATCTATAACCAAAGGAATCAAGTCTCAAATCCCAACAAAACATGGCCAAGAACTCAGGCAGAATTCTCCCGAACGACAACCGAAAAAGTCAAACTGAGAAGGGTTAACGCTAGAATCAAACTAGCAACCAAACCGACGATGCAACGAGCATCTAACCGACATCCAAGGCATATTAATGATGTTTTGAATGCCTTCTAACAAATAACCATGTGATAACAACATAAATCACAAACCCGAGATTCAAAGCATCTCGCGAAAGAAAAGTGCATACATGCATCTCAAACGACGTCAACGATCATGCTATTGACTCTAAACATATACGGGAGCTAAATGAACATGTTTATGATGATTATAAGTGTATGAATTCATGCATAACACAAGCAAACAACATTCTAGGGTTTTACATTCTCCCCTACTTTAAAGAATTTAGCCCCTAAATTCTTACTGTAGTCATCAACAAATGTGGATACTTCTCTCGCATCTCCAACTCGGTCTCCCAAGTTGCTTCCTCGATCTCATGATTCTTTCGAAGAACTTTCACCAATGGAATTCTCTTGCTCCTCAAAACTTGCTCTTCCTTGTCAAGTATCTTCACCGGCTGCTCAACATAAGACAAGTCCGGCTGAAAAGTAATCTCCTCATACTCAAGAACACGGGAATCATCCTTAAGATATTTCCGAAGCATAGACACATGAAATACATTATGGATCTCCGACAAAGACGGCGGTAAAGCCACCCTATATGCCAAACTCCCAACTCGCTCCAGAATCTCAAAAGGTCCAACGAACCTCGGTGATAATTTCCCTTTCTTCCCAAATCTCTTGGTACCCCTTCTATTATCCGTATAACTTTTCTGTCGACTTTGAGCGGTGAGCAATCTATTCCGAGTTAATTGCACACCCTCAACTGACCGCTGCACAATCTCTGAACCCCATCATATTGCTTCTCCAACAATTAGGAGATCTACACTTCTCGTACGGTGCCATCCCGATGCTCGATTGGTAACTATTGTTGTACGCAAACTCCGCCAAAGGAAGGTGTGTATTCCAACTCCCTTTAAATTCAATCGTACAAACCCGTAACATATCCTCAAGTATCTTAATTGTTCTCTCGGACTGACCGTCTGTCTGAGGGTGAAAGGCTGTGCTAAAGTTCAACCTGGTCCTCATAGCTTCTTGTAAAACCTGCCAAAACCTCAATGTAAACCTCGGATCCCAGTCTGTAACAATACTAACTGGAACCCCGTGCAATCTATCAATCTCCTGCACATACAATGCCGCTAACTAACTCAATGAATATGTCATCGCAATCGGAATAAAATGAGCCGACTTCAAGAGCCGATCAACAACAACCCAAACGGCATCAAAACCATTACGGGTACGCGGAAACCCCGAAACAAAATTCATCGTAACATGTTCCCATTTCCACTCCGGGATATCCAACGGCTGCAACAACCCCGCAGGTCTTTGGTGTCCCGCCTTCACCTGCTGACAAGTTAGACACCTCGACACATAATCCGCTATTTGTCGCTTCACATCATCAACTGAAGGAACACAAACTTTACTCTTGAAAGTCAAAACCCATCTTGGTTCATCGTGAACTCATACTCCTTATCCCCACTCAAACCATAAACCTAGACTCAGTCTCCGAGTCTACTATCTTACAAATCAACCAAGGAAGCAAAAACCAAACTACCAAAAATCCCACATTCACAAGTTCAAAAATTCTCAATAACCATAATACCAAGCACTTAGGTTGAAAATATCTTGACTCATACTTGAGTCGCATAACACTCACAAATTCCATGACTAATTAATTAAGCATGTGAATTCCAAATATATCATCGGAGCGTATCCAAGGACTTTATAAACATAAGTCTCCCGAAACTATTTGCTTCGGAGCTACAACATGAAATATAAATACAAGAATTCTAAATCATGGGAGGTAAAAATGGCCGATAGAGCAAGTCACAATTTAAGGAAGAGTGTTCCACAACACGCTTCTAAAACAAGTAAGTTTCACATTCAGGATCATGCAAGTCATACTCGTAACTTCCAAATCATAGACAATGCACATAAGAGCACATAATAGCATCATGTAAAAATTTATTCCATTTATTTTCCTTTTCTTCTGGTAAGAGGTTTAGTCAATTTCTAACCTGCTTACTACCAATCCTAGTCCACCAACGAACCTCTTTTGATCACCAATTTAGGGTACCGGCTAAATTGGATTTCAAAAGCTTTCGTTGCAAGGATGCGAAGGGCTATGAGAAAAATCTTAAGCATCCTTTACTACAGTCTCACATAATCATGCAACAGTGTAATCATGGCATATTCATAAGGCATGAGAATCAAGATTTTATCATGCTATACTTCAAACAAATTACATTGCTTACAATGCATATAAGTTTGTTCATACTCAAACACAACTATTTCCGTTAGACATATTTACTACTCTCGTAAACCATGTCTTTTCTTTTAACAAAATGCATCTACCATGCATCTACCATGCTCATACATCATATACATAAGGATAATTTTCCTTTTGAAAATAATATACGCACCGGTACAAGTTATGTCTATACTTCATAATCACAAATATATTTTACTCATAATTTTAATCATCAACGAAATGATAAAATTCCTATCATTAATAGTGTCGCATGTACACATGTATATCATGCAAGTACGATATAAAATAACCAAGTATCATCATACATCATCTCATATACTCCATGTAATTCCCGCTATTCATGTAATGCATAAAACTCATGTAACTCATAACCATGCATATCGGTTAATCAAACAGCTATTGTAGCACATGAGATTTCTAAACTATTCATACATGTCTATCTCACAAAACCGAGAAGACGTACGCATAAAAATTCCTCGTGATAATTTTCTAGACAAGGACAACTCTAACAAATAACAAGGTTCGTATATTCACTATACTCGCCTAACAATACTTCCGTAGTAACTCCAGAGTAAAGAGGTAACATTCACTCTAGTACTCATAACCGTCAAAACTCTGTAAAGTCTTTCATTACCTTAGTCTCAAATCTCATATTCGTCAAAACACACACGAAATACTCTCGCGCGGCAACGACACCCCATTAGTCGTGATTTAGCGGTATACTTGCTCGTAATAACCGTAATCCATCTCAGAACCACTAAGTATCGATCGTGCGATTCAAGCGCATCCTACTCGCATAAAAATCACACAACAAAGTATAATTATTTTACTGTACACATATCTCCATAGAGCATACAAATTTAACGCACCACTAGTATTTACCACTAGTAGCATTATCACATATTCAATATTCACATATGTATAACATCGCCATCCATATAGGCTTACATAACCGTATTACTTTACTGCAATCGACTGTCTATCGACAATTCAAGATTCAACCCAAAACCATAAACCAATCCCATACCGGGACATCCTCCTCAATAATATCCATAAATCGAGGAAAGCAAAAATAATTAAATCTCAACACACAATGCAATGTATGTATTAATGCATATGAGCTACCGATACAACGTGCACTCATAATAGCGATAATAGCAACCATAATATCCGTATAATGAATTACCTCCTATCCAAGGTAGGTCTCAAAACTCCGCAATGGCCAACCGCCACGCACGCATACAACCTCAAACCCTAGCTCGTCTATAACCATTTCACTAAGGGTCACTAGAATGCTTATTAGTGCTCTTAGAGTCATTAATCCTCAATTTAAGGCAATCCATTCCAATGTGATCACCACCATAAACTAAACACTTGTCTATATTGCTCCAACACCTACACTTGGTGTCCCATTTCTCAAACGAAATTTATACAATAATTTATCACCTCTTCATCTATGATTTTAGGTAAAAGCATCACTCCGCTTACTATTCCACGGATTTGCCTACACAGTTTCAGGAGGTACCAACTGCCCTCTAACCACATGATCAACCTTAATATTCCCTGAGGTCCTCTCTCAGTGCGTTCATAATATTTAACTTTTCTCATAAATATAAACCACAGCCCCTTGATGATCCGTAAGCTGTTATGGAATAAATTGCCTGTAACACCTCATCCTTAATCCTTAACTCTTTCACAATTTATGGAGTCTTCCTAGTCTCATTCGGTACTAAGTACTCTTACTCTAATGAGCTAATTTTATGAAAATCCATAAATATTGAATCACAATATCATAATATTTGCCACCAATTCTCCGGTGGATTCCCAATCATGGATACCACTAGTACCACCTTATATTTATCAACATTGGCACTTCTACTAGTGCTAACATCCATTCTAGTTCAAACATCTTAACATGCTATAACTCTCGACGTTAAGATATAACAAATCACACAAACCAACCCCCAAGCCAAGGAACCTATCCCGGCTGAAAGCTAAATTTATAATCATAGCTCTGATACCAACTGTGACGACCCGACCCGGATCCCAAGACGAAATCCCAAGGTCGTGCCGCCAGGGGAACAAATAACAACACACAAGTAGCAAATAATGGGTAGGGCCATAACGGCGATACACCGACAACTCAAAACACATGCGGAAGCTAATGAAGTAAACCAGTGGCGCCCGAGCTAACAAGCTCAGACTAAAAACAACCAAAGAGATAATAAATCTCTCGGTCCAAAAATTTGATTCGCGTGCCGCAACATTGGGCACGTAGGACAAACTCCCTGTTATGCAATTCAATAATAAGCATAATATAAACCAAGTCATCGGCGAAATTACGGCCGGAACCCAACATTACACTAAGTCTAAGACTCTAGTCTAACAACTCAACGGCTAAAAACACGCCGGAGAACAAACATAATACTTTAACTAGCAATGTAGCATGCTAAACATGATCACCAATTAACCAAGCACGACTAAAACCCGTCGGCTACCAACAACATAAGTACCAATAATTATAGTACTAACAATAACAAAACATATGGGAGTATAACTACCAATATACATCTAGCACGACTTCTACTGGTCGGCTACCAAAAGAATAAGCTAACAACATAATTACAACATTACAAACACATACAGGTTTGCTACCCAAATCATGAAGTTTATATAACTTCATCTTCCCAACGACCTCACCAAAAACAAAACAAACATCTAAGTAGCAACCTTGCCAAAAGAATCTTTGTCAACGCAATCTTCTGATTTACTTGGATCCGCACGCCGGCTCGGATCTAGGAAAACAACCAACAAATAAAAGTAAGTCACAAAGACTTAGTAAGTTACTAACCATAACTTCCTACCATGGCATAATGCTCAATCATAAAATACATCATGCTATCGTCATGAAATAACCTTATATAAATTCATGTTATGGCATCCATGCTCAACATTAACAAAACATGTTATCATTGTAGTATAACATCTCACTAAAATCCATGTCAAGGCATTTATATGCTTAACGATCATAATTCTTGTTATTGATATAACATAGCCTTCCGATGGTTTACATGTCAAGGCATATAAACTTAACAACAATAATTCACTTTTAACATAATGCCATATCCGAATAATATTCATGATAAAGCATATTAGCTTAACAACAATAATTCATGTTATTGTTATAACATAGCCTTCCCATAATATTCATGTCAAGGCATACAAACTTAACAATAAGGATTTATACCTTTGGCATAAAACCACATTCCAATAATACTCATGTGATAGCATACATGTTTAACAACATTAATCAATATGTTATCTATTAAGTATAACATGTAAGAAACCAAAACAAACATCATATCATATCCAATTCACCAAGCACGTTATTCACTTAAGCACTTGTGAAACAATTCATATATAAGGGATATGATACCATTACCCAAATTCCTCCGCGCGTGTCGCTCCTGCAAAAACACGTGCAAAACCCTTATGTGCCCTCGATATCCCTCTCGTAGATATCGACGTCCCGAGACGCCTCCGCTCGAGTTCCATAGTTATCAAAGTCATGTGTATTACTACAACTAAGATAAACTACTTCCCCACCGTGGCCATCGATGGAGGGGTGTGTGCAAACCCGGCACGGCGATCCATCGCGATCACGAATCTCACAATTCGTGAAGACGATGTATCGTCCCACCAAAACTCAACCAAACCGACTCACTGGACTCAAAACCCAAGCACAAGTAATATATACTCATATGCTCAAAACAAGTAGGTAAACACTCTACTATCAAACTAGTCATGCAATTCATCCACAACTAGCATAAACATCACAACCGAGAATCATATAAGTTCTCATAATCAAGTGTGCTTCACACACCTTAAACTTCTTGGAAGCTCGACCTCCATGAATTCTACCCAAAATTCCGTAGGACTTAATATTATAGTTCCTAGGATTCATACTAACCCAAAGGTTAACTCCGTTGAGTTTAATCTAAGTTTTCCGAAAATTCAAGGAATAGAAGCTTAGGCTTCATCATCCCCCTATATTCATAACTATCGCCCGAAACCATAATCCCAATGTTCAATATACTCATATAAACCCAACAAATTACTTAACAAAGCAACTTAGAACAAATTAATCATCTTGTGCATAATTTCATCTAAGTCATCATACCAATCATAACCTTCAAATCATGATTAAAATTTACAACATGGTTTAATATAATCTCTTAAACATGTGTAATTCAATAACTAGGCTTACAATCATGTTTAACAAGCCGAAACACAATTTGGGGAAAATCCCCTTCCAAGCATCTTTGTCATTCAAGCTCAATACACATAATCAATTCATATAGCAAAGTTTAATATACTCTATTAAGCATATAAAACATATTAATCAAGCTCACATCATCCATTTGCAAGCTAAAACAAAATTAGGGCAATGCACCCTCCAAGTATCTCAACCAAACCAACATCAATACCCATGGAAAATCAACATAACCAACTTCAATAAACTAGTTAGAACATGAATTTCACATATATCATGGTCTCACATAGGTCAATCAAGTTCTATCATTCAATTGAAAAACCTAGGGTTCATGAGTTTCTACAACCCTAACAATGGCTTCCATTGACCTCAAATAGCACAATTGGTTGTTTCCCTAGGGTCAATGGAGCCCAAAAAGAAGAAGAAGAGAGGTAGAAATTTACATGGTTCAGCCCTTCACAAACTGAAAATTTGGATTTTTGGAGATGGGTGTTGTTCCCTTCAACCTTCTCTTCAAAATCAAGGTGTAGCTTGGGGAAAGAAGACCTCTACCAATGGCCACCAAGGAGGGACCCTTCAAGAGCCCTAGAATCTCCTCTCTCAAGCTCTCTCTCAAGTTTTCTGTTGAAGGCTCCCAGAAAACGCAAACTGAAGTGTTCTATGCGGCTGAACAAGTGAGAGAGTAATCGGTTTTGGGGTTTAAATATGGGGGATTAACTCTCTAATTAATCCACTAATCAACCCCTAAAATATCTAATAGGTGTTTAGGACTTGTTTAGGCTAAGTAGGAGGGTTTAGGTTAGGTTTAAAATGGGTTTAGGTGGCCAAAATTCGGACAGAGTATAAAAAGGGGCAAAATCCGTAATGTACAGTACCATGCGGTCGCATGGGTTGCTATGATGCGAGCGCATCATGGCAGACTCTCCCTTTTCTGGTTTTGTTGCTTCCTCGCTCGATCCCGGACTCTCCCGCATGCATTCTCGAGTCCTTCCAAGCCAAAAATGGTCTACAATCCAACCTTAATAACCTCCAATCTATAACCAAAGGAATCAAGTCTCAAATCCCAACAAAACATGGCCAAGAACTTAGGCAGAATTCTCCCGAACGACAACCGAAAAAGTCAAACTGAGAAGGGTTAACGCTAGAATCAAACTAGCAACCAAACCGACGATGCAACGAGCATCTAACCGACATCCAAGGCATATTAATGATGTTTTGAATGCCTTCTAACAAATAACCATCTGATAACAACATAAATCACAAACCCGAGATTCAAAGCATCTCGCGAAAGAAAAGTGCATACATGTATCTCAAACGACGTCAACGATCATGCTATTGACTCTAAACATATACGGGAGCTAAATGAACATGTTTATGATGATTATAAGTGTATGAATTCATGCATAACACAAGCAAACAACATTCTAGGGTTTTACAGTGTATCCTTAAGAAATGATTATTTGAATGAGATTTCTTTTAGGAAATTCAGATGAACGTACATGGAAAACTTGCGGGTCTTGGACTACGGTGTAGTCTAGTCATTGATGAGAATGGTTTTGAGGAAGTCGGTTATATACGACGGTTGGGACTATTGTTGAGTCCGGTATGCTTTTATGTATAGACTAAATGCTAAGTCTTGATTTATGATTGTTCTTAGACTAAAATAATAGTCTTTGATTTAATATTGAGTAGAGGACTATAGTAGACCTCACGTTGTGATTTATTGAGCTTATAAGCTATTCTTGAATTGGTGGTGACTTGAGGATTATGAATACCTCAATATGTGGTTTTTGAACTAAACTTACAAGTTAGTTGAATATGTTAAGTGTGTACAATTATGTGCATTGTTTATTGGGTTTTGTAGAGCATTATGACCTACTTGATTTGGTGAGTCCTCTTGTGAAGGACTTGATCCTTATTGTTTTATCCAAGTAAATATCTACTTGAGCATCTTGATTTAAGTCCAGCTGGCGTCTTGGTAGTTTTGTCGGCAATGGGACGATTCATAGCCTTTGGAAACATTCGCTATGAATCGCCGCATTGGTACCCTTTCTCCTCACTATATGGCCAATAGTGGGATGTGGTCTCGTATTAGCGCCCCCTAGCCTGATATCGAGCTCCCATTTCTCATCCCAGGGTTGGATGAATGTAACGAGGTACTCATTAAGAAAACTGATGAGTTGTGATCATTTGAGGATTGAAACCCAGATTATGATCATTTGAGGGTTGGACCCGTGGTTTGAATATTGAGGGCTTGGCCCAGATCCTAGTTTTACGTGCTTATGTATAAGCACTTATATGAAAGATAACGTGCTATGTGGTTTATGAAGTTTATGTTACATGATGACTTAATACAAGTTTATTATTGGTATGCTATTAAGATACCATGATTTTATACATGCTTGTGCATTACGCCATGCCACGTCATGCTATGCCATACATTTGCATTTAGTAACTTACTGGGTCATTATGACTCACTCCGTGTGTTTGTTTTCCTTAGTTTTTGCAGTAAGCTCGTTAGTGCGCGTTGCAGATTCGGGTGCTTGTTGGATAGCATGTGGTCTTCCGGGCAATAGCTTGGAGTTATTATTATTATTATTATTATTATTGTATTTATTATCTTGTGAGACACGAATGTAAAGTTATGTAGACTTTACTTGGGTAGATTATGTTAGTATTTTGTTATCGTATTATTTTGGGAGCCGACTTGTTCGGTCGAGCTATTGTATTTAATTAGAAGTTATTCCGTTGTCTTTCCGAGCAAGGTTTTAGCTCGCATGTTCTAGTATTATGTTATTGTTATTTCTGTCTCCGACAACTTTAGTCGAGAGACATTGGTTTAGTTGTTAGTGTTTAATCTCTTATTCCTTTAGTTGATTTGTTACTCCGGCATGTTGTAGCCGTTGAGTGAGTGTTTATCAGGTTGGTATTTTGTTGATTCGTCGGCCTTAGGTTTGCCGATGGTTTGTTGCTTGTGCGCAATGTTGCGTCACGCGCGTCGTAGATTTGTCGAGAGATAGTCGTCTTTCAGCCTTGTAATCTTTAGTTTGTAATTTTAGACTTTGGTCCCACTTATGATTTGCTTCCGCAGGAGTTGATTTTTATTATTCTATATTGCCATTATGGCTTTACCTTCCTGTTCGAGCTTGATGGCTCATCTTTTGACTCGCACCATTATGCTTAGCGGGTGCTTGTCCGTCTTCTAGCTTGTCTTGACGGCACGACCTTGGGATTCCGCATTGGAGTCCGGGTCGGGTCGTTACAGTAACTATTCACGTGATAATTTGGCATCATAAAAACAAGTACATGACTCTCGCACATATTTTTAATTCATTAATATTTGTCTTTATAAACCTTATTTCTCTAATCACCCTCATATGAAGTAAAACGATAACAAGATACAAATGATCTAAATAAAGTATAAACAACTTGTTCTTTAAATTGATAGCCTTGCAATCTAAACATAGTATAAATATTCACTCAAAACATCTTATTATTAATATTTTGCCAAAGGTTTACTATTATGAGATTGATTTACGCAGAGTGATTGAAAAAAAAATCCTTTCTTAATTTTGTTGCGTGAGGTGGTTGATTATTTTTTAATTGAAAATTGAAAGAAGATAATTCAAAAAGAAAAGATTACATTGTGTGTGTGTGTGTGTGTATATATATATATATATATATATATATATATATATATATATATATATATATCTACTAACGGTGGTCTTCATATGTAAATCTATTTTTTTCCAAAATTTTATCATCGCCACTAAGCTAAACCTAACAACGAATTAAGATTCATGTTCCCTATCATGTATTGAATTCAATATACACAAGAACACAACCGTTTTTTTTTATTTTTTTCACATTTATTCAAATTTATGTCATAAATAAGGAGGGATTTAAATCTCTAACTCTCCTTCAAATATATGGGAAATAATAAAAATGGAAAATAGAAATCATAAAAAAAGTTCATTTTAGGAGAACATAATTGAAAAGTTTTTAAAAAATAAAGAAGAAACTATCAATAGGTTACCTACTTGGTATACATTTTCAATATATTAATAGCAGGCAAACAATGATCGTGTGCATTTCCCTAACTAAATTAAATAGACAAGAAACATGTATATGTTGTTGAGCAAAATTAAAATGGCACCTTTGACCTCCCAAACCTAATTTATTGAATTAACTTGAAATCATATATATATGTTATTTTTGCATCATCGTTAGATTGAAGTAGTCCATATATGGATATCTTATGGATTGTGTAACGACCCGACCCGGATTCCAACACGAAATCCCAAGGTCGTGCCGCTGGAACTAACTTAATAAGAGGACAAGCACTTGATAAACAGTAGTGCTAGTCAAACAGTCGAGCAAACTCGCTCTTAAACATGAACATAACACCGCACTAAAATACGGTATTTCAAAAATCGAATTAGCGGAAGCAATATAAGAAAGAAGTCCCAAGCTATGAAGCTCGAAACCAACGACAATGAAACCAAGAGAGACATTATCTCTTAAAGGAGGAAAAAAAAACTCGCGTGCCGCAACAATGCAGACGCTAATCAAACCATCGGCACTCCAGGCCGGCGTTTCAACAGAGAACCATCCTGATATAACAATTACCCAACGGCTAAAGCATACCGGGGTCAACCAACAACTAAAAAAACTAGAATAAGGAAACTCCCCCAAAGCTACTGCGTGCCCGGGAGACAACTGAAATAAATACTAAAACCACAAACAAGGCACGACACAACACGTCGGCCCAAGAAAACCCAATACAAATACCCAAGTATTCTACCCAACTGTAAAGTCTAATTAACTTTACAAAATGTCGATCTCACAAGAATAGCAGAGTACATTAAATCAATGACAATGCTAAAAAGGAACAAGACTCCACAAGTTGCTACTCGGGAAAGTCGGCTGCTACAAACACGAACCACACGATCTAACCTCGATCTATCGACCACCGCTCGCTACGCCACGATCTACTCGACCTCAAGCGGCGATCGATTCGCAACTAAAAACAAGTACGGGATGAGTCATAATGACCCAGTACGCTACCACAATATATATACAACATATAATTATGTAACATAAACATAACCATAGTATCATTTATAAATGACAAAAAAACCCGTGAAGAGGCGTCGTATCATTTCGATACTCCACAAGATATCCACTCCTTCTCACTTACTAAACCGTCCAAATGAACCAGGGTGTAATTCCCTGTTCACACACAAGTCAAATGAATTAGATGGTAGTTCCCACAAAACATCATATGCAAGTATACATATCATTATATATACGAATCAAGCTATTCACACTGTTACCACGTGTAAGGGTGCATGTTTATATATATACACCTATATCAGTATGTATATCTCTAAATACACATATCAAATCTCCCATAAAATCATCATGCATAAGTGTGCATATCTATATATATACACATCAAGACTTTCATATATATCTCATATACAAGTATGCATATATCTATATATACATATCAAATCTCTCATATATCATCAGCCAATACAAACATGGTCAATAAGATCTCATGTTCAACTAACACTTTGTTATCACATAAGTGCCCATAGTAAGCCACATAAAGGATAGAGAAGATACCAAATCACTTCCGTCGTATTGCTCCTGCAATCACAACTGTTAATCATATCGTGCCAGTGATACCCGTGTTCAGGTATCAAAGTACCGAGCTCTCTTCTCGGGTCTGAGCTCTCTACTCAAGAAAATAGCCCTAGCCAATGTGCTCAATTGGTTACGACAAAGGGGCTACTTCCCCACTGTAGCTAGCAGTGGAGGTGTGTGTGAAACCCGAATCCGGTACGGCGATACATTACAATCACGAATCCCATAATTCGTGAAGGCAATGCATCGTCCCACCATCATCATGAAAACTCAAGTAATGCCAGCTGGACTTATATGCAATGCACAAGTAGATGTTTACTTGCTAATTCTCAAGTAGATACAATGACCTACTAAACTCATACGATTATGCACATTGCTACATAAATCACAAAACCACAATAGGAACTCATTTGAGTCTCTAAATCATAAGTGCCAAGTTTGTTCACTCTATTCAATTCAAGTCCCAAAAGCTAGTCATCTAGTCAACTGGAATATAATTGTCATAGGATCTCACCACGATCCTCGTAAGGTTCAATTGTTCCTTAACTCGACTCCGTTGAGTCTTTACTACAATTCCAACCAAATAGAGTTTGAACACTATATGTATCCCAAGACTCTTTTCTATGTTCTCGTTTAAGGCATAGCAAGGTTCTCGTTCCATTTAGGAATTTAGTTCAAAGTCCCAAGTCAATTATATAAGGGAAGCCCAAGTTGATTATTGTGAAATCAAGCTTAGTTCAATTTTTGATTCATAATTCCACTTAATAGTAGAATCCAATCCTGAACTATCAATGTCCTCGCCTACTTCCAGCAGGCGAACATCCACTCCATTGGTTATATGATAGCCCAGCAAATGTCTCAAAGGAAGCTACGGGCACGGACTCAACAGCCACAATGCACCGAATGAATAAGGGATTCGGCCATATTTCCCGTTCCAATATCAACCGAAAAGCCCGCTCTTATCCAAAGGTGTATATATTTTTTTTATAATTAAAGCAGGACAGAACCTGCTGCATTTATTAAAATAAAACAGCAACTAAACTTGAGGGGGACAACCAACCGGACCCAAGAAGTGGGCGGCATTGGAGCCTTACCTCGAAACAGATACAAACTAAGATACTCATCCCGCATGTCTAGATCTAAAGCTATATAATCCATAATCATCAAAACGAATAGCCTTACTGACCTCCCCGGAAGGTTAGCTCTACTAGTGAAAACACGACGCCTTGGTGCTCCCGAGCTATGGTCGCAGTCGATCTGCTACACCATTTTGTTCCCGAAAAACATGCTGAACCCGAAATTACCAATCAGCCTATAACATTCTCTGAGGGTGTAAACATGTTGCCAAGGAGCAACACTATTCTTCCGAAGAAAATTCACTGCTGTGAGAGAATCTGACTCAACCATAACCTCCGTTAAACCCAACTCGTGGCATAACAATAAACCATCTCGGAGAGCCAAGATCTCCGCCTTCATATTAGTGCCAAGATGATAATAATGCGAAAAGCGCAAATCAAACCGCCTTGAGAATCCCGAATAATTCCCCTCCGTAACATTTTCCATTAATACTCGAACCATCGAATTAAGTTTATACCACTGTAACGAGGAATCCATCTAACCCACTTACCTTTCAACGGAGCCACATACCGAATAGGCATATGAAGGCGCCGCAACGCCACTTGACAACGATGATCGATCAAAGCCCGGGGTTTGTAGACCCGAAGCATATCTTTCAAGTGCTCCACAACCCTTCGAAAAACAACTTTGCCACAACCGAACATTGTCAAAGACGGCCGCACACCGAGCCTTCCAAATCTCCCAAAGAACCAAACATAAAGACGCCCAAAAGAGAAGCCCCAAACCGGTGTTTCAAGACGAATCGACCAAACACCGAACAGATGATTCATATCTGCATACACGCTAACTTTGTGTAACGGATGAGCAAAACGCCGCCACACGGACTTGGCCAAAAGGATGTAACAAACGATGCTCCACCGCTCTTGAGCATGATTCCCTGGGCAAAGCAAACACACTTGGATGCCAACCGAATATGTTTAAATTGCGCACATTCATCTATTGGCAAAGCAGCTTGCATCATACGCCAAATAAAAGCACTAACCTTCATTGGAATCCAAGTTGTCCAAATTTTTTGGCCCATTGTTGCACCGGGAATTTCGGACGGAAATGCCGCCAATAAGAAGCGACTTGAAACTCTCCGTAAGGCGATAGGCGCTTATCGACGATCTTCACAATCATCCCGACATCGAACCTCTCTAATTTGATCATGCAAAACAGCAGAATTAAATGCAAAAGTTTTCGATATCGGCTAGAGAGTGCACACGACACCATAATCCATAGGCAATGGACCCTCTAGTTTTACTCCATACCAATTATCGCTCCAACGAAATATTGCCTTTACCAACTATCCATCTCGCTACACTCTTGCACTTTATCCAACCGATCCCTCGATAGCCTTCCAAGAAGATGTAGCATGGCCTCGCTCGAAAAACCATTCATACCGCCATATTTCGCTTTGCAAAAACTAGCCCATAAACCATCACCTTGAAGAGCACGCCACGCTAACTCGCATGCATGGAGTCCATAACCCGTTATAGCGCTCGAATACCAAGACCACCTTCGATTGAATTCGACAAACTTTGTGCCAAGCCACCCAATGCGCCTTATGCACGCCATTAGAACTCCATAGAAACTCCGCAAGAGCCTTCTCTATTCTTAACGTAACAACTTTTGGAACCGAAATTGCTGCCATCGTGTGAACTGAATACTACTAAGGACTGCTTTGATAAGCGTTATTCTAGCGCCAAAGGAAAGAAGTTTTGCCTTCCAACCGCTAATTCTCAAGCAACACCTTATTTTCAACTTCCTCAAAATAACTCCGCTTCATCCCGCCTCGAAATAACGGTATTCCCAAATACTTCATGGGCCGAATTGTTGCGCGCATCCGCACTGCATTGCAATCGATCCTTCGATTTAAAAGAACATCTTTTCGAAACATAAAACCCACTCTTTTGCAGATTAATAGTTTGCCCCGAACTCGCTCATAAGCTTGAAAAATATCACGAAGACCCTTAATAGAAGCTTTACTCGCATTGCCAAAGACTAACATGTCATCCGCTGCATAAAAGATGTGATATTGTAACTCCACCCCGACCATGATGATACGGTGAAATCGCCTCTCCCAAAGATTCTATTTATATACCGAGATAAAACGCCATGAGCCAAGATGAAAAGAAGAGGAGATAAAGGATCTCCTTGCCTAACTCCTCGAGACGACTTAAAAAATCCGCAAGATTCACCATTGATGCCAGAGAGTACCGCTTATTGGTAACGAGACTTAGGACCATATCCTCGAAAAGCATCACTAAACCCATAAGTCCAGAGCCTTGATCAAAAATCCCACTCCAGCCTATCGTAAGCCTTAGACATATCCAGCTTGAAAATAATGTTGCCCCCGAACCTTGGTATCGATGCGTTGCACTAGCTCGTGTGCCAAGAGCACATTTTCATGAATACTTGCCCTCGACAAAGCCTCGCTTGTTCAGAGAAATAATTTTAGGGAGCAAAACAAAGAAGCCTATTTGACAAAATCCGAGAAACAATTTTACAAGAAAAATTACACAAACTTATAGGCCTAAAGTCCCCTAGATCTTCCGGATTATCGACCTTCTAAGAAGAAGACCAAAGCAAGAGACGACCAACCGCGAGGAAGAACATGCCCTTGAAAAAACTCATTAACAAAACCACATCATCTTTAATTATACCCCAAAGACTCGAAAAACCACCTAGTGTAACCATCGGGACCTGGCGCGCTATTGGGATTAAGCCCAGTTATAGCAGACCAAATCTCAAAATCCCTTTTTCAGAGTACAGCGTACCATTACATTTTAGATGTTTGGTATAGTTTTATTTTCTGTGTGAATTTATTTTTGCATGTGTAACATACTGCATCATATACACTATATTGCATTATATCATAATGTTTGTACAGGTTCCTTTTACAGAAAAACAAAAATAAAAAAAAATGCAAAAGAAAAAGAAAGAAGTACTAATGTTCGCAGGAATCTAAAGCTAATGTGCTCGGGACGACTGGCTTCTGGGAAAACCACCACCCCGACCGACCCGCGAATCTCGACCTGCCGGCGGCTTGACCCATCATCGTCATCGTCGTCATCATCATCCTCGACGTCTGGGCCGCCACACTGAGCTGCTCCCCTTGCAAGAAAGTTCATCAGCCAACTTCTGATACAACTTGCTGATGCTGAAGAAGCCCCGCAGCAGTTTCTTGTAAGTAGACACGTTCACCTGAAAAAAAAATGAATAAAAAAAAGTATCAGTCTCAAAAGGAAAATGTGAAAAAAAATATATAATAAATAAAAAGAAAAGAGACAATAAAGGTGGATGTGTCTACCGAACGAGCCTGCTCCGGTACACGACGCTCCTCCGGGATCTCGACATCTGGAAAAACCTGCTCTACTAATCCACCGCCCCAGTCATACTGAAAAGTAGAGAAAATATCATCGGGCTCCGTAAACATCAGGTTCTTGTCGAGATGTGAAGTAGATGACCCGGGCCTGACAGTAGCATCAGAATGCCGCCTAGGCACAATAGGAGCAGGAGGAGGGGGATGCAGCTCTAATCTCAGGAAATCCTCGTATGACATCACTGGATAATCTGTCACAGGAACGAGGTATTTCCCCAAGTATTGAGACCGGTCGGGCAATTGATCAGGCTCTATCACCCAAGCAGGAGGCCAAGGAGGCACCACTGGAGCCATAAGAAAAGATTGGTGCTGACGATTCACCCGCTCGCCCATGTACAAAGAATCTACCATGATGGAAACCATCAATATCTGGCAGCGGCTGAACGTCAGAGTAGTATGATAATGTCCCTCCAGGCCTTCCCAGGGAAGAAAATGCACTGAGCCAGGACTAGAGCCAACAATCCACTCCAGACTCTTCCCCGGTTTTGCAACCACCGCCGCCACTTGATCGACCCTATTATCGCCAACATATTGGGACACGATGGAGGCTGGTAGACCCGTCGAATGAGGTGCCCCGGTGAAAATCTGAAGAATGAAAAGGCCCAGACCTGCACAAAAAAAAAAGATACATAAAAAAAAATGAAAAAAATATATATATAAAAAGATACATAAAAAAAATGATGAATGAATGAAAAAGCAGGAAAAGGCATGTACCTCCCACGCCGGGGCAAACCCATTCAGGGTCGGTGAATCATTCCGGCTGGCTCTGTCCATAGAAGCATATAATTCAGCCAAACCAAATTGCCCCCAATCATATGAAGGGATTCGATCAAGTCCGCAAGGCAAGCTAAGACTCGAGGCTCTCGTGGTGACGTAAGAATTAGCAAAAAGTGATGAGCCGAGAAAGAAAAGAGAAAAGCTCGTGCCACTCGAGTAATAGCAGCCTCATCATCAGCTGATACCTGCCCGGCATTATTAAGAAGCCAGTGTCGAACGCTGCTAATATATACCTCATCCGACGATTTGAAGCGAGGTTCAAAGCCCAAGAGGTCTATGATCTCCTCCCTACGATGTCGGTTAGTAAAATCCAGAGCCAAGGTCTCCCCTATGCTGGTAGGGATTCCTGTAATTGCAGCAAAATCACAAGGGGTCATGGTCGCCTCCCCCCCCAGCTGAAATGAAGAGTATGGGTGGTGTCCCACCAGAAGTCCCGGAGCACGCCAAAGATAGGGAGAAAGCCGGTAAAGTGGGTGAAAGAGTGCAAGAAAGTGCCGGCCCGAGCCCTCTACAAATGACATTGTGGGTAACATGTGATAAATTTCACCGATTCCATATGATACCCGAATCCTTTCAAACTTCCGCGAACCCGAAAAAAAATAAGGTAAGTTTTCTACCCTTATTTCCTTTCAGCATCAGTTTTTAAATAAATAAGTAAATGATAAACATATTGCATGTTTTATACTTCATTTTTTTTTACAATAAATTCTTTTAGTAAAAAAAATCATAAAAAAAAAACAACAAAAACAATTTTATATGTAATATTCTGCATATAAATAATTAATTTTGCATCTTAAAATGTATATTTATAACTGCATTTGGCATGAGCATAATAAAATGTGAAAAATTCATGCATCATCTCATACGTGTTCTGCATTGCATCTGTATCAAGTAAGATAATTCATGCATTCATATTTTGCATTTCATTTGTCCAATAAGCTGCCATAGGAATATACCAAAAAGAAGATAAAATACCACCGATCACCAAAATAAATATCTTTGTGGTATTTGCTATACCCCTGCAGTAGTTGCATGCTTGGAAAATGAATCTAAGGGCATGAGAAATATCTGTTTTGTCCTGCTTTTATCCGAAAATATGTCTGAAAAGCGTCTCGGAAAAATTAAATTTATACTTCGAATATTCCGTTTCGCGATTCTATTGCATGCAAATATGTGATTTAATATAAAACATGCATCATATAGCCCCATTTGCATTAACAATATAAATCATGCATAGTAGGGTCAAATAGTAACCACTATTTCAAATCATGCATCGTAAAAATAAATCATAGAAATTACATACATTATCACTCAATTACATCATTTAGGCATAAATAGGACATGCATATGCATCACTAATAAAGTCAGGAGTGCTCCAAAAGTCCCAAATAGTGCAGAAATTTAGCAGATCTGAAGAATAGCCAGGAAAATTGCTTGAAAAGAGAAATCTTACAAATGGTTATGGTTAAGGTTGGACACGGGTGTCCCGATCTCGTAAGGTTGCCCCACCATCCTTAGAATTCGTGATAATTGAGCCTCTGCTTCGAATCAAGTGGAGGTTATCTCCTCCTACCATCGATGGCGCACCTGCTTTCCCTTCCCCGAACGCTAAGAAGACGCCATCCGCTAAGTAAAACACCGAAATTGGCGGAAGAAAATCGAGAAAAGGAGCAAAATGAAGAAAATAAAAAAAGAAATGAAGGAGACAAGAGTAATGGCGAAGGCAGATCTAAGGAATGAAATGAAGGAAAAGAGAAAGAGGAGCAGAGTTCTTTCTCAAACTCTCGTCCACTTAAGGGAGAAATAGGAAGTTTCCCTTTTCCTCCAAGGTTTGAAGCTGCAACACTCTAGTCCTCAGATTTCAAAATTTCCAAAATGGTCCCTGAGCCTAACGGAAAGTTAACAAAGTCAGTCTTGTTAACCAAAATTTGTGACCATTCACCAAAGGAAAAGAGAAAATAACATCTCCAGCAGATCAAAAAAAATGATGATCACAAAAAAAAAAAAGAAAAAAAAAGAAGAGAATAAATTCCCTAGCAAGAGTGGCAGAAATATCAAAATCACCGAATCCGCCAGCCCACCCCAAGCAAGGTAAGGTAAGTCGTACAAGATTCTAGCCCGACTTTAGAATAATTTCCTTTTTAGGAAAGTTTGATTTCAAAAATACAAAAAACAAAAAAAAGAAGGATATTTCAAAAACAAAAAAAAGAGGAATATTTCAAAAAACAAAAAAAAAGAGGAATATTTGAAAAAACAAAAAACGGGAGAGCAAGAGGAAGGAAAAAGAATATTTTCCACTTCACAATTTTCGAAAAATACTTGAAGAATGATCAATTCGCCGTGCTCGACGACGGATCTTTAGTCGAGCACAATTTTCCGGATATTTGAAAGCTGAAGTTATGTCCAGGAAACAAGACAGCGATCAAGGCCCGCACATAATTAGAAAATTCTTCTTAACACGTTTCAACTACAAGGTATTGACCGGTTGAAAGTGGTAAATGTAAAATGTAACGCCCCGTATTCTTGCATGTGCATTGTATGCCTGTTTTCTTACTTTCTTGGTTGATTGTGAGCATGTTTACTTGTTATATAAATGTCTTAGAATCATTCATAGATCATTTTAGAAGTTCATAACATGTTTAGAACCATATAAACTTGTTTGTAGAATCGCCGGTTTAATCGCGTTGAACTTAGCCTTAGCGATTCCTCTCGTTGCTCGTATTTGCTTCTATTTCGACGCATTTAAGTGTTCAAGTTGAGTTCTTGACTTTATATTCAAGTCTTATTCATGTTGAAACAAACCTATTTCATGCCCATGATATCCTAGTTTGATTGGTGGTTGATTTGAGTTTAATCCGTTGTTCATTCGTCGCGTGGTTCGCGCCTTGTCCTAGCTTGTTCCGGGAGTTGTTCGGGTGTGTTTCCAACTCATTTTGAGTAGGGTTAGACCTTAGAATGGTTGCCCAAAAGTTTGGGACCATTTAGACCAAGTTTAGATCAAGTTTTAGAGGTTCTGGAGCCGAGGCGGCCGCATGATGGAGCCGCGAGGCGCCCGCCCAAATGCCGAGAGTAATTTCTGATTGGTCTGAACTTGGGGAAGCCCCAGATGTTGAGGCGGCCGCATGGGCCCAGGTGAGGCGCCCGCCTCACTTGGTTTGCTGCTACGGGCTGATTTTCCCCTGTTTCGGAATTTGACGATTTGTTCACTTCCAACCCCTACTTAAACCTATCCTAAACCTCCCTAACCCTTCCTACTTAAGTCCTAACATCCCTAACTAGATTTTTAAGTTAGATTAAGGGCTCATTAGTTGGTCATTAAGCCCCAAATCTGATTAGAATAGGGACCACAAGTGTTTGACACTTGTCCCACTCACCCTTTGACCTTTTTAAAGCCACAAATCAGCTCTTTACCCTCTCATTTGCTGATAGCTCTCTCAAAAAACGAATTTCACTTTCTCTCTAGCTCATCCATGGCTTCTTGGAGCTAAACCCTTCATCTTCAATCATCCATCCATCATTTGGCCAAGACTCTTTCATTAAAGTTGAAGAGCTCATCAAGGGGAGCATTTCCATCCGAATAGTTTCTTCTATTTCTTTCTTTGGTGTGTATCAAGTAAGTTACTCTCTTCTTCATCTTCTTCTTTAGTTCTCATTGACCCTAAGGAAGCAAAGCCTATGGTGGTTGAGGTCAATGAGGACACATGTTATGCTTCCTATGCTATCTTCATGTATGTTGGGATTTTGAGCTTGTTAGGAGCATGTATAGGAAGGTTTCTTGCCTATGAAAGTATATAAAACTCTTGTATCTTGATTATGTAGGACTTTGAACATGTTAGAAACATGTATGGTAATTGTTGATGAAAATGTTGTTAAGTGCTAATGGCTTAAATTGAGCTTACATGAAATGTGGTATGTTGAATGTGTTATACCTTCAATTTTGGACTCTATGATGAACATGTATCATATTATTATGCCTTGGTAAATTTATGACCTTGAAGAACTTAGTAATGAACTAGGTTGAGTTATGAAGCACATAGCTTCAATTACCCTAAATTTGGGAATTTAGAGCAAAGACTCATCGGAGTCGATTTTAGGGAAGATTTGAACTTGATAAACCCTAATTTCAATCCCTACGAAGTTTGGACAACGTTTGGTCAAGTTTACTCAATGTTTAGTTGAGATCATTTGTGTACATGTGAAACCGTTACGATTATTTGGTTATGAGCAATTGATTGCCTTGACTTGGTTTATTGTAGAGAATTATACCCTACTTGGTCTGGCCGAGTTCGCTTCTTGTCGAATTCGATCATTATTTGGTCTTTACGAGTAAACATCTACTTGAGCATTGCATTAAGTCCAAATTGCACTATTTGGTTTGATTTTTATGTCGTAGGACGATGTATAGCCTTCACGAATTGAGAGATTCGTGCTCGCTATGGATCGCCGCATACCTCGACCTCACACACCCCTCCATTGTAGGCCGCAATGGGGAAGTAGCCCCTTTGCCGTATCAATGTGCGCCACCGCTGCTATTAGCCGGCGGAGTTCGGTATATCGATGCAACGTCACGCAGAGTAGTCATTTACGATACAATTGGGTTAACAAACTATTTTGCAGATGAGAGCTAAGCGGCCGTGTTCCATGCCATATCCTACTTGTATGATTTATTTCCTGCACTTAGGTGAATAATGTGCTAAGTGCTATATGATGAACGTGAACCCTAATTGTGATAAATGCCATGTTATAACATGATCATGCATTTAGTAACTTACTAAGTCTTTCGACTTACCCTATTTGTTTGTTTCTTAGATCCGAGCCGGAGAGCGCCCCGATAGATTCGCTTGATCCACGTTTGGTTGTTTGTATATAAAGGTTGATCTTTTGGACATCTACTAGTTAACCTTTTATTTTTGGTAAGGACGTTGGGAAGCAAGTCATGTAGACTTGGCTTGGGGTATGTTGTGTTTGTTGATGTAATAGACTTAACTACTTAACACTTGTAATTGGTACGCCGACTTATAAGTCGAGCCTGCTTGTACGTGTATGGTTCACTACGGTTTTCTTCCGCTAAAGCCTCGTTTAAATTGTTGTCATTGTTGTTCCCGCATGTCAGGCCGCTGAGGTTATTATAAGTATGTGTTAATAATTGTAGGAGTAGTTGTTTGTTCCTATGCGTAACGCCGAAGACTTGTTTAAATTAGGTTGTTTTTCCCCAAGTGTAGCCGAAGTGTTGTTGTTTGCGATGTTGCGCCACATGAATTTTTTATGATCCTACTATGCATGCTTGTTTAATTGTCTATTTCATATTTGATCTTGATCGTAGCGGGTATAGATAGAAGTCATGATAGGTTCCATGGCCTAGTCGGGTCTGGTTATTTGTGTGTTGATTTTAACGCCGAGTGAATTCCTTGTAGGAGTCCTGGTTGGTTCCGTGGAGAGGTAGACCAGGAGAGTTCCGCTTGAATCGGCAGAGGTACCGCCGCCAGGATCCGGTAGTTCCGATATGGCCGGAGCTACATCGCATCGTTAGCTTTTCCGTCAAAAGCGGAGAGTAAAGTAGAGAGCAGCCACCACCACCAACCTCCACCACCGAGACCAAGGGCTGACACTACACTCTAGTAGGTTTCTTAAGCTAAAGCTTCAGTTCATTTCTGAGAACCGAAACCGAGAGAAGCCGAAGCCGCGATGGAGAAATGATTAAGATATTGTCCATGACGGGGTGTACCGATGGGAAGAGGGTTAAGTTAGCAACCTTTATGTTTAAAGGAGCCGCCAGCATTG
>CM028382.1:67531052-67568774 GCA_013146195.2 Codonopsis lanceolata | reverse complement strand
GACCTCTTTATGTCCTCAAAACTTGGTCTAAGATGTCCTAAATGGTCCCAACTTATGGGCAACCATTCTAAGGTCTAACCCAACCCAAAACAAGTCGGAAACACACCAGAACAACAATCAGGAACAAGGTAGAACAAGGCTCGAATCGCTTGGCGAATGACATTAACTAATCAAACACCAAACAAACTAGGATAACTTGGACATGAAAAGGCTTGTTTCAACATGGTTATGACCTGAATACAAGCCAAGAACTCAACGAACACATCACACCATCGTAATAGAAGCTAACGCAACGAGGGGAAAATCGCTAAGGCCAAAACTAGGCAATCGAACCGGCGATTCAACAAGCATACATGATTCCTAAACATGTTGTTATTCCTTCATGAATGACTTATGAATGTTTCTAAAACATTTATAAACTAAGTAAACATGCTCACAATCAACAAGAAACAAGAAGGCAAGCATACAATGCACATGCAAGAATACGGGGTGTTACACTCTCCCTCCTTTAGAATTTAGTCCCTAAATTCTTACCAAGTTCATCAAACAAATGTGGATGCTTCTCGCGATCTCCGCCTCCGCTTCCCAAGTCGCTTCAATGTTGTGGTTTCTCCAAAGAACTTTAACTAAGGGAATTCTCTTGGTTCGTAGAGCACTTGCTCTTTGGTATCCAAAATCTTCACGGGCTTCTCAACATATGACATATCCGGCTCAAATGTTAACCTCATACTCGAGTACATGAGACTCGTCATCCTTCGGATACTTTCGCAACATGGAAACATGGAAGACATTATGAGTCTCCGAAAGTGAAGGTGGCAATGCAATTCGATACGCTAAGGACCAACTCTCAAGAACCTCGAATGGGCCAATGTATCTCGGTGTAAGCTTCCCTTTCTTGCCGAAGTCTCTTCGTACCTCTCGGTGTCACCTTCAAGAACACGTAGTCTCCCACTTGGAACTCAAGATCTCGTCTTGATCATCGCGTAACTCTTTTGTCGACTTTGGCGGTGCGCAATCGATCTCTAATCAACTTCACGCTCTCAACCGATTGTTGCACTAACTCCGGAACCCCAAAGTTTCGCCTCTCCAACTTCATCCCAACAAATTGGTGATCTACACTTACGCCCATACAATGCTTCATACGGCGCCATCTTGATACTCGACTGATAGCTGTTATTATACGCAAACTCGACTAAAGGTAAGTGAGAATCCCAGCTTCCCTTGAAATCCACGGCACAAGCTCGCGGCATATCTTCCAAAATCGAATCAATCGCCGGGCCGACCATCCGTTTGTGGATGAAAAGCATGTCTTGAAGTATAATCGGTCCCCAAAGCTTCTGCAACGACTTCCAAAATCTAGATGTGAACCTCGGATCTCTATCAGACACAATACTCACAGGTATGCCATGAAGTCTCACGATCTCCTGAATATACAAGGCTGCTAACTGAGTCAATGAATAAGTGATCGCGATCGAATAAAGTGTCTGAGACTTAGTCAATCCACTATAAATATAACCCAAACGCATTAAACCCTCTCGCGTCTTGTGATAACCTCACAAAATCCATAGTAATGAACTCCCATTTCCATTCGGGAATCTCAAGTGGTTGTAGAAATCCCTTGAGCCTCGATGTTCGGCCTTAACTTCTGTGACAAGTCAAACACTTTGACACATACTCCATAATTTCCCTCTTCATGCCTTTCCACCAAAATTGTCTTTTCAAGTCTAAGTACATCTTCGTGCTCCCCGGGTGAATGGTATACTTCGTTTTATGAGCCTCATCAAGAACTAGCCTCTTCAATTCAGTATTAGAAGGAACACAAATTCTACCTCGAAATGTCAAAGTACCCTCACTATTAATCACAAAATCGGGCGATACATTTTCGGCCAACCCATCAATAATTTTCTTCAACTCCGGATCATTCCTTGCGCTTCTCTAATTTTCCCAAATAAAAGCGTAACCTGCGAACATTTGCGAAAATCACACCTCTATCATAAACACTAGGACCCCAATCTCCGTAAATCCTCCAACATCTTCCATTCTCTAACCATCATACAAGACATGTGAACTTTCCTACTCAAGGCATCCGCTATTACATGTGCCTTCCCCGGATGATATAAAATAGTGCAATCATGATCCTTTAATTTTTCCATCCATCTTCTTTGCCTCATGTTCAACTCCTTTTGAGAAAATAAATACTTCAAACTTTTATGATCGGTGAAAATCTCAAACTTAGCCCCATACAAGTAGTGTTTCCATTTATGCAAGCGAAAATAATCGCATGACCAACTCCAAATCGTGTGTCGGGTAATTACGCTCATGAATAGACAACTTCCTCGGCATAGGCGATAACTCTACCATTTTGCATCAGCACACAACCCAAACCTTCCTTAGAAGCATCGCTATAGATCACAAAATTATCTCCTCCACTAGGCAAAGCCAAAATAGGTGCCGTCGTCAACCGCTTCTTAAGCTCTTGGAAACTAGCTTCACATTTCTCGCTCCAAACAAATGGCACATTCTTTTGTGTCAATCTAGTCATAGGAGTCACAATCCGAGAAAAACCCTCAATAAATCTCTGGTAATAACCCGCTAGACCCAAGAAACTCCAAACCTCGTGGCGAACTAGGTCTCTTCCAATTCATCACCGCTTCAACCTTAGAAGGATCAACGGCTATCCGGCGCGCTTAGAAACTATATGCCCCAAGAAAGATACTTCCTCAAGCCAAAAAGCACATTTACTAAACTTCGTAAAATTTGTTTCTCCCGAAGAATAGATAAGACAATCCTCAAGTGTTTCTCATGCTCCTCCCGAGATTTCGAATACACTAGGATATCATCAATAAAGACTACCACGAAACAATCAAGATAGCTATGAAAGACACGGTTCATCAAATCCATAAACACCGCTGGTGCATTCGTCAACCCAAACGGCATCACCACAAATTCAAAGTGCCCATATCTAGTGCGAAAAGCCGTCTTTGGAACGTCTTCCTCTCTAACTTTCAATTGGTAGTAACCCCATCTCAAATCAAGCTTAGAATACAAAATAGACCCTTGCAATTGGTCAAAGAGATCATCAATGTGGGGTAATGGATATTTATTCTTAATGGTCACCTTATTCAATTCCCGATAATCTATACATAACCGCAAACTCCCATCTTTCTTCCTCACAAATAAGGCCTCCCCAAGGCGACACACTCGGTTTAATAAAGCCAATCTCTAGGAGTTCTTGCAACTGAGTTTTCAACTCCCTAAGCTCCACGGGCGCCATCCTATACGGTGCCTTAGAAATCGGTGAAATCCCCGGAATAAGCTCAATACAAAATTCTAGCTCTCTATCGGGTGGCATAGCATGGTCGGTAGAAAACACATCGGGAAACTCACATACTACCGGAACCTCTTCTAATTTGGGCGAAGACTTCTTCTTATCAACAACGCATGCAAGATAACCCGTACACCCTTGAGACAATAGTTTTCTAGCCCTTAAAGCAGAAATAAAATGCAAATCACTCGATGCATGATCACCCACAAATGTAAATTCAGGTACACCCGGCATATAAAAAGTAACCCGCTTATGTATGGCGGTCAACTATAGCATGATAAGCACATAACCGGTCCATGCCAAGAATCACATCAAAATCACGTATAGGTAGAACTACCAAGTCCGCATGCAAAGTGTGGTCACCCACCAAAACATCACAAGATTTAAACACTTCAGATGCGAGCATATATTCCCCGAGCGGGGTAGAAACTTCAAGAAAATATGGCAAAGGTTGAGGCAGTACACATAGATTCTCAATAAAGTGCGAAGCAACATAAGAATGCGAAGACCCTGGATCTATGAGAACTCGAGCCTTATGATCGAATATAGAAAGAATACCTCCTATTACTGCCGTGGACCCCTGAACCTCGCGCTGATCAAGCGCAAACACACGGCCCTGCACCTTTGGTTTACCGTCCCCATCTCTTTTAGCCCCAGACTGCTGTCCAGCGCTACCCGACTGACTAGCCTTAAACTTCGGACAATCTTTCTTCATGTGAGTTCCATCACCGCAATAGTAACACTTCCCATTTTTCCCCAAAGGCACCTATCATTTGTGCCGGACTGCTAGACAAATCATAGTCTCATTACGCGATCCTTGTTGCCCTTGAGATGAAGAAGTATTGTTGCCCTGCTTCCCAGACTGTGGCCTACCTTGGCCTCTACCTCTCCTATCACGGTTTCCTTGGTATCCCCTTCTATTACCAGAATTATTTCCCTGATTGGTGCTCTGAGGAGATTGTCGTGCACTACTAGAATTATTCTTGACCCGGTGCTCCTCAATATCTTGCTCCACCTCATACGCTCGCCGATCAAGCGCACTGATAATCGGTGAGCTTAAGCGCTAGAATTTGTTTCCTAAACTCGGTCCTCAATCCTTTAACAAACTTATGTGCTCTCCGGCTGCTTCCGTAGGAATCGGATACGCACAATAGCGGCTCAGTTCGTGAATTTCGCGGAATACTCCGCCACGGTCATGCTACCCTGCTCAAGATCATAGAATTCCTTCTCCCTTTGGTTGCGAACCACATCCGACACATATTCATTCTTAAACTCTCTTTGGAAATTGGCCCAAGCAATGGGAACTTGCTGAATCTCCCAGCTCTCCTTCAACACAGTCGACCAATATTCGGCGGCTCCCTTAAACTTAAACGTTGCTAGCATAACTCTTTCTTCGTCGGTACACCCCAACATGGACAATACCTTGATCATTTCCTCCATCCACAACTCGGCCTCCCTCGGTTTCGTTTCCCCAAGAAACGCACTAGGCTTTAACTTAAGGAATCTCTCTAAGAGAGTAGTGTCAGTCCTTGGTCTCGGTGGTGGAGGTGGTGGTGGTGCTTGCTCCCATGCTTGACCTCCCGGCTGCCCCTGCGCCAGAAAGCCATTCTGCGATGTAATTCAGCCATATCCGGAACTACCGGATTCTCTGGCGGCGGTACCTCCGCTTCAGGTTCAACCGGACCTCTCCTGGGTCTACCTCTCCTGGGATTATCCATCGGACCCCTACAAGAATTCACTCGACGTTAGAATCAACACACAATTAACCAACCCGCCTAGGCCATGGAACCTATCCTGGCCGACAGCTAACGTTTGCCATGCCTGGTATTCCGGAGTTCGTGTTTATGGGTGATCTTGCTATGAAAAGTATTCATGTTATTTCTGCTTTACGTGCTAGACAACTCTTATCTCGGGGTTGTACGGGGTATTTAGCTTGCGTGCTTGATACTAGTGTCTCGACTGCTAAATTAGAAGATGTTCAGGTAGTTAGTGAATTTCCAGATGTCTTTTCTACTGATTATGCATTGCCTCCCGACCGTGAGCTAGAGTTTTGCATTGAGCTTTTACCAGGTACTTCGCCTATATCTAGAGCGCCTTACAGAATGGCTCCAGCGGAGTTGAGAGAATTGAAAGAGCAGTTGCAGGAACTGCTAGATAGAGAGTTCATTAAACCGAGTGTGTCACCGTGGGGTGCACCGGTATTATTCGTGAGAAAGAAAGATGGTAGTTTACGACTTTGCATAGATTATCGACAGTTGAACCAGGTTACTATCAAGAATCGGTATCCCTTGCCACACATTGATGATCTCTTTGATCAACTTCGAGGCTCAGTTGTTTATTCCAAGTTTGACTTGAGGAGTGGCTATTATCAGTTGAGAGTTCGAGAGGAGGATGTTCCTAAGACAGCCTTTCGTACACGTTATAGCCATTATGAGTTCGTGGTTATGCCTTTTGGTTTGACGAATGCACCTGCAGTTTTTATGGATTTAATGAATAGGGTGTTTCATGAATATCTTGATTGCTTTGTGGTCGTGTTTATTGATGATATCCTCGTGTACTCGAAGTCACGAGAGGAGCATGAGATTCACTTGAGAGAGGTTCTTTCGATCTTGCGTGAGAAGAAGCTTTACGCGAAGTTCAGTAAATGTGCTTTCTGGCTGGAACAAGTTGCTTTTCTAGGACACGTGGTGTCTAGTGATGGTATAGCTGTGGATCCATCTAAAGTTGAGGCGATTACTAAGTGGAAGACGCCTAGTACGGTGACCGAAGTCCGTAGTTTCTTGGGCTTGGCAGGTTATTACCGTAGGTTTATCGAGGGGTTTTCGAAGATCGCTACTCCGATGACTAAATTGACACAGAAGAATTCTTCTTTTGTATGGAGTGATAAGTGTGAGGCTAGTTTTCAGGAATTGAAGAGAAGGTTGACTACAGCTCCTATCTTAGCATTGCCAAATGGTTCGGAGAACTTTGTTATTTATAGCGACGCTTCACTAGAAGGTTTGGGTTGCGTGCTTATGCAGAATGGGAGAGTTATTGCCTATGCTTCGAGGAAGTTATCACCTCATGAGCAGAATTATCCGACGCATGATCTCGAATTAGCCGCCATCATATTTGCACTTCATAAGTGGAAGCATTATCTTTATGGAGCTAAGTTTGAGATATATACTGATCACAAGAGTTTAAAGTATCTCTTTTCGCAGAAGGAGTTGAACATGCGACAGAGACGATGGATGGAGAAGCTTAAGGATCATGACTGTACTATCTTGTATCATCCGGGGAAGGCTAATGTTGTTGCCGATGCCTTGAGTAGGAAAGTGTACATGTCTGCTTGATGATGAGAGAGTGGAAGATGCTTGAGGATGTCCGCGAATGGAGTCCAGTTGTGAGAAAGCATAGTGTTATCTTTGCTAGTGTTCGTGCTACGCCTGCTTTGTTTGGGTTGATTAAGGAAGCTCAGGCTACTGATCCGGAGTTGAGGAAAATTATTGATGGTTTGGGTGATAATAAGACACCGGAGTTTGCTATGAACACCGATGGGATTTTGACTTTTCGAGGTAGAGTTTGTGTTCCTGCCACCGATGGGGTTAAGCGTATGGTTCTTGATGAGGCTCACAAGGCCAAGTACACTATACATCCAGGGAGTACTAAAATGTATAGGGACTTGAAGAGACAGTTTTGGTGGAATGGAATGAAGAGAGAGATTGCAGAGTATGTATCTAGATGCTTGACATGTCAACAGGTGAAAGCTGAACACCAGAGACCTGCCGGTTTATTGCAGCCACTTGAGATACCGGAGTGGAAATGGGAGCATATCACCATGGATTTCGTGACAGGATTGCCACGTACTCGTCGAGGTTTTGATGCAGTATGGGTTGTTGTGGATAGATTGACTAAATCATCACACTTTATTCCTATTGCGATGACTTATAGTTTGAGTCAGTTGGCAGCATTGTATGTTCAGGATATCGTGAGACTACATGGTGTTCCGGTGAGCATTGTATCGGATAGAGATCCCAGGTTTACTTCTCGATTTTGGCGTGCTTTACAAGAGGCTTTGGGGACGAAGTTGAATTTCAGTACTTTTCACCCACAGTCGGATGGTCAGTCTGAGAGATTGATCCAGGTGTTAGAGGATTTGCTACGTGCTTGTGCCATGGATTTCAAAGGTAGTTGGGATTCTCATTTGCCATTAGCCGAATTTGCTTATAACAACAGTTACCAGTCAAGTATTGAAATGGCGCCATACGAAGCTTTGTATGGGCGTAAGTGTCGTTCACCGATTTGCTGGGATGAAGTTGGTGAAGCTAAGCTATGGGGTTCAGAGATGGTGCAACAGTCAGCTGAGAGCGTGAAACTGATTAGAGACAGACTGCTTACAGCTCAGAGTAGACAGAAAAGCTACGCAGACAACCGGAGACGTGACTTAGAGTTTCAGGTTGGTGATCATGTATTCTTGAAAGTATCGCCCCGGCGCGGTACTAAGCGATTTGGGAAGAAAGGCAAACTTTCACCTAGATTTATTGGGCCTTTTGAGATCTCAGAAAGGATTGGATCCTTGGCGTATCGGTTAGCATTGCCACCTTCGTTATCGGATGTTCACGATGTATTCCATATCTCGATGCTACGCAAATACTTGAAAGATGAATCACATGTCCTTGTTTATGATGAGATCACATTCGAACCTGATCTTTCCTATGACGAGAGACCGGTGAGGATTCTTGATACTAAGGAGAAAATCTTGAGGATGAAACGGATTCCGTTAGTCAAAGTCTTGTGGAAGAACCATGACATTGAGGAAGCTACTTGGGAAACCGAGCTCGATATGAGAGAAAGATATCCTTTCCTATTTGCTGATTCAGGTATGAATTTAGGGACTAAATTCCTTTAAGTGGGGGAGGATGTGAGAACCCGAAACCTACTTGTATACTTGTCTTCCATACATGTTTAACATGATTAGAACATGTTTTTGACATGCTAGTAGTATCCCTAACATGATTGACTCGATTGCATTCCTTAATCGAACCGTTATTGCCGTATCGAACGCCTATTGCCTTGCATGCTCTAGATTGACTTGTTCTTGCTCGGGCTTTGATATTTGGACTTAGCCAAGACCTTGAGAGACATTTATAATTGTTTTTAGGACCCTTGATACTCACTCATTCTAATGCTTCTTGGAGTTGTACATGCCTTATACGCGTTATACGTGCAAATCTGGACCTGTTTGACCTAAAGTATGGGCTGAGGAATCGTTCTACCCTGCCAACCGAACATTTTGGGCATTGTTCGGCCACCATGACCGAACATTATGAAGGATGTTCGGCCTCCACAACCGAACAGTGAAGAAATCCAGCAAAACGGGATTTTTCTGCAACATTGGCTGATTACGATTGTGCCCTTACTAAACCTCTACCATTAGTGACTTAAACCACTTGTATTAGAGTCTAATTAGCCTAATCTAAGCCTAATTAAGATTAATAAACCTATTCCTATCACTCATCATTTGACAAGTGTTCCTCATTAACACTTAAACAAGCTGATTTCTCTACATCAGCTCTACTCTTCATTTCACGACTCATTTCCTCCGCCTCGTCTTCTCCGGTCTAGAGCGAGCTTGTGCGTGAGAGTATTGGTGAGATTAGTGCGTGAGGGGTTGGCTTCCAAGAGATTCAAGACCCGCTTGCGATTCCGAGACCGTCGTTGCGTCGCCGCCGCCGAGACGAGCGATCGACACCGATCAGTTTTCTTGCTTCGTCTTTTGCTTGGCTTGAGGTAAGCTATCAATTTCCCTTAGGTCCATGTTAGAGATAACATGCTACCCCTTCTTGCTTCCCTTCTCTCATGTCTAAATCGTTGCTCTCCTTGATTTCTACCATGATATTGGGGTATGTTTGAAAGTATGAAAATCTGAAAGTATAGACTATGAATGCGAATGTCGTGATTTGGACACTAAGCCTACAAGTAAAAGTGTTCTACTCTATATTAGGAATAACTATTATTCTTGGGTCATAGACTTTCGACCATTATTTGGGAAAAACGTGATTCTGGGGTTCCATAAATTGGGGACTTGAATTTATTCTTGGCTATGATTGTTATACGGATTAACGACCTAGATTAATCGATGCGATAACTTAGAAAAGAGTTTGAATTGCAAATAGTATTTTAACGCTATTTGGTTGGAATTGTAGAAATGACTCAACGGAATCGACATTAGTGAGCTATTGAATAATACCGGCTCAATGATCAATCCCTACGACGTTTTTACATGCGTTACACTAGAAAACAAATTCTAGACTCTTGAAATGGATTGACTATCATGCTTGTATCTTTATGACATAATAAATGCATACTTGATATATATTGAGTTCGCTCTTGTCGAGCTCATTCTTGCTTGTTTATTGATGAGATTATATACTTGTCTCGAATGAGGACGCTCTTGTCGGACTCGTTCCATACTAACCATTGTTGAGTAAATACTACTTGGCATTGCATGAGTCCAGCTGGCATACTTGATCTTGTCACACACGCCTCCACTGCCGGCCACAGTGGGGAAGAGCTCTCCTTGGCCAACCAATACGCGACCATTGAGATTGACTACTTGTTTTCCCGAGCATCCCTCGGAGATCGATGTATTATCACACCCATCGATTCTTGCACGTCATGAAAGTGTCTGTTTTGCAGGTCTACGAAGCGGCCCAGCTCTATATCCTCATATTATGTGACTATGTGCAATAATGTGCAATTCATATACTTGATCTACATGCTTGTAATATTGTCTTGCCTAACGTGTTGCGTATTGCCATGTCATGCATGATTGGTAGCTTACGAGTCATTATGACTTACCCGTTCCCCTGTATTTTTTTTAGATCCAAGCAGGTCAGGACCTCCCCGTTGAGGATCGCAGCGCTCGTTCGCCTTAGTTCTCTTTTGATCAGGCTTTTGCAGTTGAAGAGGTGGTTTAGAAGTCCTCTTCTCTTCTTTTGTATTTTGGGAGGACGATGGGTATAAGCTAGTCATCTAGACTATGCTTGGGATTGTATAGACTTGTACTCGTGTATTCCTATTAGCTACTTGTAGTATTAACTCCTGTAGTATTTGTGCTTCTCTTGATGCCAGCAATTATGTTAGCAGTGCCTTGTATATCTTGTTAGCGTTCTCTACGTATAGACTTCCGTTGAGCATCCTATTAGCTCTTACTTATTTCCTTGTTGTATATACTGCTTAGCTTGGGTTCCGGCTGTAGTGTCGCCGAAGACTTGGTTTTATTGCTTAACTGTTTATCAGGTGAAATGATTTTGAAAATTTCCGACCTTTTGTGTCGAGTTCTCTTGCGACTGAAATGTTGCGTCACGTCAGTTTTAAAAATAAAATGTTTTGAGTCCTTGCATGTTCGTTCCTTTCTTGTCCTGTCTTGTCTTGTTTGGCGCTTCGGCCCGCGGTTCCATCTCGGTCCGGGGTCAGGGTCGCCACAGCTGTTGTATTTATTTAGAAATTATTATGTCATCTTCCCGAGCAAGGTTTTAGCTCGCTTATTCTAGTATTGTGTTATGGTTATTTCTATCTCCGACAATTTTAGTCGTGAGTCCTTGGTTTAGTTGTTAGTATTTGAATCTCTTATTCTTTTAGTTGATTTATTCCTCCGGTATGTTATAGCCGTAGAGTTGTTGTTTATCAGGTTGGGTTCTTGTTGCTTCGCCTGCCTTAGGTTGCCGATGGTTTGTTGCCCGTGCGCAATGTTGCGTCACGCGAGTCGTAGATTTGTCGAGAGATAGTCGTCTCTCAGCCTTGTATTCCTTAGTTTATAATTATAGGCTTTGGTCCCACTTATGATTCGCTTCCGCAGACGTCGGTTTTTATTATTCCGTATCGCCGTTATGGCTTTACATTCCTGTTTAGAGTTTGTTGGTTCAACTCTTGACTCGCACCACTACGCTTAGCGGGTGCTTGTCCGTCTTTTAGCTTGTCTTGACGGCACGACCTTGGGATTTCGCATTGGAGTCTGGGTCGGTGTGTCACAGGATGAGCACAAACTAATCAGGTGGAATCGAGCTCCTCGTCGATAGCTTCACTTTGGTGGTCTCGGTTTGGCAATCGGAGGTCGGGAGCTCAAGTTATGGGAGAAACACACACCAATCTCCCCTCTCCACACATACACACAAAAGCTTAGGGAAGAGAGAGAAGAAATGATCTGATATGGAGGGATTAAGGTTGATCACAAAGTGGGAGGATTATATATGGCATGCAATTTGTGGGTGGAACTCCACATGTCACAAGGAGAGGGCTTGAAAATCCACTTGTCAAGTGGAGGGTGATTAAGGTTAGTGCTAATCCAAGTCAATTAGAGTCTAATAGGGAGGTTTAGGTTCAATTAGGATGGGGGTTCAAGGGCTTAATTGGGTCACAAAACAGATTGCATCAAAAATTCCCGTAGGTGTGAAAAGCTCTGATGCGATCGCATTGAATATGGACCATGCGAGCGCATGGTCCTATTTCCAAAGCATATGCCCATTTTGCAATGCTCAAAGACTCCCCGCGAGCTAGTGATCAAAAACCGATGCGAGCGAGGTCCAGCCCTTGAACTTGGTCTAAACATGTCCTAAATGGTCCCAAACTCATGGGCAACCATTCTAAGGTCTAACCCACTCCAATGCGAATCCCAAGGTTGTGCCGTCAAACAAGCTAAAAGACGGACAAGCACCCGCTAAGCGTAGTGGTGCGAGTCCGAGTTGAACCAACAAACACTAAACAGAATGTTAAGCCATAACGGCAAAACCGAATAACCAAAAACTAAAATCATGAAGCGAATCATAAGTGAACCCAAGCTTGATAGGTGGAACCAAAGCCTATAATTATAAACCAAGGAATACAAGGCTGAGAGACGACTATCTCTCGACAAATCTACGACTCGCGTGACGCAACATTGCACACGTACAACAAGCCATCGGCAACCTAAGGCCGGCGAAGCAACAAGAACCCAACCTGATAAACAACAACTCAACGGCTAACATGCCGGGGGAATAAATCGACTAAAAGAACAAGATATTCAAATTCTAACAACTAAACCCAAGTCTCGCGACTAACGCCGTCGAGATGACAATACCAACAATACTAGGATGAGTGAGCTAAAGCATGCTCGAAATAACAAGGGAATAACTTCTAAAGATACAACAAATCGACCAAACGAGTCGGCTACCAAAATAATACAATAAGAAAGTACTAACATAATCTACCCAAGTAAAGTCTACATAACTTTACATTCGTTTCTCACAGATACAAAACATAATAATATTAAATCCAAGCTTAAAGCCCTGGAAGACCACCTTCTAGGAATCACTATCCGGCCGCCGCTGCTAACGGATCACCGCAAAACTAAGGAAAACAAACACACGAAATGAGTCATAATGACCCAGTTAGTTACTAAATGCAAATGTATGGCATAGCATGTCGTGGTATGGCATAACGCACAAGCATATATATAAACCCATGGCATCTAAATCGTATACCAACAATAAACCGGTATTAGGTCATCGAGTAACATAAACTTCATAAAACATATAGCACATTATCTTTCATATAAGTGCTCATAGTAAGCCACATAAGGGATAAAGAAGTTACCCACATAGTGTCGTTGTGCTGCTCCTGCAATACACATATTATACTTTATCTTTATCGTGCAACATCGATGCCCTGTGACGTCATCGACTTTTATCGAGAACCACTCGATTTAGCTAGCAAGCCAATGCGGCACTTAACTGATACGGCAAAGGGGCTACTTCCCCATTGCGGCCAACAATGGAGGTGTGTGTGAGATTCCAAGTGCGGCGATCCATAGCGAGCACGAATCCCATAATTCGTGAAGGCGATGCATCGTCCCACCCGGACTTGATAAACAAACCAAATAATCCAAATAATGCCAGCTGGGCTTTTATGAAATGCACAAGTAGATAATTACTCTCATGCTCAAACAAGAACCAAGACCGATCATAGCGGGCATACCAAATCAAGTAGGACATAAAGCTCTACACACCAATTTCAACAATGCACATATTTGCACATACTTAACAAATTCAACCAACTTATAAGTTTAGTCAAAGAACCACATAATGAGGTACTCATAATCCTCAAGTAATCACCAAATCGAAAGTAGCATATAAGCTCAAGAAATCACAATATGAGGTCTACTATAGCCCTCTACTCGGGATTAAACCAAGGACTACTATTTAGTCTAAGAACAACCATAAATCGAGACTTAGTGATTAGTCAATTCATAAAAGCAATACAGACCCAATCATAGTACCAATCGTCATATATACTTGACGTTATCGACCCAATCTCAAGGGTACCAAAACCAACCCATAGTCATAATCTCGCAAGTGCTTTGATGTGCACGCGGCCAAATTCCCTAAGAGAGAACTCATTCAAATAATCATTCCTTAAAGTAATACGAGGTCATAAGTTGGTCTCTAATGCCCGTGCCCTAATGAGCACGTTCTAATTAAATCCCCAATAAGCCTCTATATCATGGGTGTCACAATTGGGACACAATACGAGATGCTCGGGTACTCACAATCAAAACCAACCAAACCCGAACATCGTAGGATTTCGACCTAAGGCTCACCAACATCTTATTGAACCTAAAACAACTCCATTGAGTCTTAATACCGCATTTCATTAAATACACATTTCATACAACACAAAATTAGTACATCATTCGAGTTATATCAAATTTCCCAAAATCATCCGGGTTGATTCCCAAGCCCTAAAACCCAAGAATTCATCATAATCATAGTCAAACGAAATCCAATTGTCGTAGGATTCCAACCCGAGTTCATTATCACATTATTGAACTTATTTCGACTCCATTGAGTCTAAACACCAAGTTTCATCATTTACACCCTTCATCAATCTCAACATTAACCCCACTTCAACTAACAATAATTTCTCCAATAATTCGGATTGACTCTCAAGCCTAAAATCCACAAATAATCCCAACATAGATCAAAACCCATTTCATAAATCATATAATTTCAATTAAGTGATCATTCTCATAATGTATAGGGAGTTCACAAATCCAAAACCCCAATCAAAGGAATACTTTCATAATAAACCCAAATATAATGTAAACATGATTTCTAGCATGCTCCCAATCCTAGAAACACAATATGAAGGATAATCATTCACATCAACGACCATAGAAGTCATCTACAAATGCTCCTAACATGTTCATACTTCCAAAAATCCCCAAATTAACACATATAAAGCATATCAAGTGTTCATTGCCCACAAATAGCATATAGGTTGTTTTCCTTAGGGCCAATGAACCAAAATCAAAAGGAAGTAACTTACCTAGCTTGAGTGAAAACTCAAGAGAACACAAATCCGATCGGTGAAGTCGTTCTACTCCATTGAATTATATTTTAGGATTTTAAATTACTCCATTTGGACTTATATACATCAAGATATGGTTACAATAAAATCAAGTACAGAAGTTGTTTTTCTCTGGCACGTAAGTCAAGACCTAATTGAGGTACTTAGACACCTTGGAAAATTACCAAATTTTACAGAGAGTATCCTAACGTATGAAGGTAAAACATACTAAATTTTTAGAAAATTATATTCAGTGGATTAGTACCAGAATTTTCCCGAAGTTTGCCCAAAACATGACTGGCCTGAGGGAAATCGCTAAGGGCAAAACAAAGCAAGAGGGTTTATAAACTTCCAAATCATCGATAGGCTTAGGGAATACCTCCAACTTGAAGTCTAACACATCTAAACATGTTAATAAACCATCTTAAAGAGGTCTAGGACCCAAACCGAGGTCACGAACACAAAACGCAAGCAAACCCTCAATCGCGTCGCATTCCGACTATCGTCGAGTCACGACTTGTGACTTTAGCAAGTCAACAACTATATGGAGTCTCTTAATAATGTTTTGGTCTTAATATGGTCTCTCAAACATATCTTGACCCTCTCGCAAACCAAACATACAGTCGACAAAGGAAGGAGTGCAAGTAAGGCACGCAAACCGAGATAACGAAAGAGCGGGGTGTTACACATTCTAAGGTCTAACCCAACTCAAAACAAGTCAGAAACACACCCGAACAACATCTGGAACAAGGTAAAACAAGGCTCGAATCATGCGACGAATGATTAACGAATCAAACACCAATCAAGCACCAATCAAACTAGGATAACTTGGGCATGGAAAAGTCTTGTTTAAACATGGTTATGACCTGAATACATGGCGGAGAACTCAACGAACACTTCGCACGACGAAATACAAGCAATACGAGCAACGAGGGAAATCGCTAAGGCCCAAACAAAGCAAGAAAGTTTCTAAACTTCCAACGAAGATTACTATGATCAAGATGAACGTTCTAAGTCATATATGAAAGGTAATAGAACCCCAACACGTCTTGGTTAAGCGCTAACATGCTAAGGCAAACACTCAAAGCAAAAACGGCAAGGTATGCAACGCATAAAAGACATTCAAATGACTATGAACGTAACAACTCTAATGCAAACATGACATGAACCAATTGAAGTCTCTAACATGTTAAGACATATGATAAACATGCTATAATGATTTAATACAAGCAATGGGTTTGGGTTCTCACAATGTTCATAGATTTGTTGCATTTGGAAATAAGATGACCGACATATTACTTCACAGATTCAGTCCTGTTTTTAGGCGAACTTCGGGAAAATTCTGGTACCAATATACTAAAGAGAATTTTCTAAAAATTTAGTATGTCTTACCTTCATATGTTAGGTTACTCCCTGTAAACTTTGGTAATTTTCCAAGGTGTCTAAGTACCTCATTTAGGTCTTGACTTACGGCTGTGCCAGAATTCTATTTTCAAGAAATCAGCTTCTGTACTTGATTTTGTTGTAACTTTATTTTGATGAATATAAGTCCAAATTGATTAATTTAAAATTCTAAAATATATTTTTATGAGTCTAATTTCAGAAAAATCAAAAAATCATTTCATTTGGAGTTGTGAGCTATTTATGGTCGATTTTACAAGATCGACTGTCCAGTAACAACAATCTGGAAATTGGTCCCTGAATTCACACTTATGGGATTTTGGGTTGGTTTTGGTTGATGACCACCATGCCCTTGGCCCTTGGACGTCTTTAGTGACTCAAGCCACTCTTGTTGACCTTAGTCAAGCCTCTCTAAGCCCTTGGATCAATCCTTATCAAAGGCTTGCATTCCTTAGCCAATTAGAAGGCTTATAACCCCCTTCACTTGGATGGTGGTTTACTTGGTAAGTATATAAACATTTTTCTGCCTATTCAGGCATTATAGATCACCAAAGCTCCATCATTTGCAGAGAGTGACCACCATTTTCGTCCTTGGAGAGAACCCTAACTTGGGTGGCCATTTGCCGGAGTTCCGGCGATCCGAGACCGCCAAATCGAAGGCCTTGCTCTCCTCTACAACAATCCTTGGTTTAATCCTCCTTTCCTCCATTAATCTTAGGCTTAAGGTGAGTTGAAAATTCCCTGAATTTTTCATGTTAAGTATATGACATGCCCCCTTCATTAATGTTGTTCTTATGATGCTTAGGAACACTTTTTGTGAAGTAGAATCCTCCAATTCAACCTATGAAATGTGTGTAGGATTTTGAGATTTCTATATGAAGTTATGATTTTGACTTTGTGTAAAGCATGAATGTTGTTTAGGATGTGCCTAGGAACAACTCTTGTGAAAGAATATGTTTCAATTGTAGGTTTAGCAAAATCGACAATTCTAGGGTTTGAAACTCGGGAATTGGTTTATGGCTAGTTTAAGGTCATGAACGGCTTAGTTATTAAGTTCTAAATGAACGGAGAACATAGGGAAGAGCAATGTGATGTATATAGTATCAATGCTCTACTTGGTTGCATTTTAGTAATGACTCACCGGAGTTGAGATTAGGGAGTTATTGAACAATACCGACTCCACATTCGATCCCTACGACGTTTGTAGTTCGTTAGACTAACGTATTAGTTTACGTGACTTTGGGATGAATTGAGATACATGTTTGATAGGTGTGCTTATAAGACTCAATCGAGTTCTTATGCGGTTTAGGTGATTGTGTGAAAGAAATGCATAATTGAGAGCATGTTGTAGAATGATATATCTACTTGACATGTTGAATTCGCTCTTGTCGAATTCCTACTTGATTCTTTAATGAGTAAACACCTACTTGTTGAATAATGGATTTGAGAGCTATTCTATGAGATGAATTGGATTGGGATTATCTTTAGTACTCTATACATGGAGTCTATTTGTGTAAGTCGCTAGGATAACCATGTTGTTATCTAAGACTCACCGATATGGTTGACTTTACGGGTTATTACCGCTCTAGTGTTGCTTAAGTCTTTGACTACTATCGACTTTTGTGTTATGGAATGAGTTACTACTCTAGGAAGAGTTTAGTAAATGACTTCATGATCCTAGACTAATGGAGTAGTCTTGGATAGTGCATAATGGACTGATGGTTAAGTTGTGACTCAGCTGAATTTCATAAGTGAATATGGAATACTGTGTATATACGATATTATGACTAAATGCATGATTTCCAACCTTGTCAAGAATTGACTCTTCTACGTGTTTCTATTATATGACTTCTAAGCATATTGAATGTATTTGCCTTCGTGCCTGATCTGTTCTACAGTTATTGAATTGCGGTGAACTTGGATTCTACTATTAAGTGGAATTATGAATCAGAATTGAACTAAGCTTGAGTTTTCACGTTGAAGGTGGGACGATGCATTGTCTTCACGAATTATGGGATTCGTGGTTGCAATGTATCGCCGTACCGGATTCGGTTTTCACACACCCCTCCACTACTAGCTACAGTGGGGAAGTAGGCCCCTTTGTCGTAACCAATTGAGCACATTGGCAAGTGCAATTTTCCCGAGTAGAGAGCTCGGACCCGAGAAGAGAGCTCGGTACTTTGATACCTGAACACGGGTATCACTGGCACGATATGATTAACAGTTGTGATTGCAGGAGCAATACGATGAAAGAGATTTGGTATCTTCTCTATCCTTTATGTGGTTTACTATGGGCACTTATGTGATAACAAAGTGTTAGTTGAACATGAGATTTTATTGACCATGTTTGTATTGGCTGATGATATATGAGAGATTTGATATGTATATATAGATATATGCATACTTGTATATGAGATATATAGGAAAGACTTGATGTGTATATATATAGATATGCACACTTATGCATGATGATTTTATGGGAGATTTGATATGTATATTTAGAGATATACATACTGATATAGGTGTATATATATAAACATGCACCCTTTATACGTGGTAACAGTGTGAATAGCTTGATTTGTATATATTATGATATGTATACTTGCGTATGATGTTTTGTGGGAACTACCTTCTAATTCATTTGATTTGTGTGTGAACATGGAATTACACCCTGGTTCATTTGGACGGTTTAGTAAGTAAGAAGGAGTGGATATCTTGTGGAGTATCGAAACGATACGACGCCTCTTCACGAGTTTTTGTCATATATAAAATGACACCCTGGTTATGTTTATGTTACATAATTATATGTTGCATATATATTGTAGTAGCGTACTGGGTCATTATGACTCATCTCGTACTTGTTTTTAGTTGCAGTAATTGATAGCTGCACTGAGGTCGAGTAGATCGTGACAGTAGCATGGCGCAGCTGGTCGATAGATCGAGGTTAGATCATGTGGTTCGTGCTTGTAGCAGCCGACTTTCCCGAGTAGCAGCTTGTGGAGTCTTGTTCCTTTTTAGCATTGTCATTGATTTTATGTACTTTGCTATTCTTGTGAGATCGACATTTTGTAAAGTTATTTAGACTTTACAATCGGGTAGAATTCTTGGGTATTTGTATTGGTTATTTCTTGGGCCGATGTGTTGTGTCGTGCCCTGTTTGTGGTTTTAGTATTTATTTCAGTTGTCTCCCGGGCACGCAGTAGCTTTGGGGGTATTTCCTTATTGTAGTTTTTATAGTTGTTGGTTGACCCCTGTATGCTTTAGCCGTTGGGTAATTGTTATATCAAGTTGGTTCTTTGTTGAAACGCCGGCCTGGAGTACCGATGGTTTGATTAGCGTCTGCAATGTTGCGGCACGCGAGTTTTGTTTTTCCTCCTTTGAGAGATAATGTCTCTCTTGGTTTCATTGTCGTTGGTTTCGAGCTTCATAGCTTGAGACTTCTTTCTTATATTGCTTCCGCTGATTTGATTTTTGAAATACCGTATTTTAGTGCGGTGTTATGTTCATGTTTAGAGCGAGTTTGCTCGACTGTTTGACTAGCACTACTGTTTATCAAGTGCTTGTCCTCTTATTATGTTAGTTCCAGCGGCACGACCTTGGGATTTCGTGTTGGAATCCGGGTCGGGTCGTGACATATCAACAATGTGTTCGTTATTCATGGCATTTCACCAAAACAAAAATAAGATTACAAACATCAAATGGTCAAATGCCATGAATACGAACAAATTATTGTGTTTTACTTTAGTAGAGAAGGAGAAATAGAGAGAATGAGAATTATATGGTCTTATGTCTTTGCCAATTAGCCTTTTTATAGGCATTTTCCATTAATAAAATGAAAAAAACGAACACCTATATTTTTCATGTTAATAAATATAAGTTGGTAAACTCATTTATTTTTGTCTTGTTTAAGAGATAATTTCATACAATCCAACTTTATTTTGTGATTTTAATTATAGTCATTAAATGTTACTTGCCTCCTATTGACTATAAGAGTTACTCAATAAATCATAACATGCTTGAAATTTAAACACGACGTATGTGTGGAATCATCTAGTCGTGCAATTAGGGAATAGAGAAATACACTGATAGAAAGATTTTAAATATGGTTTAATTCATTGTATAATGTTGAATTTATAAAGAAGTTTGTACTATTAAAAGTTCCATTGAGTAGATAAAGAGCGGATATCACATATTACTATTTATACCCAAGAGGTCATTATTTAATTAAGTATTGATATTATTACATCTATGTAATCAATTTTTTTCCACATTTAATTATTTTGATAAAATAACCCTTTAATTAATAAAAAAAAATTCCAAACCCTTTTTCAATCCAGTCATATTCACTTGAAAATTTAATTTTTATAAAAGTTCTCTTTCTCCGCATTGCGTTCTTAAAATCATTGCTCCGTTATATGTGACTGCCAAAATAAGTTTTCAATTATCAAAATTTAAACACAAACAAATATTATCTCATATATATCATAACCTTTCTCTCTTTTTCTCACTCATATTTCAACATCGGCTATTCTACTAATATACTACCTTTGTGAATAAAATGAGTCGATCATTCCCTTTATGGATGTTTCGTTGAAAGATTCCTCACTGAAATCTTATTCCTATAATCTTCATAACCCTTCAACTTTAACCTTCAAATATTATGTAAATATCTATCTTTCCGAACTCAAGATATATATAATTATATATTAACTAATATTATATTTTTCAATCATTGGCTTTTTGCTCATAACGAATATGTTTGTGTGTGTGCGTGTGAAGTAACTAGAACACCTTAATCACTATACTAGTATATGTTTGGTAGACGCAAATGTATGTCAAATAAAATTGAATTTACTTTTTTTTTCAATGTTTTAATAATGATGATTAATTTAACAAGTATAATAGATTTACCAGACTTTATGATGTTCATGACGAGTACTCTCTTTTGTCGACGGTAGATCACTTTGTCAAATATATATTACCCCCTCCGTTACACCCAAAGAGTGTATGTTCGAAAAGTCTAATTATTGAAAGATATATAATAAGAATTAGAGTTGGTCATAATTATATTATCTTTAGCACATAATCCATATGTTATTATCAAATGTGGAGGGTAATGTTGAAATGCTTTAGAAATTGTGGATGTGATTTTTGAAAATAGAATCATAATATGAAACATTTCGAAATAGTAGAGTTGACTCTTTGCCCAGAACGGAGGAAGTAGTTAAAATGACTTGACTACGTTGTTACCATATGACATGTCAAAAGAAATGTATAACCTAAACTAAAACAAAAAAGTAGTTAACTTTATATCTATTCTAATCATTTATATATTTGGACGTGATAAACTCAACGTAGTCCTTACTTGAATACTATTTTTACTAATGGAAAATGGTAGAACACCCAACACATCTACGTTTGATAAACATATGGTAACTATTCACGTGATAATTTGGCATCATAAAAACAAGTACATGACTCTCGCACATATTTTTTAATTCATTAATATTTGTCTTTATAAACCTTATTTCGCTAATTATCCTCATCTGAAGTAAAACGATTACAAGATACAAATGATCTAAATAAAGTATAAACAACTTGTTCTTTAAATTGATAGCCTTGCAATCTTAAACATAGTATAAATATTCACTCAAAACATCTTATTATTAATATTTTGCCAAAGGTTTACTATCATGAGATTGATTTACGCAGAGTTATTAAAAAAAAATCATTTCTTAATTTTGTTGCGTGAGGTGGTTGATTATTTTTTTAATTGAAAATTGAAAGAAGATAATTCAAAAAGAAAAGATTACATTGTGTGTGTGTGTGTGTCTATATATATATATATATATATATATATATATATATATATATATATATATATATATATATATATGTATCTACTAACGGTGGTCTTCATATGTAAATCTATTTTTTTCCAAAATTTTATCATCGCCACTAAGCTAAACCTAACAACGAATTAAGATTCATGTTCCCTATCATGTTTTGAATTCAATATACACAAGAACACATCCGTTTTTTATTTTTTTCACATTTATTCAAATTTAGGAGAAGATAATTGAAATGTTTTTAAAAAATAAAGAAGAAACTATGTGACGACCCGACCCGGACCCCAATGCGGGATCCCGAATCGTGCCGTCCAAATAGACAAGATACACAAGCATGCACAAGTAGGATTATAAAATTCATGTGGCGCAACATCGCATACGAATAACAACTCGGCTACACTTGGCCGGAAAAACAACTTAAAATAAACAAGTCTTCGGCGTTACAAGGAACCCAACAACTACTCCTACAATATTAACACATGCTTATAATAACCTCAACGGCCACAACATGGCGGAGACAACAACAACAATAATGATTAAACGAGCTTTAGCGGAAGAAACTGTAGCGAACCATAAACATATAAACAGGCTCGACATATAAGTCGGCATACAAAAGATTACAAGTGTTTAACCATTAAGTTTACTACAACAACAAAAACCCCAAGTCAAGTCTATTTGACTTGCTTCCCAACGTCCTTTCCAAAATAGAAGTCTAATAACAAAAGTCCAAAAGAGCAACCTTGCTCACAAACGACCAGCGAATAAGCGAGTCTATCTCGGACCGTCTCCTCGGCTCGGATCTAAGGAAACAAAACAAACAAATAGGGTAAGTCGAAAGACTTAGTAAGTTACTAAAATGCATGATCATGTTATAACATGGAATTTATCACAATTATAACTCACGTTCATCATATAGCACTTAGCACATTATTCACGTAAGTGCAAGGAAACAAATCATACAAGTAGGATATGATATAGGCACGGCCGCTTCGTAGCTCCTGCAAAATAGTTTGTTAACCCAATATCGTGACTACGATGCTCGTGACTTCGCATCGTTATACCGAACTCCGCCGGCTAATAGCAGCCAGTGACGCACGTATTGATACGGCAAAGGGGCTACTTCCCCATTGCGGCCTACAATGGAGGGGTGTGTGAGGTCCCAGGTACGGCGATCCATAGCGAGCACGAATCTCTCAATTCGTGAAGGCTATACATCGTCCTACCCTGACATAAAAATCAAACCAAATAGTGCCAGCTGGACTTAATGCAATGCACAAGTAGATGTTTACTCGTTAAGACCAAATAATGATCGAATTCGACAAGAGCGAACTCGACCGACCAAGTAGGGTATAAATCTCTACAATAAATCAAGTCCAGGCAATTAATTGCTCATAACCAAACAATCATAACGGGTTCAATTGCACATAAATAAACTCAACTTAAAATTGAGTAAACTTGACAAAACGGTGTCCAAACTTCGTAGGGATTGAAATTAGGGTTTAACATGTTCAAATCTTCCCTAGAGTCGACTCCGTTGAGTCTTTACTAAAAATTCCCAAATTTAGGGTAGTTGAAGCTATGTGCTTCATAACTCAACCTAGTTCATTACTAAGTTCTTCAAGGTCATAATTTCTCCAAGCCATTATAATGTGATTCATGTTCCACATAGAGTCCAATATTGAAGATAGAACACATACAACATACAACATATCATGTAAGCTCAATTTAGGCCATTCTCACTTAACAACACTTCCATCAACAAATACAATACATGTTTCTAACATGTTCAAAACCATAAATAAACAAGATGCAAGAGTTTTATAAACTTTCATAGGCAAGAAATCAACCTATACATGCTCCTAGCAAGTTCATATTTTCAAAATACAAGTAGAAGGCATAGGAAGCATATATGTGTCCTCATTGACCTCAATCACCATAGGCTTTGTTTCCTTAGGGTCAATGAGAACTAAAAGAAGAAGAAGAAGAAGAGAGTAACTTACTTGTTCTACACCAAAGAAAGTAAACGAGAAGTTTGATCGGATGGAAATGCTCTACTCTTTGAGCTCTACACTTTTGATGAAGGTGTCTTGAGCAAATGGAGAATGGATGAGGGAAGACCAAGGGGAAACCTTCAAGAAGCCATGGGAGAACTCTCAAGAACTCTCTCTCACGTTTTTGGAAAAGCTCTCAGCAAATGAGAAGGCAATAGGCTGATTTGTGGCTTATAAGAGGTCAAAGGTTGAGTGGGACAAGTGTCAAGACCTTGTGGTCTCTTTTCTAATCTGATTTTGTGGCTTAATGACTTACTAATGCACTCTTAATCCACTCTAAAAACAAGTTAGATATGTTAGGACACAAGTGAGGAGGGTTAGGGAGGTTTAAGAAAGGTTTAGATAGGGGGTTAGGGTGTATAAGTCGTTCAATATCAAAACAGGGGAAAAAAATCCCGTAGTGTGTACTGATGTTGAGGCGGGCGCCTCAACTCTTCCCAGGCGGGCGCCTCAACCTCTGAGGCTGTCTCCAAATTCTGCTCATTTTGTAATTGCTCCCAGAACATGAGGCGGGCGCCTCACAAGGTGCCAGGCGGGCGCCTGGGCCTCTGAACCTTCAAAACTTGGTCTAAACTTGTCCTAAATGGTCCCAAACTTATGGGCAACCATTCTAAGGTCTAACCCAACTCAAAACAAGTCGGAAACGCACCCGAACAACACCCGGAACAAGATAGAACAAGGCTCGAATCACGCGACGAATGGTTAACGAATCAAACTACAATCAAACACCAATCAAACTAGGATAACTTGGACATGAAAAAGGTTTGTTTCAACATGGTTAAGACCTGAATACAAAGCCGAGAACTCAACGAACACTTCGTACGTCGAAAAAGAAGCAATACGAGCAACGAGGGGAAAATCGCTAAGACCAAAACAAGGCAATCATACTGGCGATTCAACAACCAAGCATACATGATTCTAAACATGTTAAGGGCTTCATGAATGACTTATGAATGTTTCTAAATCATATATGGACTAAATAAACATGCTCACAATCAACCAGAAAGTATGAAGGCAAGCATACAATGCACATGCAAGAATACGGGGTGTTACAAACTATCAACAGGCTACCTACTTGCTATACATTTTCAGTATATTAATAGTAGGCGAACAATGATCGTGTGCATTTCCATAGCTAAATTAAATAGACAAGAAACATGTATATGTTGTTGAACAAAATTAAAATGACACCTTTGACCTCCCACACCTAAGTTATTGAATCAACTCGAAATCATATATATATATATATATGTTATTTTTGCATCATCGTTAGATTGAAGTAGTCCATATATGGATATCTTATGGATTGAGTATCTGCAATCTACAAGAACATGTTGCATCGAGAGAAAGCACACCAAGTTCGTTTTCTTTTTATAGTTTGGCTTTACATATAGTGATAAGAAGATTTCTTACAAATAGGATACGCTTCAAACTTATCACTAAGGATGAATCTTTATGAAAAAAAACAATAACATTTCAGAAATGCTATGATCATAATTCCAAGTAAATTAGAGTTACCCTCTGGAAGTAAAAAATCTCCAAAAATGGTAAAACATTTTACAAACTAATCGATATTCATGGCATTTCATCAATCAAAGCATTGCTTCTTTTTATATTGAATGACGAAATGCCATGAACACGATCGGATTGAAATGTTTTGTAGCGATTCACGTGCAACTCTTTAACATTAAAAAATTCGTAAGAGTATTGAAAACTATCAACAATGTGTTCGTTATTCATGGCATTTCACCAAAACAAAAATAAGATTACAAACATCAAATGGTCAAATGCCATGAATACGAACAAATTATTGTGTTTTACTTTAGTAGAGAAGGAGAAATAGAGAGAATGAGAATTATATGGTCTTATGTCTTTGCCAATTAGCCTTTTTATAGGCATTTTCCATTAATAAAATGAAAAAAACGAACACCTATATTTTTCATGTTAATAAATATAAGTTGGTAAACTCATTTATTTTTGTCTTGTTTAAGATATAATTTCATACAATCCAACTTTATTTGGTGATTTTAATTATAGTCATTAAATGTTACTTGCCTCCTATTGACTATAAGAGTTACTCAATAAATCATAACATGCTTGAAATTTAAACACGACGTATGTGTGGAATCATCTAGTCGTGCAATTAGGGAATAGAGAAATACACTGATAGAAAGATTTTAAATATGGTTTAATTCATTGTATAATGTTGAATTTATAAAGAAGTTTGTACTATTAAAAGTTCCATTGAGTAGATAAAGAACGGATATCACATATTACCATTTATCCTCAAGAGGTCATCAATTAATTAAGTATTGATATTATTACATCTATGTAATCAATTTTTTTCCACATTTAATTATTTTGATATAATAACCCTTTAATTAATTAAAAAAATTCCAAACCCTTTTTCAATTCAGTCATATTCACTTGAAAATTTAATTTTTATAAAACTTCTCTTTCTCCGCATTGCGTTCTTAAAATCATTGCTCCGTTATATGTGACTGCCAAAATAAGTTTTCAATTATCAAAATTTAAACACAAACAAATATTATCTAATGTATATCATAACCTTTCTATCTTTTTCTCACTCATATTTCAACATCGGCTATTCTACTAATATACTACCTTTGTGAATAAAATGAGTTGATCATTCCCTTTATGGATGTTTAGTTGAAAAAGCCCTCACTGAAATCTTATCCCTATAATCTTCATAACTCTTCAACTTTAACCTTCAAATATTATGTAAATATCTATCTTTCCGAACTCAAGATATATATAATTATATATTAACTAATATTATACTTTTCAATCATTGGCTTTTTTCTCATAACGAATATATTTGTGTGTGTGCGTGTGAAGTAACTAGAACACATTAATCACTATACTAGTGTATGTTTGGTAGACGCAAATGTATGTCAAATAAAATTGAGTTTACTTTTTTTTTTCTCAATGTTTTAATAGTTATGATTAATTTAACAAGTATAATAGATTTAACAGACTTTATGATGTGCATGACGAATACTCTCTTTTGTCAACGGTAGATCACTTTGTCAAATATATATTACCCCCTCCGTTACACCCAAAGAGTGTATGTTCGAAAAGTCTAATTATTGAGAGATATATAATAAGAATTAGAGTTGGTCATAATTATAATAACTTTAGCACATAATCCATATGTTATTATCAAATGTGGAGGGTAATGTTGAAATGCTTTAGAAATTGTGGATGTGATTTTTGAAAATAGAATCATAATATGAAACATTTCGAAATAGTAGAGTTGACACTTTGCCCTGAACGGAGGAAGTAGTTAAAATGACTTGACGATGTTGTTACCTATTTTTTGTTGTTACCATATGACATGTGGCGACCCCGACCTCGAACCCGAGATGGGACCGCGGACCGGAGCGCCAAACAAGACAAGAGGGACAAGAAAGGACGAACATGCAAGGACTCAAAATATTTTGAAACTGACGGGACGTAACATTTCAGTCGCAAGAGAACTCGACACTAAAGGTCGGTATTTTAAAAATCCTTTCACCTGATAAAACAGTTAAGCAATAAATCCAAGTCTTAAACGACACTACAGCCGGAACCCAAGCTAAGCAATAAATATGATAAGGAAATAAATAAGAGCTAATGAGATGCTCAGCGGAAGTCTATACGTAGTGAACAACACACGATATACAAGGCACGGCTAATACAATTGCCGGCATCAAAGGAGTATACATACTACAAGAGTTAATACTACAAGTATCTAACAGGATACACGAGTACAAGTCTATACAATCCCAAGCATAGTCTAGTTGACTAGCTTTAACCCATCGTCCTTGCAAAATACAAAAGAATAGAAGAGGACTTCTAAAACCACCTCTTCAATCGCAAAAGCCTGATCAAAAGAGAACTAAGGTGTACGAGCACCACGAGCCTCAACGAGAAGGTCTGTCTGCTAGGATCTAAAAAAATACGAGGGAGCAGGGTAAGTCATAAAGACTCGTAAGCTATCAATCATGCATGACATGGCAATATGCAACACGTTAGGCAAGACAATATTACAAGCATGTAGATCAAGTATTTAAGATGCACATTATTGCACATAGTTCACATATTGTGAGGATATAGAGCTTCACGTAGACACCAAAAGCAGACACCTTCGATAGCGTGCGTTATCGATGGGTGTGAGATACATCGATCTTTCGAGACATGCTCGGGATAACAATAGTCATTCTCAATGGGCGCGTATTGGTTGGCCAGAGAGAGCTCTTCCCACGGTGGCCACCGAGTGGAGGGTGTGTGCGATAACAAGTATGCCATGCGGACTTATGCAATGCCAAGTAGTATTTACTCAACAATCAATCGGCATGGAATGAGTTCGACAAGGCGTCCTCGTTCAAGATTAGTATATAATCTCATCAATAAACAATCAAGATTGAGCTCGACAAGAAGCGAACTCAATATATCAAGTATGCATTTATTATGTCATAAAGATACAAGCATGACAGTCAATCCATTTCAAGAGTCTAGAATTAGTTTTCTAGTTGAGCATGTAATAACGTCGTAGGGATTAATCATTGAGCCGGTATTGTTCAATAGCTCACTAATGTCGACTCTGTTGAGTCATTTCTACAATTCCAACCAAATAGAGTTAAAATACTATTTGCATTTCCAACTCTTTTCTAAGTTATCGCATCGATTAATCTAGGTCGTTAATCCAAATAACAACCATAGCTAACAATAAACTCAAGTTCCTAAATCATGGAACCCTAGAATCACGTTTTCCCAAATAATGGTCGAAAGTCTATGACCCAAGAACAATAATTATTTCTAAAGTATTATAGAACACTTTTACTTCTAGCCTTAGTGTCCAAATCGAAACATTTACATTCATGGTTTATAATTCCCAGATTTTCATACTCTCTAAAACATCTCATTATCATGCTAGAAATCAAGGAGAGCATGATATAGACATGAGAGAAGGGAAGTAAGAGGGGGTAGCATGTTATCTCTAACATGGACCTAAGGGAAATCGATAGCTTACCTCAAGCCAAGCAAAAGACGAAGCAAGAAAAACTATTCGGTGACAATCGCTCGTCTCGGCCGGCTAGTCGAGGAATCGTAAGCGGGTCTTGAGGTCACTTGGATTCAAACCCTCACGCACTAATCTCACCAAGACTCTCACGCACGAACTCTCTTGAGACCAAGGAAGAAGAAGAGAAGAAAATAGATAAGTAAAATGAAGTCTCCAAGCGATGTAGTAGAATCAACCTTAATCGTGAGTGGAATACGCATGTCATTAGATGATTGATGGAAATATGTTTATCAACCTTAATTAGGCTTATATTAGGCTAATAAGACTCTAATACAAGTGGTTAAAGTCACTAATGATAGAGGTTTAGTAAGGGTAAGATCGTAATCAACCAAATGTTGCAGAAAATCCCTTTTTGCTGGAAATCTCCTCTGTTCGGTTGTGGAGGCCGAACCTCCTTCATAATGTTCGGTTCTTGGGGCCGAACAATGCCCAGATGTTCGGTTGGCATGGTGGAACAATTCCTCATGCCATACGTTAGGTCAAACAGTCGGTTGCACGTATAATGCATATAAGGCATATACAACTCAAAGAAGCATTAGAATGAGTATCAAGGGTCCTTATAACAATGATAAAAGTCTCTCAAGGTCTTGGCTAAGTACAAAGATCAAAGCCCGAGCAAGAACAAGTCAATCTAGAGCATGCAAGGCAATAGGCGTTCGATCACGAGAATTACGGTTCGATCAAGGATTGCAAGCAAGTCAATCATGTTATGTGACGACCCGACAGAACCGAGGTGGAACCGCGGCTCGGACCGCCAAATAGGAGGGAAACAAGTAAACATATAAACATGCAAGGACTCAATTAAAAGCGGCGTGCTTGCAACATTAGAGCGTAGCACGCCTCGCCTCCAAAGGCTAATTTTTAAAACTTTTCAAACTGATATAACAGTTAAGAAATTAAACCAAGTCATCGGCGACACTACATGCGGAACCCAAGCTAACGGTTTATGGACAAGAATCAAATAAGAGCTAATAGTATGCTCGGCGGAAGACTTATACGTAGTGAACTACTATACATGATAACCAAAGCTTGGCTTACACAATGCTTAGGCAATAAAGGGGTTACAAGTACTACAAGTGAAAATACTACAAGTAGTTAACTAAAAATAAATAAGTACAAGTTCTAGCACATTCCCAAGTATAGTCTAAATGACTTGCTTTAAAACCCGTCGTCCTTGCAAATTACAAAAGAAATGAAGAGGACATCCAAACCACCTCTTCAAAGCTGCAATGGCGGACCAAAAGAGGAACAAGGCACGAACACCGCAAGACTCAACGAGAAGGACTGTTTTGCTAAGATCTAAAAGCGATAAAGGGAAAGGGTAAGTCATAAAGACTTGTAAGCTATCAATCATGCATGTCATGGCAATATGCAACATACAAGGCAAGATGTCGTCACATAAGCATAGAGATCATATATCCAAGATGCACATTGTTTCACATAGGTGCTTATAATTAAATCATACAGGATAAGGATATATGGAGGCCGGGCCACTACGTAGTTCACATACAAGCGTTATCGGAATGTGAGGTGTCGGATGTGTGTAAGTACATCGACCTTCCGAGAGATGCAGGGATAGACACACCAATGATGCTCCAATAGTTACGTGAAGGGCTACTTCCCACCTGTCACCACGGTGGTGGGCGTGTGTGAACAAAGGCGGGTGTGCCGGTGGACTCATGCAAATGCCAAGTAGTGTTTACTTAATAAATTCTCAAGTAGTGAGCGAGGTCGACAAAAGAGCGATCTCGTTCATGACAAGTAATTATTCTCATCAATAATCAAGTAGGATGGAGTTCGACAAAGCGAACTCAACATGTCAAATAGGCATTCTATTATATGACATCTAAAATCAAGCATGGTAATCAATCCAAGTTCAAGAGTCTAGAATTATTATTCTTAGTGAAACGTGTTTAGAACGTCGTAGGGATTGATCATTGAGCCGTATTATTGTTCAATGGCTCACTAAATTTGACTCGTTGAGTCGTCTCTAAAAATTCATCCAATAGAGTTTAAATGCTAAATGCATTCTAAACCCTTTTCTATGTTCTCGTATAGGATAGACTAGGCTATTAATCCACTTAACAACCATAGTCAAGAATTATCATTAATTCAAAATTCATGGGAACCTTAGAATCATTATTTCTAAAAGTTATTAAAAGTCAATAGTCCAAGAATAATAGTTATTCCTAAGGAGGCATAGAACACTTTTAATTCTAAGCATATGACCAAATAAATAGGATGAACAATTCATAGTTTATGAAACCCTAAAAGCACAATCTCTAAGAGTTGTCAAAATTCATTAGTCCAAGAACAATAGTTATTCCTAAGGAGGCATAGAACACTTTTAATTCTAGGCTTAGGACTAAATTAACAAGATGAACATATCATTCAAAAGTCTCATAAAATCAAATCATCATCAAACATGGCATGGACATGGTAGGAGCATGGGAATTATAAGAAGAGGGGGACATGGCATTCCTAGCATTCATCTTAAGGGGGATCAATAGCTTACCTTACACCAAAGAAAAAGATGGAATGAGCACAAACTAATCGGATGGAATTGTGCTCCTCGCCGATAGCTTCACTTTGGTTGTCTCGGTTTGGCAATGGAGGTCGGGGCCGGAGCTCAAGTTATGGGAGAAACACACACTAATCTCCCACCATTCACACAAAAAGCTTGGGGAAGAGAGAGAAGGAATTTTCAGATATGGTGGGATTATAGGCTGATCACAAATTAGGAGGATTTTATATGGCATGCAATTTGTGAGTGGAACTCCACATGTCACAAGGAGAGGGCTTGGAAATCCACTTGTCAAGTGGAGGATGATTGAGGTTAGTGTTAATCCAACTTAATTAGGGTCTAATAGGGAGGTTTAGGTTCAATTAGGATGGGGGTTCAAGGGCTTAGTGGTCCCAAATCAGATTGCAAGAGAAAACATCCCGTAGGTGAAAATAATTCGATGCGGTCGCATGGAATATGGACCATGCGGCGCGTGGTCTAGTTCCACATATGCCCATTTTGATGCTCTCGGCCATGTCAGCGAGCTAGTGATCAAAATCCGATGCGAGCGAGTCCAACTCTTGAACTTGGTCTAAACATGTCTAAATGGTCCCAAACTCATGGGTAACCATTCTAAGGTCTAACCCAACTCAAAACAAGTCGAAAACACACCCGAACAACATCCGGAACAAGGTAGAACAAGGCTCGAATCATGCGACGAATGGTTAGCAGAATCAAACACGAATCAAACACCAATCAAACTAGGATAACTTGGGCATGGAAAAGGCTTGTTTAAACATGGTCATGACCTGAATACATGGTCGAGAACTCAACGAACATCTCGCAAGGCGAAATACAAGCAATACGAGCATCGAGGGAAATCGCTAAGGCCCAAACATACCAAGAAAGTTTCTAAACTTCCAACCAAGATTACTATGATCAAGATGAACGTTCTAAGAAGTCATATGAAAGGTAATAGAACCCCAACAAGTCTTGGTTAAGTGCTAACATGCACAAGGCAAACACTCGAAGCACAAGCGGCAAGGTATGCAGCGCATAGAGGCATTCAGCGGACTATGACCGTAACTCTAATGCAGGCATGACATGAACCAATTGAAGTATCTAACATGTTAAGACATACAATAAACATGCTATAATGATATAATACAAGTAATGGGTTTGGGTTCTCACATCCTCCCACTTAAAGGAATTTAGTCCTAAATTCTTACAGTCATCAAATAGGAAAGGGTATCTCTCTCTCATATCAAGCTCGGTCTCCCACGTGGCTTCCTCAATATCATGATTCTTCCACAAGACCTTAACTAACGAGAATCCTCTTTGTTCTCAAGACTTGTTCCTTGTATCAAGAATCCTCACCGCTTCTCATCGTAAAGAGGTCGAGGTTGATGGTAATCTCATCATAAGTAAGGACATGCATCATCCTTCAAGTACTTGCGTAGCATCGAGACATGAAAGACATCATGAACATCCGATATAGAAGGTGGCAATGCTAACAAATGCGCGACTCAATCCTCTAGGATCTCGAATGGTCAATAAATCTAGGTGAAAGCTTACCTTTCTTCCCAAATCTCTTAATGCTTTGCTTTCAAGAATACAGGTCACCAACCTGAAACTCTAAGTCACGTCTCCGGTTGTCTGCGTGGCTTTCTATCTACTTTGGTAGTAGCAATCTATCTCTAATAAGCTTCACACTCAATGGCCATTTGTACCATCTCAGAACCCCAGCTTAGCTTCACCAACTTCATCACAAATTCGGTGAGCGACACTTACGCCCATATAAAGCCTCATATGGCGCCATCAAAATACTAGGCGTAGCTGTTATTATACGCAAACTTCGGCTAATGGAAAATGAGAATCCCAACTACCTTTGAAATCCATGGCACACACAATAAATCCTCAATACGAATCAATCTCTCCCGACCATCGGGCGTGGGTGAAAAGCGTACTAAAGTTCAACCGTACCCAAAGCCTCACGCAATAATGCCAAAATCTAGAAGTGAACACAGGGTCTCTATCATAAACAATGCTAACTGAATACCATGTAACCTCACGATATCTGAATATACAACGCCCAAGCCGACTCAAACTATAAGTCATCGCAATAGGAATAAAATGTGAAGATTTTGTCAACCTATCCACAACAACTGGCATCAAAACCTCGTAATCTGTCACAAAATCCATGGTGATATGCTCCCATTTCCTCAGGTATCTCAAGTGGTTTGAAATGGCCGGCAGGTCTCACGGTGTTCAGCCTTAACTTCTTTGACATGTCAAACATCTAGATACATACTCTGCTATTTCTCTCTTCATCCCATTCCACCAAAGCTGTCTCTTCAAGTCCCTATAAATTTTGGTACTCTGGATGTAGTATACTTGGCCTTGTGAGCCTCATCAAGAACCATACGCCTAACTACATCGATAGAAGGAACTCAAACTCTACCTCGAAAAGTTAAGATACCATCATGTTAATAGCAAACTCCGATGTACTATGCTTCCAATCATCAATAATCTTCCTCAAGAATTCGGGAAGGTTGAGCCTTCTTAATCAACTCAAACAATGCAGGCGTAGCTGCTTGGACTCCATTCACGGACATCCTCAAGCATCTTCCATTCCCTCATCATCAAGCAAGACATATAAGCCTTCCTATCAAGGCATCCACAAGAACATTAGCTTTCCCGGATGGTATAAGTGTAAGATCGATTCTGGTTAGCTTGAATTGCGTGCAATGCTCGCATTTCTTCTTTGGTTGATTGATCATTGGTTTGTGAGAGAGTCTAAATGTGTATGAGAGATCACATTAAGACCAAAACACTTTTAAGAGATGTCATATAGTTGTTGAATTGCTAAAGTCAAAGTCGTAACCCGGCGATAGTCGAAATGCGGCAGCGATTGAGAGTTTATTCGGGTTTTGTGTTCACGACCTCGATTTGGTCCCGAGATCTTTACATGATGATTAAATAACATGTTTAGATGTGTTATAATTCTAATTGGATGCATTCCATAAGTCTCGTGAAGTTTTGGCGCCTCGAGAATAACAATTCTCCTTATCGCGTAGTTTGAGATTGAGCCGAGGCGTCGTCTCGTCTTTCGGGAGCTTATTTCCCCTATACATTGTTCATCATCGAGAGGCATTCAGGCCTATTTTGTAGCCTTAATAGGTGTTTACAATCATGGGTTATTACCCGTCGGTTTGTGGTTTCATTTGACGTTTCGATAGCAAGTTGTTCGACTTGCGTCGGTTTTGCCGGGTTGTTTCGGTGTTGTTTATGGGAGTTTAGACCTACTTTAAAAGTGGTTTGAGACTTGGATGGATTAATTTAATGTTTGAGGACTTTATGGGTTCAATTGTGAGCCATTTTGAAGCTTTAAGGCTCAAGAATGCATGGGGAGAGTCGGGAGGGACCGAGCAAGGAAGCAACAAACCTTGGAATGGAGTATCTTGAAGTGATGCGGTCGCATCACCTTGCCAAGCGACCGCAATGGTCCCTAAAAGTCGGTCGAGTTTTGTAATTTGTTACTTTGCAGGTCCGACTTGTACCCTTCTAAACCCAACTTAAACCTAACCTAACCCCTAACCCTTCTACTTAGCCTAAGACTTGTCCTAAACATCTATTAGAGATTTTAGGGGTTGATTAGTGGATTATTTAGGAGAGTTAATCCACCCATTTAAACAAAAACCAACGCATTCTATCACTAGTCATTAAGGCCAAGCGATACAACTTCATCTTGCTTTTTTACATTCAAGGAGACTAAGAGAGCTTGAGAGAGGCGATTCTAGGGCTCTTGAAGGGCTCATCCTTGGAGACCATTGATCGAGATCTTCTTTCCCCAATTCTACCCGTGAGATTGAAGAGAAGGTTGAGGAGAACAACCTCATCTCTTGGAGTTCGGTTTGATAGTTTGTGAGGGCTGAAATTGGGTAAGTTTCTACCTCTCTTCCTTTTCTATTGCCTCCATTGACCTAGGGAAACAACCATGTATGCTATGTGAGGTCAATGGATGCATTTGTTAGGGTTTGTAGAGATGCCATGAACCCTAGGTCTTCAATTGATGATAGAGTTTGATTGAACTTATGTGACACTTTATTTGTATGAAATTCATATGCCAAATAGTCTATTAAACTTTGCTATATGAATTATTCATGTGTATTGAGCTTGAATGACAAAGATGCTTGGAAGGGGTTTTTCCTAATTAAGTTTTGGCTTATTAACTATGGTTATAAGTTGATTACTATGTTTTACATGTTTAGTATAGTATATTAAACCATGTTAACAAGTATGATTTATTCATGATTTGGAGAATATGATTGGTAAGATGTCAAAAATGAATTTATGCACAAAATTGCCAATTTGTTCTAAGTTGCATTGTTAAGTAATTTGTGGGGTTTATGTGAGTTCAATGAACTCGAGATGATGACCAATGTGGATAGTTATGAATATAGGGTATTGAGACCCATGGCTTCTATGCCCTAAATTTTAGAAAGGGTAGATTGACTCAACGGGTCATTATAAGTTCGATAATGAGCTAAACGAACTTGGGTTGAAATCCTGACGATTGGATTTTGTTTGATTAATGTTGAGGAATGCATAGTCTCCAAACTTTATATGGGATTATAATTACGATGGCTTTATGGATTTTTTAGTCTTGGGAATTAAGCCGAATGACTATTGGGATTTGGTTGTAGACTTTAATGAATTATTACGGTGTAGATTTATAAAACACATAAGGAATGAAATGTGTTGAAATGCGACTCAACGTAGTCGTTATGAAATTAATAAAATGATAAAGAGCTCGGGTTGAAACCCTACAATGTTTGGGTTTGTTTGGGTTATGCTTATGCTTTCGGGTTTTGGGTTTGTGTCTAATTGAGACACTCTCATGTCGTGGAGACTTATTAGAAAAATATCTTGAGCATGCTTGCTAGAGCATGGGGCAATAGAGACCTACGTATGGTCAGGGTATATTAATTGAAGATTAAGAAAATTATCTTCTTAAGGATTTTGGTTGCGTGCATATAAAAGTAGTTGTGAGAAAATGTAATTACAAGGAATAGTCACGATGTTCTTGAGTATGGAATTGGTAATGTCGATCATGTATGACGATTAGGACTATGATTGAGTCCGTGTACCTAAAATAAAGACTAAAATAATAAGTCTTGAATTGTGGATATTTTGAGACTAACGTAGTAGTCTTTGGTTTGATTTAGTTGAGGATTATGGTAGACCTCACATTATGTTTTATTAAGCATGCATTTATACTTGACTTGGTTGACTTGAGGAATAATGAGTACCTCAATATGTAGTTTTGAAATAAACTTGTAAGTTAGTTAAACACATTAGTTATATGCAAATATATGCATTGTTCATGATACTTTGAGAGCATTATGTCCTACTTGATTATGCAAATATGTGCATGGATTATGGGATTCGTGGAGCATTATGCCTACTTGTTTTTATGCAAATATATCATGGTTTATGAGATTTAGAGTAGAGCATTATGTCCCTACGTGGTTATATCAATTATGTGCATGGTTGATGAGATTGTTGTAGAGCATTATGTCCTACATAATTTGAGCCGATAATAATGAACTTGGTCTCATTGGTTTATCAAGTAAATATCTACTTGATCGTTTTGGTTTAAGTGCAGTGGCGGGTTTGGTTGTTGTGTGTGGGCAATGGAGCGATTCATAGTCTTTCGAAACAATAGCTATGAATCGTTGCATTGGTCCTTTTCTCCTCACTATTTGGCCAATAGTGGGATGTGGTCTCGAGAGAGCCATCTAGCCTACTTTCGACTCCCATTTCTCATCAGGAGGCGGATGAATGTAGAGTACTCATTAAGGGAAGCGGTGAGTTGTGATTATTGGGGGAAACCCAGGGGGTATGATTGATTGGGTATTGAGCCGGATCTTGGTTTGAGATTGGATCTCATGGTAAGTTGGTTGGTGTTGGACCGGATTTGGTTGTAATGGTTCGATTCGTTTCTGTTACACATGTTTATTTATGAGCATTTATATGAAAGATATTATGATACATGATTTATGTGAGTTTATGTGCTTTAAAAATTAAGTACATGTGTTTCTTGTTGGTATACTAGCATGATACCATGATTTTTATATGAA